>JANXJC010000032.1:23957242-23986852 GCA_027564655.1 Leptodon cayanensis
GAGAGAGCAGATGAGGAAGGCTGGAGGTGGGGAAGACAAAGACTTTTGGTGCCTTTTTTAAAAAAAAAAAAACAAGAGGAAAAAATATGTTTACATGATCTTAGTGAGGTAAAACTAGAAATGCTGGGGGAAAATGAAAAATAAAAAGCTTTGAGGTATTTTTCTGTTGGAATACACAGTTAAAAAATTTTTCAAGGAAATATGCTACTTTATTTCCAAGTATGTATGTGTATATATATATACACACAAGTATATATGTTTATTTCCAAGTGTGTCTACGTGTATGTGTGTGTATGTATATATACGTTCCACAGGCAGAAAGAACTACTTAATTTTGACACTTAATTTTGTTTTGGACTAGTTCCACTATAATGTCTATCCACCAGGATATCGCATATATTTTCAAAACTTTTTCTCTAGAAACAAAAGGTTCTATATTTGCTTTATGGTGTTATGATCTTACTCTTGCATCTCTCATCTATATAAACATTTCTTTTAGTCTGAAAGTCAGGCATATCAATTCCTTTTCTTTCACATTTTTATTCTTATGTCTTTAGGAATGTCATTAGATCAAAAGTATGTGTCTGAGATGGTAACATAGTTCTGTCTTTAATAGTAGGTATATTTGTCATTATTCAGTATTGTAAATTTAGGCTTACTTTTTCACAAATATATTAGTAATACCTCTAAAGCATCAATTATTCATAATATGTCCATCATATCAAAATAAATATATACATGATTTGGCAATGAATAGTTGTATCGGACATTTCTCCCCCCCCTGCCCCCAATTTCCAAAAAGATTCTAAAACACCTGTGAAAGTTCTTTGTCGTAATAAGGTTTTATTTTCTAATGTGGAAAACCCTAATGTTGACACTTTCCATGTTCATGAAACTAGAGGGACCATGGCACTTAGAGAAGAGTCAACAATTAGGAAATAAAAGAGTGAAGGGAGTTTGGGAAAAATTATAACACAGGTAATATCTATGGCAAAGAATTGTATATATCAATTTAGGCTGGAAAAAAGACATTTCATTTCAGTCTGAAATAACTGAATTCAAATGAGAGATTTTCTCATACATTTCTCACTTGAGAACTTTTAAGGGTAGGTTCTTGATCTTTTCTAACAAAACGTTCTGATACATCCTAAAATAGCTTCTTGCAAGTGGGTAGTGAAGTATTTATGAGAAGTATTATTTACACTCTCTCCTTTGAACGAAGGGAACGGTCTTGTGCTAGCCAAAGAGGTCACAACTTTATCAGTATTACATACCAGCTGGGTATCTGATTTTCAAGACCAAGATAACTAGAGATAATTATACTAACAGTTTTTTTTTCTTTTTTCTGAAAAGATCGTCTTAGTTTACATGAGCAAGTTACTGGCTCAGTTTTCACTAAGGCTATCATCTCTGTCTATATGTTGGAAGACTTCCTTTTGTCCCTAAAAATCATTCCTTCAGCATTGAAGATACTGAGGAAATCAGCCATGTAAAACTGTTTGTGTGGGCAGTGGAGAAGATGATATATAGATACTTGCCCAGCCTCTGATGGTTTCTCCTGATTTGGAGGCATTTACTGTCAGCTGAAGGGATTTTTGCTCATATGGACCCACTGATCAGTTCCTGGTCATGAGAGCATGGAAGGATGAGCAGAAAAAAAATTAGCATCTTAAATGGTTGTGAACACTAGGCTTCATTGCTAGCTTTGGTAGGAAAACAGAAATTCTGCTTGTCTGGAAGTTCTCACATTTGGAAAATAATTTTTGTCTTCAACCAAGTGGAAAAGCTGACATTTCAAAATGTTTCCTAGACAGGTACTTTTTAAAAAAAAAGATAAAACATCGAATATTGAAGCATTTTGTTTCAGTAGTGTAGACATAACACAGCAAATAATATAAACAAATGAGAAGTCAGCATAAAATGAAACAATACTGAATTCAATACTGCTTTCTAACTTTGAATTTTTTAAGAAAATGTTTTGTAATGTTGCCAGAATTTGCACATTCCTGTGAAATAGTTTTTTACGTGAAACAGCATTGTCCAAACAGAATACTATTTTTTGTAGCCTCTTTATATAATTTTCCTTACAACAGCTGTATAATAAAATTAATTTAATAACTAGATAATGACTGCCCCCTTTCTTTTCATGGATTTTTTTAAGAGGTAGTGAAATGCCCAAATACGTTTATCTGAATAAGTTTTTACATATTTTTCATGCTGGAAAATAATTTGTTCATTGATGTTCTCATAATTGCAAATAGTATTCACCAGATAATTTTGAAAAACAGTAAATAATAATAGAAAATGACAATGAAAATTATAAACTCAATTGGTAATGAATGATGGCTTATCTCCTGTTAACTGTACCCAATTCAAAAATTCATATAGTTGTTTAATAATAGCTACTTCTGTAAGACATGTTATTCCTCTCCTTTCTTGAATGAGTCAGACTGCCATCCAGCATAACGTATCTGAACTGTTGCTTTTAAAATGGGCTTGTGAAAATCTCATTTACATTTTCTTTCATACAAAATATAATTATTCAGGCTTCAGATGTCTTTTTTGTAATATTTGTGATAGTAAAACATGAGGACCTGATGCACACGGCTTATATATCTGAAGGAATTTCAAATGCAATCAAACTGAAATTTATACTGAGATAACAACAAACATAATTGCAGAGAATTTCCAGCTAGTTTTCAGCTTGAAAAATTTGCAGATCAGTTTCTATTTGGATGACAAGTTGATGACATACAGTCTAGAGACTTTCTAAAAGTATTTTATTTTAAAAGACGTGGCCATCAAAAAGCAGATAATTAGTTTGTAGTTTCAGACTGAATTCCTGTATTCAGTTTTCCAGAAAAAAATCTTAGCCCCATGGTGGACTCTAATAGGAGAGGTTAGGAAAAGGTCAATCCTTCTCTCTCTCTTTTCAGAATCTTCCTTATCAAGAAATTGCACTCTAAACTTATATATACAATGTGAAGACTTGCAATACTGTCAAGGTGAGAGCCTTATAATGTAGCACAACATCACTGTCTGATAATTCCTTCTATAGCCTTCATAATACAGTTATTTTGCAGCTTCATAAATTCAATCTCAGGATAGGACGAACATTTCCAAACTGAGGTATCTAAAGTTTTGGTGACTAAATGGAGTTCTTTGTTTTCCCCATAGCTCTGAAGTCAGTGCTATGGATGAGTACATATTTCCTTTAAAGCTTGGTAGCTTAGTTTTGGCACTCTTTTGGTGCATAATGTTTAGTATTTGAATAAGAACAGCTTGCACTTCTATGATGAGTGCTTATCGAAGTAACAGATGAAATGAAATCCTAACTCTGACATTACTCATAGTAATTTATGCCAGTGATTTCAAAAGAGCCAGTCTTGACACCCCTTTCTTGATCCATTGACAAGAAAAATTTCTGTTCTGAGTACAACTCAGCTACTGTTACATATATTTCTATTATGTTCTTACAGTATTTAAAAACAGAGAGTGAAGTGACTCTTTTTTTTTTTTTTCCTGTATTCAAGATGATGAGCACCAAACAGGTTCACAGAATCAGACACCCCTTCAGGTTGGAAGGGACCTCCTGCAGTCCCTAGTCAAGCCTGCTGCTCAGAGCAGGATCAATACTGGATGTAAAGCAGGTTGCTTAAGGTTTTGTCCATTTAGGTCTTGGACACCTCCAAGATGGAGATTGCATTATATCCTCACAGTGATTTCTTTTTTCCACTTACATCCAGTCGGAGTTTCCCTTTTCAGTTTATGATTCTTGTCCCTTGTTCTCCCACCATGCACAAAACGTGGGACAGTCACAAGATTAAGAAATATTGAGTATCCTGCTGAGGTGTAAAAGAAACTCAACACTGTGCGGCTCCTATCCTTTCTCTGGATAGACTTTGGCCTGCTGATCTCAAATTGTATTAGTGATGGTGACACAAGATGAACTTTCAGCAAAATGAGAATGCTGAGGACTCTGTTTATTTGTTAAAATTCCTCTACATTTTCATCAGCTGCAAATGTATTCCTCATGTAGGGAGAATAACATGGGGAATCTGATACCATAGGTTGAAAAGCATAGTTTCATTCTCATAGCGTGATACACCTGATCCTGCAACTTTAGGAAAAAATGGTATGACAAGTCTTACGTGTGGCAGAGGTCTGGATGTGTATTGTAAAAGGGAAAGGCCTACCTCAGGTAAAAGCAAAGGCGTTTATTTTTTACATGGCTTTTGTACTGTTCCATGCAGTATCAATAATATTAGGACGTGTTACCTTGTGACATAATTAAAAGGAATTCTTCTATGAGAAGAGCTGTCTAAAAACACATAAATTCCCTAGCACCAAGTAATATGTTGGCTGAATGTTTAAGACGACATTTGTATTTTGAGTTTGCGTAATAAATTTTGAAACAGTTATACAGGGGAGCACCTATTCTACTTGGCTGGCTGATGTGCTAAAACTTTCCCTTCTCTTATACCCACAGTATGATGCTATGGTAAGCCAAAACATCCCGGTATAAAGTTGGTTTTGGGAGGAGCAGGATTTAGAACAGGAAATACCACAGGCTGAAGCTGGACTAGAATAACTGGTCAGACTTTGACAGTTTTATTGAGACTTGAAATCTTTTAGTTCCACTTACCGACAAGGGAAATGAGATGAGGAAAACTAAAAAATGCTTAGGCTTCAGGTCCTTATAAAACTTCTTGCAAGACATCTTAGGGTTTCTAAAACTCTACCTGCTGAAGTTTAGATGGTATTTGTTAAACAAGGATGGTTGCTTTTTATTTTCAGTCACTACATGAAAATATTTGTAATTTTCGTATCATGTCAGATCAAAAAACGGACACAATTTATTTGTCGACATGAACACTGAGTATTTGGACCACTTGCTTCTGGACCACTTGCTTTCCATGCATGGTCAACGAATGAAGCTGAACCTGTTATCTGTCTAGCTCAGTAGTCTTCAAGTAAGACTGCATGGAGGGTTGATTGGTTGTAGCAAGGGAACCCAACCCTTCTCATCTCTTAGAGTATAAAGTAAATATTATCTCAGAACTTCTCTTGCTCTGTGTCGGATTCAGTATGAGATGTAAGTTATACTTCTGAAACAACATATAACAATGCCAGAGTAGGAGGTTCTTTGACATCTTTATCTGGTACCAAAATAATATTGCCTACAACGTGTTGCAATTTATGATACAGAAAGTGTCATAAATCAACACACAAGATGCTGGTTAAAATAGAACACTTGTCAGAAGATGTCAGGTTGTATCACATCGATTATTTTTGTGTGCTGTGTAAGACGATTTTCCGTTTGTCTTACATTGTATGGATGTGAATTAGAACATATATGAATGTATATTCAGTGAAGGCTATTTCTTTGTATTTCACCTTCACAATTACTGATGCGTCATCATTTAAACTGCTCAGAAGATCATTGAAATAATCTTTTTATAACGGCTAAGTTGCATTCATTTTTTCTCACTCTCATATTCAAATGAAATGGCTGAAATTTTCCTGCTCAGATATTTCTAGTATCATGTTGAAGATGCTAAAATTAGGAATATTTCAATTACTAGCGTGAGTATTTGAGGTTTTTGAGTGGTTGAAGCATGGAGTTAGAAAGAAGCCCTTTACAACTATAATTTTGATTGTCACTGCCCTCCTGTCTTTCAAGTAATATATTTATGCATCACTCAGCCTGAAATTCTTCAGATTCAGATCTTAACTATGAGCTGGGGTTCTGTTAATATATGCAGCTGTCACTGTCTCAGCATGACTAGCCTTGTAGATATACTAGTGCTCTAATGGTGGCTCACAGATTTGTCTGTGTGGAAATCCAGTCATCTTTACAATGTGTTTCAATCACAGTGGAATTATGTTTTTATCTGAGGAGAGGTTCCCATCTCATTTCCTGTAACTCAAGTGAAAAAATATCTGGGGCTGAATGCAGAAATCAGCATCTTTAATGCCACTGAAGCAAAACAGGGGTCACATTTGTTTACAGAGTGAAGGCTCAGTTAAAGAAGGGAGAAGGATTTCAATTTCATCCTTATTTGCATATGGTGTCCTGGTTTTGGCTAGGATAGAGTTAATTTTCTTCCTAGTAGCTGGTATAATGTTATGTTTTGGGTTCAATATGAGAAGCATGTTGATAACACTGATGTCTTCAGTTGTTGCTAAGTCGTGTGTATACCAAGTCAAGGATTTTTCAGCTTCTCATGCCCAGCCAGCGAGAAGGCTGGAGGGGCACAAGGAGTTGGGAGGGGACACAGCCAGGGCAGCTGACCCCAGCTGGCCAACAGGATATTCCATACCACGTGATGTCATGCCCAGTATATAAACTGGGGGGAGTTGGCCTGGGAGGATCACTGCTCGGGAACTAACTGGGCATCTGTCAGTGAGCAGTGAGCAATTGCATCGTGCATCACTTGTTTTGTATATTGTAATTCTTTTATTATTTTTTGTAATTTTTATTATTATTACCATTATTATCATCATTATTATTATTTTCTTCCTTTCTGTCCTATTAAACTGTCTTTATCTCAGCCCACGATTTTTACTTTTTTTCAGTTCTCTCCCCCATCCCACTGGGTGGGAGGAGTGAGCGAGCAGCTGCATGGTGCTTAGTTGCCGGCTGGTGTTAAACCACAACCTATGGGGTTTTTTCCTTCTTTTTCTTAAAAGACAATGAATCTTCAAGTAAAAAATAAAAGGAAAAGCTCTGTCTATACTTGCATGTATATTCATAAGCAGACCTAAATAATTTAGCATGAGCTTAATCCTTTTCATTTTTAAATACATTACATTAATCCATTTATATGAGATCATTATTTCTAGCTCTTCTGTGAGGCAGAGCCTTAGTACCTAACATAGTCTTTTCCAATTAAAAAAAAAAAAAAAGTTACAAACTTCCATGAAAAACAGCAAACACAGCAAACACAAAATTTGTTCCCATTACAGTTTGAATGCTGCTAGCTTCTCCCCAGCTCACAGATGATTAATACCAGTCCACAATCTGAGCCAAGCTCGGTTTCAGTTTTCACACATAAGACTCCCGGGTCAGGTTCTGCTTCTCATGCTTTGCCCCCTGTTCAGTCCCAGGCACCCCCTGCTCTTGGCGGTTCTTCCCTTCACCCAGACCGACAAGGAAGCACCTAATTCCATTGCAGGAGCATATCAACGTCCTATAGCTCTGATTTCAGGAACTTCTTTGCAGATAATCCCAGATAACGTACAAGATGGCATTTGTAATCATAAAGGGCCCATTACAGTAAATTCATCCTACATCCTTTCCAAAGGCCAGGCTAACTGTGAAGTCTCTTAGGAGCCAAGTTTGCCCTTTGCAAATCAGACTGTCTGTGTTCCCACAATGCATAATTCAGTGGAAGCATTCCTTGCAACGGGGCGCTGTGGATGCTTAAACATTTACATAGAGTCGAAAAGCAATTAGACAAATTAGAATGGAAAATAGATCCACGAAGGTGTTATTAACTACAGGTATAACATTTTTGGTTCGGGAAATCTCTACGCCACAAACCCCTGGAGCTGGGAAAGTCTATCAGAGAGTTATCACTGCGTGACCTCTAGGCAGGCACTCACTTATGGCCATCGCTCATGGCACGTTACCGGGCTAGATCAACTTTTATGCTGATCTGCTACAGCCACTTCTCCAAAGTGTGAGGACTACAACATTTTGAATGGATGCTACAGACGCAAGCCAATAAAGCTTTCCCTAACAGAAGGTTAGATCTGGTTTTGGTCGTCAGTGACAGCTTTGCTGAAGTCAATGAGCCACTGGGGACATTCCATCTAAGGTGATTCCAGGTCTGACAGCAGTGAAGATACTTGTTGTCTGAGTGTGAGTAATCTATGAGGAAAAGGGTGAGTGTATAGTGGTGCTGATTTCTACAATATTGAATGTATAAATGAAGACAAATTGAAAAAGAATTAAATCTAATTAATAACAAAAGGGGCATAGTTGGCTGATGCTTATAGAGCTGAATAAAACTGCTGGAAGGCTGCAGACCATTCTTAAGAGCTTTACAAAGAACAATTGATTCTCAAACATTTTTATTTTCTTTGCCAGTCACATGCAAAGAAAAGAAAGTTTGGTAACTGATAAAGTTTCTGGGATTTATCTTGTCTCTTATAACAATGGCAAAATGTGAAAGGAGGCTGAGTGGGATATAGGAAAATACTCACCTGTTAAGAAACCTGTCTCATGGTAAATGAATTAATTTGTACTTAGATTCACTGCATCGGCTCAATTTCTATAGCTCCTTTCATCCAAATGTGTATTCCCTAAGTGCCATTCAGATTTACTCAATGGATGTATAAATGATCTACAGAAAATACTGGCATGTCTTTAACAGTACAAAGCAACTCTACCTAAATCTGCACGGCAGGAAGTGACTTGTTAATATTCATTGTTCACATGTAGATAACGTCTCCACTGAACCAAGTGCTGTCTGTGCACATGGTCTTTGCAGTGAAATTTGGAGTCACCTCAGCAGCTAGTTCTGCCCACAGTCCCAAAAGATGCACAAAAGTGTAAGCTGATGAGAGAGTACAGGTGTTACTGATGCAAAATTTAAGGAATGATTAGGAGATTCCCAAATGACTGGGGAAACAGTTACCAAGACCATCAGTGTGCGTGCTTAAGAGCATTTAAATTGCCACCAAATAGCTCAGAAAAGATTTACATATGTTATGTTACAAGGCTACTCTGGTTGCATTTTCTTCTGCTTTCCAGTGAAGCATTGGATAAAGGACAAGCTGTCTGCCAAAACGGTTGAATAATTTATTTCACAGAGGCATTTGCTTACAGAATTCATTCATTATATTTACATAGGGTATTCTCACGGACTCGTAGTGTCTAAGTTAATTGGTCTTTCTATATGTATACAAACCTGATAAACAATTGCAAAATGCACAAAAATACAATCTGAAATTCTCCCCAGTAGCTAGTTATGCTGCATATTTTACTAAATCTCTTTGCAGGTTGTTTCCAGCGTTGGTGTAGCTACAAGTGTCATAAAAGGACACTGTAGGGCTGGTTATCCACGAAACAAATGTCATGGCAGTATCCATTATGGAAAAAAAAAAAAAAGGTTTTACCCACTCAACAATGTAACTGCAACAGGGAATTGAAGAACAAGAGGTAGACTCATGAATTAAAATTATGTATCCTATTTCATCATTTCCATTGCTGTTAGCATGATCACAGTAGGTGGTCCTAAAATTAAGATTTTTTTTGTGCACTTAATTTTAAAGGATGAAAACATTCTACTTAATTCCAACAAAGGAAAACACATTTCAAAATCTAACGTTCTGTTATTAAACTCTTTCATTTAAAAAAAATCCTATTTCTTTAAAGATTATTGTGAAGGATAATGTGTTTTATTACAATTCTAAGCTAACACTATTTGGAACTGTTTTATGAACACTGGCATAATAACATTTGTTTCGCTTGCAGGGTTTAGCTAGAGAAAAATGTTACATTTGCTAGACGCTTTATAGCATGAAATAGGTATTACCAATATTTGCATACTGTATTCCATTAATTGCTCTTGGTTGGAAGCTGGTCCCATTTACAGTAGAGATTACGTGCTGAAAGACAGGGAGCACTGATCCATTGTAAAGATACTGCTTACACTCCAGCCTGTTACAGTCTGTCTCATGACGTTTCAGTTAAACTGCTTTCCATATTTTTTCGGAGGACTGACATGAAAAGCTCTAAAGAGACTGGAGATTATTTGGTTTTGGTGAACATCAGTTGTCCTCCAGACTGATGGAATTTGGAACCGTAGAGAGCCATGTTGGGTTATTAAGAACATCTTTGAACTCCATGCAGCACGGTGTTGCCCTGCCTCAAAAGGTGAAAGCCATCCACAGCCTTGAAGTCCAGGGGCAGCGATCCTCTGGGGAAAGCACCTTTCTTTCTGCGATTTAGTACAGTATTGGGTGCTTTTTTTTGAAGGGTTGAAATAATGTTACTTAATTGTAATAAACAAAACACATTTCAAAATCTTAACTTTCATGTAATTAAAAACTGTGAAATAGCCTATTTCTTTAAAGACTGTGAGAAGAGTAATGAGTTTTAGTGCAATTCTATATGCATGGTTTAAGTTAGAAGTCCTGAGAGGGAAGAAACTAGGTCTTTTCAGTATTATTTCATCACCTCTTCCCAACTGGAACCAGACAGGCCAGATGTCAATGAAAGTGAAAGCTGTTTCAATTTTTAAACTCTCAGAGGCTAAGCTTGTCTATTATCTCCACCAGATCTGTTCAGTACATCCACTGGGTCAAATCCTGCCACTCTGTTTTTCTCCAGTTCTAGCTGCATCTCAGTATAGTAACGTTGAGTATACTCAGATATGGGAGGTTGAAGGTAAGCAGCTAAATTTAATCAATAGAGCTGCATGTATGCTATCTTTGGAAATTCTTTCCAAATTCAGTTTACAGAGTATCATGTGTAAGGTCTGTCCGCACCATAGCTTTTAGTTCACCTTTGGCATGTCTGCGCTGCACCTGAGGAGAAACAAATTTGGACAAACCGTATGACTTGCCTTTTGGGCCCTGTTTAAAAGGAGTTTTCTAGCACATACACACTGCCCTACCCCACCGGCCTCACGAGAGCCCTCGGCATTTTAAGTAGAAATAGCTACCTGGGCACCCACGTGGGTGTTTGCAAGACATGCTGCTCAGTGATGTTCCTGCTATCCGGCTGCACAATATCTGCAACACAATTGGGAAGGCCCTTCATGGCTTTCTGCGGTGAAGCCACAGATACTAGGAGGTGGGAAGGTACAGCCTTGAGGAGGCGAGGAGCTATAGCTGTAATATTTCCTCGAAGACCCACTTGAAGGTGAACAGAGCTGCTCGTGTGTTGTTTTTATAGGGCAGAGAAAAAAGCTGCTGATGGGATCATTTTAATTCTGTACACCTGGTATTCTTAATAATGGATACAGGCTTTAGGGAGGTGAAGTATAACTTTCACCACATTGCTGGGGCTTACCTTTCTCCATTTTCCTGTGACAGATTATGCATTCAGACCTGCTCTATACCCTTTTAAGTGAGGACTTGGATTTCTCTTTCCTCAAGTAACCTAGCCTCATGACAGAGAAGTTATCCAGGAAAAAGTTGGGATGATTTCATATGCCAAATGCTCAGTGAGCAGATTGGCATAGGATATCTTAGCACTTAAGGATATGAGAATGTGGAGAGGGATGCAAACCTACAGAGATTTCCAGTGTGATCCTGTGGGATGCTAGGCCTATCCTGCTATATCCATACCATGGAAATGAATGGTAAAATGAGTTAGAAAGGACAGTGGCAGGATAACTCACCATTTGGATGCAAGCAGATTGGAACAACCAGAAGCTTTTCCGTTCCTTTGTTTGTTTTAGATATTACTAGAAGATGCATTTGTTCCTTATGATCTCTGCTCGACTGAGTGATCCAAATTAACTGAAGCTAAAGGAGGCACATGATGCACACCAAAGGCTCTGCCTAGAAGCAATGGAATATACACATATACTTGTGGTTTTGTGTATTTGTGTTTTTATCAGCCACTCTGGGTAAGACCTCATATCTCATAAACAGGATTCCATGTGCTGTGGTTATCTCCATCCCTCTTATAGGCAGCCACTGTATGACAGAAGCAGAGCCACATGTAACAACATTAAGAACACTGAGAGGCAGCAATTTTTATGAGCATTGTTGGTTTTGTGTGACTGCATCAGAGACGGAAGGTACTGTATATTGGAACCTCTATGACTGTTCATTGATCTGGCATTTTGAGAGGCTGTGGGAAGTCAGGATGGCCACAGCTACCTTCCATTGTCCAGTGAAAATGCCACTGCTGGCTTGCTTTCCAAACCTGGGAACATCTCTCAGTGGAATGCTAAAGAGCCAAAAGCCTTATGAAATGAGGTGAGATATTACATACTGTCTGAAAAACATGCTGACAGAGGAATTTTGCAGAGAAAGTCTAAATAATTTGGGACTACTCGTATCCAAAGGATGGTACTCTTCACTGTCTAGACAGTCGACTGTAGTGGTTTTTATCTCTTTTTACCCAGAAATGCTTTTGTTCTAAGCAAAAAGATGTTTTACTTAGGTTAGGGACAATTTAGCCATTGATTACTGTTGAACAGTCCTGAAGGGAACAGGTTTGCAGGGCACAGACATAATCAGACCTGCTGAGCTACATAAGAACTTCTATCACAGGACTATAACCCAGATACTTGCCTAAGAAGGAAGAATGCTGTGATTAAACCCCCGGATACAAGTGCTAATTAGAAACTGAAGAAACAGACTCCATCAAAAAATTACATGAGGTTTTGTTAGAGAGACTAGGAGGGAGACAAAGCTGTGTTTTGCCTGCTAACTGATCAGTATTTTTAAGAATAAACCGCTTCTGCCCCATATAATTTCATTTTTCTTCAACTTAGAAGAGGGTATATGTTTTTCTCTCTTCCTCTCATTCTGTTCTAGACACTTACTTCACCATGTAAAAAGTTAGTACCCTCATCTGGATGTTGTGACCATAATAGGTGTTACCATATGTGACAATTGCCTTTTATCAGTATGAAGTCTTGAACTTGCCTGAAGAATAGCAGGAGTTCTGGAAAGGAACAGGGAGCCAATTTACCTTTCGGGGTCCCTGGAGTGAACCCTGCTGAAAACGTCAAGCGTGGCTGACTTTGCAGGCTGTGCAGTGCCATGTGCATGTATGTGTTTAAGGTTTGCTGGGAGACCAGATACAGAAAGAAGAACTTCTTTAGGTGTTCAGATGGGTATTACCCGGTTATCAAAAATGAAACATTTTCTTTAGAGGATACCAGATGTCTTGATGCCTAAGAAGCATTAAAAAGCATGGTACGTTTTCTGTTGTAGCCATCTGATTTCAAGTCTTCAGGTCACACTGAATGTGAATATGATGGTTTTAATCTTGTCACCGGTCAGGATTTGAATGCATTAACCCAGGTTTGTTTAGGAGAGCTTATGTGAGAGCACATGGTTCATGGCTTTTTAAAGACAGTCTTATCAGGTTCTGATTGCTGCAACACAACTACTGCATCACATATTGTGTTTGGAATAATCTTCTGTGCTTATTCAGGGAGTGGGAAAGGAACAGTGGAAATTTTGCCACAGTATTTCATATTCAGAGTTAAATCATGGCATAGAGAAAACACAGAATGTAATTGTGATCGAGCAAAAAAAGAAGATGAAAATAGGAGATATATTGACCTAAAAATTTAATAGCACTTCATTTCTCTTGAACATTAAAGGAATGCAGTTATTACAGACCTGGAATCAGGGATATAATTTTCCTCTTCTGATCATAACTGTTAAATAGCTAAAGGAACCTCCCTGAATAATTCTTCTGGAAGTTTTGGCACAGGTCCCACTGTTTGCTGAGAAAAGGCTTTGGGAATTTAAAACCTAAATAACATTGCTTGCAAAAGGGATTAGAAGAATAGTATCTCGAGGTATACTGGGCCTGGGAGGAAGTAAGGGAAGGCTATTGAAGGACTAATGGATTTGAAAGCAAGAAAATATGAAAGCAATGGATATTATGATTCAATTGGGGTAAAGAAAGGCTGTAGCCTAAGACTAAGAAATTCATATACATGATACAAGAGAATTTTAATCTGAAAAGGGACAAAGAAAAAATTTGAAAGCATACTGTCAGGGTGAAATGCATAGATGGATAAAGTACTTGTGCATAACTCAGTAGAGCTAGGTGACTGTTCAGTATTCACAAGCAATTCATTTCTGCCAGTAGCTTTAAAATACTTATTTCACGTTCGTATCATACATACATGCCAGGTCCTCAGTTCTGTGTGTACTTGACCAAAGTTATCATATTTTCCTTTCAGCTAAGCCCAATTACATATGGAAAAATGCAAATGCAGGAATTTTATGCCCCTGGTCTGAATTTTTATTCTAACCAACACTTTCCTCCCCCTTCACAGCACACCTCACTAGATTTTATATGCAAATGTCTTGAAATGGTGTAGCTTCTTTCCCCCTCTGGTGGGAACCTGCAGAACTGCAGATGCTACAAAAGTATTTTGTAGCAGATACTTGTCAGCTCAACTGTCCTGGAAACGTACCTTTTTTCCCTTCCGAACCCTTGTCTCATGCATTTTGTTTTGTGTTAGCTGTGGTTATTCTTTATTCCCAGTGTTATAAAGTTGCTCTGAAGACTAATGACACCAAATAAAAAAAGGCCTATGGTGCGTAACAAGGATAGAACAATTGTATTTCTATCAAGTTATTCCAATGACCTATAGAAGGTAGTGAAGAATTCTTTCTCTTCTAATTCACAAATTCGATGAAGAGTGTTACTGAAATTGTCCTTGTAACAAAACAAGTCAACGGCAAGGTCAAGCCCAGAACATGGCAGGGGGCAGGAGGAAAGGGGACGCTGCCCTCCTGCCTGCTTCTGTCACAATTCGTCAGCGGTTTCCTTTTGAGAACAGTCCATGCTGTCTTAAGATAAAGTGAAGCTATCACTGACCTGAGGGTAAGCAATGATCATTTAGCAAGCCAACAGGCTTCCAACAACTGTCCTGAGGGAGAAGAACCTCAGAGGAGGCTTTTATCACACTTGCAGTCCCCAGGTCCTTGTGTTGAGCCCCAAATCCTCGCGTCGAGCCGCAGGGGCAGCTCCTTCTCAATCTTGTGGCTGTTCTCTAACACTCAGGCACCTGTCAATCTTGGCAAAACAAGACAGGAGGTCAAACAAAGTAGTACCTCTGCAATAAGAGGGTGCACAAGTTATGGTAGCCACCTCAGGTGGTTGTAGATACTTCGAACAGATATGAACTAGACATCTTATGGTCTCATGAGTCATCATAACATGAAAGAATGAACACTCCTACGTTGTTTTAATATGAGTCCTCTTTATCATCTCCAATTATAAGATAATATCCCTGACCATTACCTTTAAAAAGACTCTGGCAGAAATGTATGTATTTGGCTGTAGTAAGTGCACACATGGATCCATGTTAAAAATACAGCAAATGTTTTTTCCTTTTATAAGTTTTTGCAAAGAGGTACAAGAGGAGAAATGTGATAAGACCCAATTAAATGTTGCAAATAATTAGAGTTTCCAGAAAAGAGCAGATAAGGATCTGTTCTTACTTCGTGACAACCAAGATTTTAAAGAATTAGGATGTAGACTGAACATCAGAAACACTTGTTCAGCTGGAGATTATATAAAATAATACTACAATAATAGCACTTGGTTTTGTATATCATCTTTTACAGGGCCCATATTCCTTAATAGTTTAAAATGGTAAGTAATACAACTGAAACATTTACATGCAAAGTGAATTTTCAATTACTGTATTATGTAGAGGTTATGCTGAAATTAATGTCTACCTCATTCTTGAATTTTCAAAGTACTTTAGCTTGCCTGGGTCTAGAAGTAAACATTTTAATCTCATGTGAAGCTAAAGTTAAAATTTCATCTTTTTTTTCTGAAAATTGGACCAGAGCTCTAATCCAGAGTCTTGACAATGAATAATGCTCCATGGATGCCCTAATCACACTGTAGACTTGTGAAAATCAGTGACAGAGCCAAACTTATGAAAAAACAACGCCCCGCCCCATTCAAACTTAACATCCTTTTATTAATTTGCTTTTTCAATGTTCCAAACTCACAACATCACTATGAGAAAAATTTCAGACTACTGTTAAATCCCAAAAATGTTTCTGTCTGCTTTTGCCTGTCTCTGTAGCACTCTGCAATCTTATCTGCTTCCATAGTTATTTAAAACTGCTCTTAAAAATGGAGGGAATAGTTTAAAAAAAAAAAAAAAAAAGAAAAAGCTTTTTTTCAAAGGAGAATGAACTACTAGTAAAAACTTCAAATGGGATCTGCTCCATGGCTAGAGAAACACTGCAAAATTTGTATTTATATTAACATTGTATTTCCAGGGAACTGGCGGCAGAAGAGCAAAGAATAGACATACTTCAGAGAAAATTACCATGGAGCAATAGGTGCTAGGTGTAAAAAAATGGTAAGTGATGTTAAGAGAAGGTTAAAATGAAACACAATTATTATAAAATTAAGGATTCAATAATATGTCAGGAAACATTTTGTAAAAGTAATCTAATGTCAGGGACACTGAATAATGGGAAAAGCTACTTAAGGCAAGTAAATTATAAACTGTAAGTAGTAGGTAGAAATTCTAGTAGATAGAATTAAGTAACAGTGAGAACTTAATTCCCCCTTCAGCATCTAGGTTTTTGGAATAGGCCCAGATTTGTCACCCAGTCAAGAGCCTACAGAAGAACTGAAAAATTTTAACAGCTACAAAACCAGCTGCCTTCTAGGTAGATTTAATGAATAATAAATTTAGTTGTACACAGGTTTAGTGCTCCTGAAAACTGAAAACCCAAGAGCTTTGTGGCATCTTCATGTGTACATAGACAAAAAGCTTATATAAGAATATCAAGAATATCTGTACTTATTATCTGTATAATAAACTCCACATAAAAGGAGAGTTTTGATGCCCTTTGGTGATGCTGTGAGTACCAGTCATCAGGTGAAGCAAACAGAAAATGCAGCAGAGCCATGGAGAGAGTAAGAGAAAGGATGGAAATCTGGCCCAGAAAAGGTCAAGTGGGAAAGTAGAAGAACTTCTGAACACTCCTGCTTTGAAAGACGGAGCAAATAAATTGCCTTTTGTTGTTTGTTTCCTTCCATGGTCAGGTTCATGGTCTCTTCAAATAAACAGGACTGCATCAATGAAATATACAGTGCTGAATAGGTGTCTTCTCCAAAGGAGAAAGACCACAAAATCTGAATTTTTACTGTTTTGTCTATCAAACAGTAGTGATATTTTTCTCAGTGTGGAATAGAATTCATGTAGTTTCTTTTTTTTTTATTGCAACTGTCACGTCAAAAGCTTCTGCTTTTAGAAGAAATATTCACCACTGAGAATATATGGGGCTTTGGTGTTTATAAAACCTAAAGCAGTAGTTTCTCCAGAAAAAAAAAAAAAAAAAAATTTCCTAACTGAAAAAATCCCACAGTCAGACAGAAAAGTCTGAGGGCAGTTGGAAAGCTATATGTCAGGCAGGAATGCTGCCCTAATCCGAATGCAAAGAGGCGCGCATGGCTGTGCAGCTGTACAGCTATTTCGACTTCAAGCAATACCTGAATGCATGTGCGGTGCAATCGCAGAGGCAGAGACACGGAAGGAGAGGAGCTATAGACTCCTCAGGTGTACCCTGAATAGCTGTGACACCTTACAGTTATGAGCCCTAAGACCATGTTCAGCACTCATCCATGACAGGTCATGGACTTAATTTTTTAGGATAGACAAGGAGAAGGCGGCCTGGAAATGACCAAGAAGCCCCAAAACATTAGGGAGTGAGGGATAATCTGAGCCAAGAAAATAACCAGTAAGAACTACCTCCCAGTCCTGGATTAAGAAAGAATCACAAACTATTGGGTACTCCTGTGAATGCCGTTCAGCGCCAATAACCCTGCGTTCGCGTCGAGGATGCTTGCTTTGGTCCTGATGGCTACTTTAGCTGTGGAAGCTGAGAGAAATCAGCACTTGCTGTAAAATTATCCTAGCTGAGTTAATGTTTGGGCTCTTAGCCTAAGCTAAGCTGCATGCTGCTAGGCCTGCTCTGCTTGCAGAAGGCAGTTTACATGAATTATTTACTACCATCAGATTTTGCCTCCTCACTCCCTTTTCTTAACTAGCTTTAGAGTAGCTCAGATATGCCCACAGAAGCTAGAAGCACAGTTGTGCATACGTGGGAAATACATCCCAGGTCAAAAGCTATTTCTTTTCCTGTCATTGGGACAATTCCACCATCCCTTTCACATGGCATGGATTGAAGACCGTGGTTCTTGCTTCTCCGATGAGAGTGCTGAGTGCCAGGGCTCCGAGGGCATCCGTAGGCGTCGATGGCTCTGACCACCTCGCCTGCAACCCCCACCCTCTGCCAACGGTCTTGGGACCGCTCAGGTCCCTGACGCTAGCTTGTGTGTGATGATATTATGAAAATATTGGTTTTAAGGAATTCATATATATAAATTATTCCTGGCTATACTTATCAGTGTGTCAGTTTCACCATTGCAAATGCCATATTATGGAAGTCCCAAGAAAAATGATTGTTTGGGGAATTATGCATCTCAGACTACTTCTTGCCATGCGAGACAGTATGCTTTTCCCCCAATATTTTCCTCATATTTTCTAATTACGATATAACAAAAGTTATTCTGAGCTAGCTAAGTATTTACTTAATATTTAAGTAAATATTAGAATACTTCATGGACAATGCAAAGCAAACTGTCAAGCTATCAAAATGTTTGGTGTGCAAAAAGCCAGGATCTATCCTTTGCTAACATAATTGCTATATTTCCTCTGTGATTTAATGCTGACATATATAGAGAAAGCAATAGATTCTAGTCTTGTGCTTGCTTTTTTTTTTTTAATTTATTTTCCTTTGTTATGTGAGTTCATTCTTTGATATATAGCACGAAACATCAATAACAAAGTAAGGGAAAACAAACAAATTTATATCATTTTGTGTTTAAATCTCACCTGTCAACTAAAGGATCACAAAGCATTTTAAAAAAAGTATTAAGTGTCTACTGAATACACACTGAAGTCGATGGGATTCTTTCCACAGACTTCCCTGTGCTTTGGATCAAGGCTTGAAGAATTAATTCTATTAGCAACCCAGGGGAGTAAAATATGGTTAGGAAAAATTCAAAGTAGAAGAGATACCTTAGGAAGTTATAGACGCTGAATTAATAATACTGGGATAGAACTGAAAAATATTTTCAGCCCTAAGTCATGTACCTCAGACACATGTTGCCAGTCATTAATACCAATCATTTTAAGACTCACAGGTACTATGCAGAAATCAGTAAATACTTCTGGTATTGGAAGAGTACTGAAAGTACTATATGCAGCAGGATAGAACAAATTTAACCTGTTGGTCTTCTGTTTGCCCCTTCAGGTATGTATTCATGCATGTGTAAGAGTGAGCAAGAAAGCAAAATAAAAAGAGGAATACAATAGTAAAGACTCCACCTCTTCCACTAAATGAAACTCATCATTTTTTATTGACCAACTTGAAGAAGAAAAACCACTGTTCCTGTTAGAGAAACTACATTTGGTAATTTAAAACAATATACTTGGAAATATCTGTGAAACATTAAGGACAGCCCGAGAAAGCAAGCTTTCTACACAGCATCCTGTCAGAGTTATCTGATTCACTGGTCAAATAAGTTTAAAATAATGGCCTTCAGAAACATTTTCTTTGATTTACTGTAATTTCCTTCTCTTTTCAACTCTTTAAAAAACAATAACATATTGATATAGTTTAACATCCCACAGCTCAGAACAGTTCCAGGCATTCTATGAAACGGTCCTAATCTATAAAATATGCTCTTCTTGCTACAAATCATTACATCCATGAGTAACTTTATGTACATGAGTTATTCCAGGGATTTTCTGGGCCTGTTCACATCTCCTCCCTTATTCCTTCACAGAGTGTGTACATTAAAGGTACACGGGTAACTTTGCCTGTCACTGTAAGGCAAATGCTGAAGTCTGAATACTGCATCAAATTAACAGGCTAGTGGTAGCAGGGTATTTCAAATCCACCTGTAGTTTTCATAAAGGGACCATGACTTTTAAAATCAAACCCACGATACTGGTTACAGGGCACAACAGAATTTGTGCAGCAAGTAGAAATCCACACTGAAGAGGAAGAACGGAGAAACATATCTTGAAGTTATCCAGATATGTTAAACCATGTGTGGGATATTTGATACCAACAGTATGGGGGGTGTAACACCTTTAGAAATCAATTGTGTACTACCAGGACTATGAAGAGCGAGGAGGACAGCTGGACGTGGCGTGCAGGAGTTGCTTAGAGAAGAGAAGAGGGTTATTTAGTAATGTACTTGGCTGTAAGAGACGGTTCCCCAAGTCAGTGCCATCAGCTGTCTGGAGGGTAGATAGCCGATGCAGCAATGCTGAACTATGACAGTGACTGGGAGTGATAGATGCAGGAGAAAGATAATTAGGGGAATTGGCAGGGCTGGAGGGAAGAAAGCTGAAATCTATTGTGAGCATAAAGAAGATCGGAGGAATATAAGGGCTTCTGTCTCCTGTAAGTAAGGAGGGACTTGAAAGCTCTCTGATGAAGGTAAGACCTTAGTGTCAGAAGGTGGGGGATAATCTGAAGGATGACAATTTGCCAAACTTGAGCCTGCTGCTTTGTAGAGAGCTTGCCATTTGCAAATGAGGAGCTTTTGACATGGGAGCAAGATAGAGACAAAAATATCATTTGGTGTCCGGAAAGGTGGATGTTACAGAGATTCATGGAAAACACTGGCAAAAAATGCAGTGTAAGGCTGAACGCTGTGATCTTTTTTAAGATGACTTGGAACTGAATTTAAGTTAACCACAGCAATTCAGCATTAGCTGTGACAATAACGAAAAAGAAGGCAATGTACCTTAGAGTGATTCAGTCAACTTCTTCTGGACATCTCATGCCCTACATGTCTGTCACTGCTGAAGTCTGCATTAAGCAAACTCTCCTTTGGACCCTAGGTCCTTTCACACTAATGTATAGACCCTCAAGTGGATAGGAATCCCCATGCAGACTGGAGTATCAAACACTGAAAGACAGCACAGAACCCAAGAATAGCTGTGCTTGGTCACACCAAAGGATCCTTCTTCTAATCCAGTATTGTGCCTCTGATGAGCGGAGATAGGAATGGGGTTGGTGGCAGGCATAGGAAAGCCTAGAGGTAACTCGTTGCTATTGCAGTGTTAAATCAAGTTGCTATCAACCCTAGATTAAAGAGGAAAGTCTTTATAACTGTGGCCAGGCTTTACTGCTACATATGTGCATTTGCTTCACTCACGTAAAGAAAGACTTCACTTCCACTTCACAAGGCCACATGTTTCTTACCTGGGCATTCATCACCTGACTGATAATGAGTATTCTCTGTACTTGGATTCTTTAGGGAGCGGGCAGTAGGTAAAGTACCTTATAGTCCTTGGCTGTTTATATGCTACTAATTTCATTGAGAGTTAGGCAACTAATTAGAAGGTACATCCCTGAAAACCTTTGATAAGGTAGGCCTTTGTCTCTGCAAACAGATGCTATGCTGCTGATAGCATTGCAACAGAGTGAAGCTACGATGTGGATGGTTTCGTACATAAGCGAGGAATTGGACCTTAGAAAATCCAACCTTTTTTCTTGAATGTCCTACAAAGTACTCTGCGACTTAGTTAAGTTATTCAAGCTCATTGGGTCCCAGTTCTTCACTAGCCATTTTCAGTTCCCAACATCTGTCTCTTTTCAAGACACAGTAAGGGTAATATTTTCAAGATGTTTACAGAAATATAGGACCAGATAATTACAAATTAACGGAGAGATGAAAAATAGATGCAGAAAGCACTGTATTTTATATATTTTCAATTGGTTTCTATACAGCGTACGTATACCTTCTTCTTGACTAGGTAGGAAAACAAAACACTTTCTTGGGGTAATGTACAGTAAAGATCCATTTTCATGACTACCTAAATGTCTCTGTCTCTTTCAGTAATACAAATCCCACTGTACTGTATTCTAGTACTCTACAAGTCCAGACCGAAAATAAATCTCTCTGGAATTTTCTTTTTGTCTGTTATTTCTGGCTCCAATAGCAAGAAGAAGTGTATTTTAAGGGAGAGTTTAGTTCTTTGGGGGCGATTAAATGTATAAGTCTGCCAAAACACACTTGATCTAAACAGTAATCCCCCAGGAAGCCTGTGAGACTTTGAATTTTATTACTGAAGTGAGTCTACAGCTAAAATGGTTTCCTTGCCTTTTATGTGTTATTTTCTCACAGTTACACTGGAGAGCAGAACCTGATTTTATAATAAAATTTACTTAGTATGCAAAATTCCAGATGTGGAATCAATGAAGATGCTCAAACAGAATTTAATGGTGATGATGAGTGACAGATGAGAAATCAGCTCCCTCTTCTAAACCTGGAATAGCTCAATGAGGCCATTGAATTGTAGGTGTTCACTAATTTCAGAAGTGCCAGTAATTGTGAATTAAACAAGGATCAAGGATGAGTTTGTTTAGGGAAAATATGCCTTTCTAAATAGTCAGCACTAAGAAAAATAGTCTTTTAAAAAGTAATTTAAATAGCAGGTTTTAAAAATGCAATACATGAGCTTTTGGGGAAAGAACTACCTCAGTGTTTCTTTTTCAAAGAATATATTGTCTGTATGATTGATGCGGTTGATACACTGTGTGAGCTGCGATCCCGGTGGCCGATTCACAGCAAGGTACAGGTGGGATAGTAAGAATTGGTAGTGAGGTACATAGAGCATTATGGAGTCCGTCACGGGCAAAACAGCATTGACTTGAAGAATTTTTACTGTATCTTATTGCCAACTAACGCAAACTTTTAATTGCCGATTTGAGTATTCAGGAGGAAAATACCTGTCCCCTGCCTTCCCCAGGCTCAGCTTAAGTCAAACGCCTCTCCCCCCCAATTCCTAGGCTCAGGGTCGGTGCAGAACGGTTTCTGTCTGCTGCTCCTCCGGTCACCCACGGCTGCAGTCCCTCGGGGGAGTGCCTGCCCCAGCGTGGGTCACCCACCCTTGAGGTTTTGGAGCTCGGTAAGTTGCTTACACCAGTATTGGAGCCACCTGGAATTGGTCATGACCGGCCTGGGGCAGTTCATGCCCTTCTCCCACACCGGGCACCACTGCAGCTCCCAGTACTTAAAGCAGTTCAGCCCCAATACACTCTTCTATGCTTTAACAGCAACTGACAACTTTTTCATAGGCTTGGTTTTTTACAGCCATCTGGTAGAATTTCAGAAAATGTAATTAGGAAATTAAATCCCTGCTACAAAATGTCAAAGGGTAGCTAAACAACAGCATATAAAACCATCAAAAAGCAATAATGCCATGTCCTAAAAGCTGACTCTGTCGTACCTGAGGCAGGAGGGTCAGTGGCTCTGAACTGGTGTCAGAGCCCTTCACACACTGTGTCGATACAGCAGCAAAAAGTTTCAGCGACTTGCTACTAGTGAGATTGCCTTTGCATCAGTGCTTGGAAAGGCATTTAGGTGTGCGGTGGGAGGTCCCACCTCTTGGGTGGACACAGGTCATGACAGTAAGATAATCTGTCTCATTTAGAGATCTCATGTCATTTTTTTTGAGAGTGAGAATAGTGGAAGTCATAGCTGCGGCTCAGATGATGGTGATGTTTACTCTGAAGATTTGGTTCCCTTTAGTTCTTACTCGTTTCTTTTCCAAAGCTACTACTTGGGCTGCATTGTCCATTGCAAAAGTAGATTTGGACATAAAACCTGAAATCCTGATGAAGACAAAGCAATACAGGGTGTTTATATCACTGTAATCAGTTTAGGTAGATGAGAGGTATGGGGGGACAAAGTTGATTTTGATTAGTTAACTTTAAAGTCTGCATCATGTACAATTCCAACAAGTTTGCTGCATCTGTGAATAAATGAGAGATTTCCCCCCCCCAATTAAGATACAGTCATTATTATGCTCAGTTGAACAATAGCAGCTTTCCTCTTTTGAGGGCTGTTTTTTTTTTTATACTGGGAAAATAATCTGTCACCTAACTCTCATTTAGAGTTCAGTCTGTTGATTACTCATAAAGAGCTTGGAGACGTTAGGATCAAGGTCAGTTTATGTGAGGCAACAGCTTGCTGAAATGGCTATTTTAAAAACCTGCAGTTAAACGTATATAACCAGTATTTTTCTTCTGTGAAATGACAAGCATATTTCTCTTATTAATGAGAAACACAGTCTTTCTGAACTTGAATTTTATCTACCGAGGGTATAGGATGCTTTTTTTTCCCTTGCTCCCCGCCCCCCTCCAAGTCATTATCCCACTTTTAGAGAGTTATGCAAAGATTTTGTCTTCATTTTGCAACATGCGACAATGAATAAACACCCTTACTTGGGTTAAAGACCATCAAAAGTAATGCTAATACCTTTGCATTCAGGGATATTCTTCAATGAAGTCCTTTGATCTCTAAAATTGTTTCTTCCCTCGCTACCTGTATAAAACACTCTAACAGCCCTAAGTTTTTCTAAATTACACTGATTTCTACAGTGACATTTTGATTATGAAACTTTTTCTGAAGAGAATTCTTGAACTAAGACATCTTTTCAAAGACAATTTGCCTTCAGTGAGGCGCAGGCAGCTGAGATACAGGACTCGGGAATAACGCAGCTGTATTGTGGCTTAGCAGATGACTAACAGATGCAAAATAAATTCTTTCAGCTTACCTCTCAGTAGAAGAGATTCAGGCTGAGGTATTTTACCTTTCATTTGCAATGGGTTAAAGTATTTCTGCTCAGCTGTACTCAGTAACTCATTAATCTTAGGTGGCTCCAGCTGTGTGGGAATGAAGGTGCTCATATGTAGGTTCACAGGAATAGTTGATAAGTATAATTTTCTATCAGTGTTAGAGGCTAAAAGAGAAGCTTATACCAGCTTAACGTTATGGCTTTCTTACAGGAGTACAGGAAACCAATGTGAACAGAGAGTGGAAACACAGAAGTTTCATTAGGAAAGCCCTTAAGGTCAGTGGTAAGAAGAAAATCATTCAAACATTGATTTCTTAAAAGAACAGAAATACAAATAAGTCCTAAGAACGCCTCATTAGGACCAGGTACGTTAGCTATTAATACATATGGGTAACCGAAGCACAAAGCCTTTGGGATGACTTCCCAAGGCCCCGTAAGGGGTGCCAGCGGAGGGCACAGAAAGCATGCCAGCGAGGCCACAAGCGATGTCACTGCGTAGCTCTAACACACCAGAGACGCCCAGGCCCGTACGGGTTTCCCTGTGGCCTAGCTGGAGCTGCAGGAATAACCTCTGTGTGTTTTTATGCTGGTGACGACACAACTCATGCTTGTTCGGTGTGCTGTTAAACTTGCGGTTTTGCTGTGCCCGACCTTCTGCATTATTCACTGCAAGTGCTTCAAATGCTTTTCTGGGAAAAGAATGATTAGGCAATAGGTTTTTCCATAGGGTTTATCCTTAGACCATCTGAGAGTTTAATGAATATTAATATTCCACTGTTATTTTCCTCTGTTCTTCTTTAATAAGGTGGTAATATGATTCCCATTTTACATATGGAACAGAAGCTCAGACCATTTCAGATTAAAAATTAGAGCCATGATGCAAGGCACCCAGGATTTTTGCATTTCATGCTCTTTGGTGCAAGCTCTGATGCACCCTGACTGCTAGCAGCTGTGGGGGGTCAGGGCCAGGCTGGGGGTACTTATGGCCATCGGTGCCCAGGTGGGGGTTGCAGTTTCTCAGATGTGGTCTGGAAGGGCAGGAGGAATGTTAAGAGCTTGTGGTGAGCAAAGGGGTTTGGGGTAATGGAAAATGGGGTTTGGGATTTTTTCCCTACTCTGTTTGTGGAGCTGTGTCGTATTCAGGCTTGGTGGTAGGGTTATGGGCTTCCTGGGGTTTAAGGGGAAGACTTCTGATGTGAGGGAAGGTATTTTCTGGGAAAACTGCTGAGGGGGTGAGGAGCCTGAACCAGGACTGGTGAGGAATGTGTATGTGATGGGTTTAAGTTGCCTTTAGCTAACTAATGGGAAATACTGATTATGGGATGATGTATGGAAATGCAAAAAGATGGGTGTGTAAAATCTTTCTTCTTTTTCCCGAGTTTTAAACTCAGGGAAGCTTCATATGGTTTGGAGCCCTCTTCTGAGGGTAAATATTCTGTGTTCACTGACTGTGTAAAACTTTTTATTCTATTTGCTGTAATGTGGTACTTGAAAATAACTGTGAGGAAATACCAGGTGGGAAAATGTGTGCTTTTTCTGCATGAGGGTGCTGGCTGGGTTAAGTGTTCAGGCACCAGGGGACCTGGGCTCACTCTTGCTGTGAGGAGTTCTTGTCTGCTGGTTCTAGTTCTTAGAGGAGTACCCTGGTCCCTTGGACTTCTGTGACATCCACTGTCTCTTTCCCTCTTAGCGCAAACTCAGCTTTATGTTCCTACAATTTTTTGTTCTTCCCCCTCCCTGTATTTTTAGCCTGTGCATTTTTCCCAGCCAGTTTGACCTTATACCTTTTGGTAGCCTAGCTGCCAGTTCATAGTATCTCTCTGTTGAATGGGTGTGAACTCAGTGTATTTAGGTTTTGCATGTTTGTCTTGCAAGTTCACAACGCTTCCAAAATACGGATGACAGAAATTTTCTGATGCTGGGGAGAACTGCCTGCTAAATTAAAAATGTTATTCCAAAGTCCAAGTATGCTAGAAGAATTCAGTGGATTAGCTGGAATGCTGTCCTTAGTAAATCAAAGTATTTTTACTGTAATTTTTGCTTTCTGAAGTTTCTGAATTAATTTTCTTGAAACATTTAGCCTGAAGGAGGTACTTGACAGGAGATGCATAATCCAAAAGTGCTATGGTTTTGTAAAATTCTAAACTGTCAATAAGAAAGTATTTTCAAGATTTTTGGGGGTTTGCTTAGATTGAATGGTGTAATCAAGTAACCTTGATTATGTGTAGTATAACGAATGCCGCCTTAGCAGTTTGGCATGTAGTCCTTCTGAAAAGGCACCTAGAAAGGAACAACATTTTCTTGTTGGACGCTTTCTAATAACCCATGTGGCAACAAAATCCTTGTTTTTTCTTCTGTATTTGTGTCTTCATGAAGAATCCCAGCAGCTGTCTGGGTTTTCTCTGTTGGATCATGGAAGCTAGCAATGGAAAAGACCTCCTTCATTACGTTACCTAATGCCCCTCACCCTCAGTACGAGATTATTCACTACTGTACTATTATTTTGTCTAGTCTCATTTAAAGTGAGACTTATGCTAGGCCTTACACTATTTCCTCTGAATGACACTTCCAAAGCTGAAAATGATACACTTATCAT
Source organism: Leptodon cayanensis (assembly GCA_027564655.1). Taxonomy (NCBI): domain Eukaryota; kingdom Metazoa; phylum Chordata; class Aves; order Accipitriformes; family Accipitridae; genus Leptodon; species Leptodon cayanensis. The sequence goes on from JANXJC010000032.1 coordinate 23,984,201, forward strand.
GCATGTTTTGTGCTTTACAAGCTAAACTTTTATTTACCTTAATTTCATCTAACAATTCTTAGTGGAAACTTCTTTATGATGTAAAATAACTCTTAGCTCCCATTTCCAACTTAGTCTATGGTTATTTTGTTTCCATGGTACATATCTCTCTGAGAGCTATGTTTTCTGCCAGTCAGAATTCTGTTTCCATCTAATGGACGTAAATCAAGCTTAAATTTAAGAAAGTTTTCTGTTCTTACTCCTGAATTAGTCAAGACAACTTAGCAAATGTTTTCTCCCACACAAATTATTTGCAGTTCGAGATAAATTGTGAGTAGTTTGTATTTATTTGTTCTTCAGCCAAAATCCTGTAATAAACTCTCAGGGGCAGCAACTGGGCAACCAGTGAACCCCAGTGAGTCTTAGAATGGATGCGACTTGTTTTTGATGAACATTATTATATGGAGTAGTGTGCTATGGAAGGAGGTGACGTTTGGTTGGATTATTTAGAGTTATTCTAAATAAGGACTTATTCCTAAAAGTTTTCTCCAAGATGTTTACTTCCTGTCTTGTTCTGTAACTTCCAAGTCTTTAATTGTGGTTTGTCTCTTGCTTAATCCTTCAGCCTTCTGTTCATGTGAAACCTGGATTTTTTGTGGGGGTGTTCATTTTTAGTCACAAGTTTTCAAACTTGCTGATCTGCTATGTGCTTCCCCACTTCTCCCTGCAACATCCCCCCCACCCCCTTTTGCCCTTTGATTTTTTTTTTTTTTTTTCTGTCCTATGCTACTGCTCTAATCAATACTGTCTGGTGTATTTTGTGTTCTTTCAAAGATATCATTACTCTTCTTTCCCAGAATCCGTGGAGAGGTTTTTCTGTAACAGCTTCTTCCTTCCCCCCCCTGCTCTCTTATCTTTCTTTCTCTCACCCATGGCAGAAAGAACAAGCTCACCACAACGGCAGCTAATAGAGGTAGCTCATATGCAATTTCACCAGTTTTCATTACATCTCCAAAATATATCTGGTGAACCTCTTCAGGTTCTCTTAACTGTGCTTTCAGTAATTGCAGCGGACTCCAGGGCACGCAGCTGATTGAGGCAGAAATGGGATGTGAGTCTGAGTATTGATCACAGTACAGGCAAACCTTTATCTCCAGATCATCCAGGCCAGGTAGGTATAGAACAAAAATTGTCAAGCAGAGGAAGACATCATGTTCCTGCTCGAGGACTGACAAAGAACACGGAGGTAGCATTAACAAGAACAGGCAATTAACTTTTTAAAACACTATTCTCGAGGGTTAAACTTTTAAGAAATATTCATTTCTCATGGATGGCAGCAACAGTCATTGGACTTCTCAGTCTTTAGAGGGAGCTTATTTATTTGCCAGGCAATGTATATGGCAGGATACTTTCTGTAGAGTGATTGCAGATTAACCCTCGTTAACAATCTGCTAACAGCAAATGTAAGCACCTGCATGAAAGGTGTCTGTATCTGAGCTGGTCACACAAGCACTCCTGGGCCTTGGAGGGTCTGATCTCCTCCCAAATGTAGATGCTCAAAATGAAACAAATGATAGTGCCCTGAGGTATCAACTTTTTTTAACAGTGACTATAAAGGGAGCCTGAAAAGACAAGCTCACATGTAGATTTATGACCACAAGTGAAAGAACTGCTGTCTTTAAGGATAGTTAAATGCTATTTGTTCTGAGACCCATAAGAAAGATGCCTCTGTAGGTATCATAATGTTATTAAAATTATTATTGCTAAAGCATGTCCTTGGAAGTACTGCACTGCTTTGAGTGAGGAGGAAAAAAAATAAGCAAACCATCCTTAACTTGAAGCCCAAAATGATCTGCTCTTTTTTATCATCTGTAAGCTTAAAATATAGCACAAGAAAAGCTAATCTTTTGCTGTCTGTTGCCTGTGGTGATACATAGGCTTTAGTAAGAAGAGTAAAGGAAATTCTTGTATAAAAAATGCTTCATTGCATGTGAGGGACATGGATGTAATGGCTGACAAAAAATGTTTAATAGGAAAATAAGTTATCTAAGCCTGTAGCAGTCTCTATCAGCACATACATTTTTGAGGTAGCAGAACTCAGTGCTCATGCGGTGGCTCTTTACAGCATCAACTTTGAGATCCATTAGGCTCTGGAACAGTCTCCCATGAAAAGTGATGCAAACCCTATTGCTCAGTCCTTAAAACTAGACTGCAAGCTGGTGAATGTACATTAGAGAGCAGTAACTGAGAGGTAAACTTGGAGAGATGGATATAATAGATCTCCTCCATTTCTGACTGAGGTAACTGCCAAGGTAACAATTAAATCTAATTACTTGATCAGCCTAAACACAGAACTAGGTTTTCTTTAGGTTTTCCCCATTAATGTGCCAACTTCCTTCTTCACGGAGCACGCTAACCCTTAAAGTCTTGCAGGTGCAGTTGTGTACAAGGTTTGATTAATTTCTATCCCAATAGATGTATTAGCATAGCCATCTCTCTGTTTTGAGGCTAAAGTAGCTTTTTAAAGTAGCACCCCCAGGTCCTTCTCTGTCAGGCAGCTTTCTAGCCACTCATCCCCAAGCCTGTAGCGCTGCAGGGGGTTGTTGTGACCGAAGTGCAGGACCCAGCACTTGGCCTTGTTGAACTTCATACAATTGGCCTCGGCCCATCGAT
>JANXJC010000032.1:23992854-24006590 GCA_027564655.1 Leptodon cayanensis
CCCCATAACCAGTCCTGCCATCCTAATCTTCTAGACCATTTACTACCCTCCTCTCATCCCAAGGAAAATACAATTGCTGGCTCTGATAGTCATTAAGTGATAATCCAGATTAATTCAGACTTTGATGTAGAAACAGGTCCTATTTCGGCTCCAGAGAAATCCAGATCGCCCCATGGAAAATGCCCCCACGTACACACGCCAGCACGCAGTATGTAGAATGCCTTAAAGAAACTGTAGCTAACCACCTTATTAGTATTCCTCCCTCCTCTGTGTTTCACTTGCAGCAACAGAGGGCTGAGCAAAATGCAGTAGAACAGGGACAGAGACAGAGCTGGCAATCATCTCGGTGCAGGCTGCTGAATGCAGGGGGTGGGGGGGGGATGCAGCAAAGCAAGATTAATAACCTTGCCATAATCCTGTGCACCCTGGAAGGAGATACCTCTGGTGACTGAGCTGTTCTTGTCTTGATTAATTGGACCGGGTGACTGAGTGGCTGGCAATCCACCTGGTTTGGAGGCGACCCCCTGGTTTTGCTGCTCTCTGAATCCTCTACCCATCTGGGAAGGTAACAGTGAGACATACCATCTGCAGCACACACAGCAGCTATTGGAGGCTACTACTGACAGTTTGCGCTACAGTTTTTTGGTGAGCAAGGAGCCAGGTATATTGTACAGTAGGATATTTCTGTGCTCGAGCTACTGAATTTCACAATCTGGTCCCTACGCTCCCTTTTCCAATTGCCTTTGAGTTCTGGGCTTACTTTTGGCATAGTCTCCTGGACGCATTTTGCTGGGGATGGAAGAGCAGTAAATGGAACCTCTGAAAACTAATTGTTTTGCTTCTGTGTGACTCAAGAAAGAGAAAAGCGAAAAGCATCAAATCCAGCTGGAGGAATTTAAATTTCTTTCGGAGAAGTTTACAGAGGGACTGTACAAAAGGTGAGTCCAGGGGTTTGTCTGCCCCTTCTGTTTCCTTCTCTGTCTCCTGCTTGCTTCTTTGAGCTGGGGAAAAAAGCTAAAACATGAGTACTGCGTGCATATGGAGTGTGGTGTTTGTAAAGTCTGTGCTTGTAATTGGCATCCCCTTTTTACTTCCTTTTCTGGTTGGGTTTTTTTTCGGTTTGTTGGGTTTTGTTTGGGTTTTTTTTTTTTTTTCCCCTCCCCCTGGCATTTGCATAGTAACAAAAAAATGCTTGGAAAATAATGATCTATACTGATGGAAAATGTTAGTTAAGTAGCACTATAAAGCTCGTTTCATTTCAAAGGTATTAGAATTTCTAGGGAGGGAATTCTTTTTACTAAACCAGCTAAAATATTTGGGAAGTATCTAGAATGGGCAAGAAATACAGCTCATACAATACCTTCATTAGAAGTCTCCATATTTTTCATAAATCTTGTCTGGTTTTTTTCTCTGCATTTAGTCAGCTCTGGAACGATGAATATGTAAGTAAAAAGCTGCTTCTGCTGCTGTTAGCGGAAGTAGAAGGTAGCAGAATGGAAATTTGAGGATTTGTGCATCACTTATGTGAAGTTCATCTGTTTGCTTCTCATTAACCTTTTGAATGCTGCTGCTTTCCTTTTTTTTTTTCTTTTTTTTTTTTCAGCTACAGAATTTATGAAATATGTAGGGCCAAACAGTAATAACTCATACAGAACAGAGTCCCAATCACAAACAAGTTCTTGTGGGCCCTGAATTTTTGGGATGGAGGTGCTACCAAGTGCTGAGGTGACCAAAGTAAATGTCTCATCCAGCATGGTTCATGGCACTCCAGTATTTCTGGAGATCTATCGATCATAAGGCTGTGGTGCAACTCGGTGTTTAAACCTGGCACTTATCTCCCCCCCCGCACACTCCCCCCCAATGCAGTTTCTGCAGGAACAGTATGAGTCTTGTAGCCTTTCCCATCTTTCCATTAAATAATAGAAATAAAATACCATTGCATTGCAATAGAATCGGAGCTCTTGTAGTTGAGCTTTTTTTTATTGCTGCACTGATAGTACTTAGCATTCCCAAGGAGGTGAGAAAACCATCTGTAAATACATTTCAAAGATGCATCAGTCTCCAAATGGAATTGCTAGGTACTCACTCCTTCTCAATTATATGAATATGAATGATTAATATTGAAGCATATGGTATCTATTTGAAAGACCGCATAGCTGGTTATTTAGTGTAAAAAGACATGGCTCAAAATTCAGTTCTACTGAATAATCAGATATTGAGGGGCTTGTATTTGTATGTATACATACGTAATGTATGTAAAGAAAAGGGGACTTACGTCAGATTTATAAATATAAGGACACATCAAATAGGATGGACCTTTGATCCATTTGGCACAAAGAAGTGTAATGACCCTTCTTGTAATAGATCCTGTGTCGTAAAGCTAAAAACTTAATGAAAAGGCTCTGCTTCAGAGTAATCAAATCACTTCATGTTATTGCATCCTGTCAGTCAGTCCCTCTATTTCCCACTGGTTTTGCATAATAGTTTTAAAGGGGAATTAAGGAAGAAAGGAGAACTGGTTATAGGTGTGTTTCTCCTCATTTTCTGGAAGTGATGCTCTGTGTTGCATGTGCCTTTACTCTACATGATTACAACAAACAAATCTTTCTGGGCAGGATGCAGTTTGCCCTCATTGTACTTTCCTGGAGCCCCAGTGCACATAGCGCATGAATCTATTTCACCAGGCAATGAGCTATGCTCTCTTTTAACTATGGGGAACAGTCTGTGTGTAATGAGGGCTAAAAAAACCCAAAACTGTGTGTGGAGAAATGACAACTCCTGATTTTTAGAGCCTGGTTTTAGAATTGAAGTATGTAATGAGACCATCAAAACAGAGATGTTGGCAGGATGAAAGCACGGGAAGGAATGTTCTGCCTGGAGATGAAACAACTTTTGTGTTCTGGGGAAGAAGACAACACATTTGCTCCACTAGTATTTCTACATGTTCTGATGTGTAGGGTATAATTTAGCAGTGTTGCCCTAAACTGAGTGGGAGGGTAGTCACCTGTATGCTGGAGAAGAAAGATGTTGCTGCTCTCTTGATGGGGTGTCCAGATGTTGTTAATCATCCATCTCTGTTGATCATCAACCCTACTGAAGTGAGACTGGTGTGGATTTTTTTGCATGTAGTATTATCTCCTTATATACTGCAGACTAAAGCAAATGGTGGTTATTTTACATTTTCAATAGATTCACTAAAGAGGAAACCGTGTGCTTCTTCCTGCCCCCCTCCCCAACCCTACCTAAGTATTTATATTGGTTTAGTAGATTTTGATTAGAACTCTTCCCAAATTTCAATTCTGATTTCCTAATTATACTGTCATATTTTCTATTTTTTGTTTTTTGTTTGTAAATGTTATACAATATTGTATATAACATAACATATTATATCACAGGATCAATTTTGGTTTCTAATACCATTGCTATTCTTATGGCAAGAATGGAAATGGATAATACTCGGTGCTAGCAGGTTTTATGTGGGAACAGGCTTTAGCACCAGTTGGACCGTGTGTGGGCTTTTTAACGTTCAGTTAGAAAACTGTAAAATGAATGTCAAGTGTTTAATTTTAGTGGCACTTCCATTTTAATTGCATTTCATAGTGTAATATCGCATACACCTTCGATCTCACCTAATGGGGAGAATGCTTTCTTCTCTGTACCATTGGGGTGCTTGTATGGGCTCAATCTACTACGCGTTGTGCGTCTTGCTGGAATAGGAAGGGAAGGCCTGCACGGGTCTTGCAGTGAGTGTATTGCAGGTAAAGCCTCTCGGCAGGAATATAGAATCATAGAATCATTTAGGTTGGAAAAGACCTTCAAGATCATCGAGTCCAACCATCATATATGGGTACATTGAGATTCTTATGAGCTGAATTTTCTCGATGTTGTTCTAAGAATAAGTGGAAGGTAAAGAAAACTGGTACTTCTTTTTCACTTAGTTCCAGTTAATCGAGCAGCTTCGTTTTCTCATTGCTGAAGTCAGCCAACAACCAGGCACTAAGCCTCTCCAGCACATGTTGCTGTGTTTCCAAGATCCAGGGTACTTTACACATGAATTCCTCCTTCCTTCTGAAACAAGCTGGGCTGACAACTGGTATGTCAATCTTGGAGCTTTGCAGCTGCATGCAAACAAGGGGAGGATGGGAGAGAGGAGATGTACCAGCAATTCCAGGACTTGAACCAAAAGAACAAGCTTTGTGGGATGGCAGAATGTGTCGTTTTGATTGCTGACTCATTGTGTTGGTCTGCAATATAGTCTTAAGCTAATGTGATGACATTGGGCCTGGCTTTGAAAGAAGGAGCCAGAAAAGTGTAGTTTATCAGTAAACCCACACTGCTTATGAATGTGTACTTCCCTAATGACAAATGGTACCATCACTGGAAATTCCTGTGGGTAGAGTTAGTGTTCCTAAATCTCTTACTTTAAGAGAATTAATAGTAAATAAAATTTACTGCTTTTAGTCACTTATGAAAAAAAAGAAGTTATAAATATATCCTTTCAGTTGACAAGTTAGTTGACTGCAGTAAATGACTTCTCCCCCCCACACACATATATTGCTGTCCTTCCCATTTCTTTTTATTCCGTGTCGAAGGATAAAGTTTAGGGATGAAGGAGAATCAGAATGCAAAATTCCAGTTCCTGGGCTGGCAAACAAACATGTTGGATAAACTCAAAACTCTTAAGCAGCAGATTAAAACCAATTAATTTTCTGCTTTCAGTACTCCTAGCTGGAAGTGTGAAAATTGAGTTTGTTTGCGAGATTGTTTAATTTCTTTGCTTTTCAAAAGGACAGTTACTCAGGTAGTTTAGGGAAGACAGCCTTTGTGGTGCTACCTGTTATTTGGCCTTCCACAGACTGAGGTAGCCAAGGTGGCTTCCTTTAGTAGTAGAAGTTCCTTATGTTTTTATGAAATTAATACAAAAGATCGTGTATTTTTCTGAAGTTGTATAACAAAAAAACATGAGAAAATGTTGACTTAGACACTATAGGTTTCAGGCGTGGTCCAAAAGAGGAGTGTTGAGAGCATGGTATGCATACGCAGGTATTTGCTTCTACAGGCTGTTACTGTTGAGGTTGGTGAGATAGTGATGGTGACGTTCTCAAAGTTAAGATTCAAATGCCCAAGTGGTATGCTGAGTTTTCCACAGTTATTTCATATTGCTGAAGAGGAAACTTACGGTTTGGTGTTCTCAAAATCTGCAAGATGCTGCCATACAAGAGCTTTTGCTGCCAGACTTAGAGTGGTTACGTAAGGTAGAATCCTATTGATCCTGGAGGAGGGTGGTGGGCAGAGATTTCTTCAGAAACTGAAGACTTTCTTTCTCAGAACATGTACTGCAGAGGCAGAATTGTAGCGAGGAATCTAGGTCTCCTCCCAGTGTGTATTGAAGAAACTTTTGGTAGGGACAACAATTATTTTGTAACTTGCCAAAGTTTCTTTACCCAACTGGCCATCAATGGTAGGTACTCTGTACTTGTTTCCGCTAGCCTTGGCAATGCGCAATCGGTGTAAAACAACAGCATGCTTAAGTGAGGCTTGTAACTGCAAATATAAAGGGCTTCTGTTGTTGCATTTTTGACATAGCTTTGAGCTTGCAACCCATGGCAGGGAGATTTTCCTTGAGGCCCATTATTCTAACCTCTTCGATAATTTAAGATGTTGTTTTGGTAGGTTAAATTTACGTCAAGTGCTCATGAAGTCCAGCATGTACTAGTAATTAGAGACTGTCAGTTCCAGTCCTGTTGTTCATCCTGTTTACAAGAGTAAGAACAGGGTTATAGCCTTCTCTGTTTAGCTCCTCTGAAATGTCTGTATCTTTACCTCATACCAATTCAGCTAAGTGAGGTGGGAGGCCAGTAATTTTTTTTTTTCCCCAAATGTTTGCTTGATTCGATTTAACTCTCTGTGGGAGCAAAAGAATCCTCCACTTTCTATTGTTTAGTCGTAGAAGAAATTCTTATCAGTGCAACAGGGGGCTATCAAGCAGTGGGCATGTTTTCCACGTAAACTTGGCTTTCTTCTAATTTGTCTACTACTAGTATATAATCTTTAGTCTTTTCTGCTGTCCCAGAAAGAAATTGGCAAATGAGAAAGAAAAGTGACACTTCTGCACTACATATGTGGTGGATCACCAGTTTTTTTTAAACCGGTAAGACATCGGTTTGGAATTATTAGGTAAAGCTAGAGATGGTGCTTCTTTGCCTGTGTCATTCCTGTCCATCTGTCCCCCCCATTAGTCATGAGTTAAGCATGTTGAAAGCATCAATGCAGCTTCTAATTGAGAGAAGGTGAGAAGGTGAATGTTCTGAGATGAGGCCTTTCTACAGAGGCTCTTCCATTGAGGCTGTGTTTGTTTCAACCTGTTTTTATTTATCGGCTTTTCTCTGGAGCTACTCACTATAATAACTGTGCATTTAATGTAAACCTATAAATCTTCGCTATACCCTCAGTTATTTTGGGAAGAAAATGAGGCACTTCAAAGTGGAATGATCTACCTACAATTTACTTAAAACCTGCAAGAGCAACTGCCTTCTAAAAAGCAGAAGATTCAACAGTAAAAACTGGAGACAAAAGAGCGGAATGGGTGATCTCAAAGTGGGAAGGAAAAATAGTGCAGCGATTACCCCAGAGACAAAAGTAGTTTCATATTCTTGTAAGGGTACAAGGAGGGATTGCATTGTACAGACCACATGGAAGAAAATGTTACTTTTGTGTGCAGTGAAAGTGTGTTTTTGCAGTTTGGGTGGGGAAAAACAGGTTGTAGAACATTCTTTTAAGCATCTCAAGCATATGCTTCAGAAATGCCACTTAGGTCCCAAGTCTGCATTTTTATTTTGAACAAGGGTAGATAGAGCAAGGCTAATAACAGGAGTAGCATTATCAAAACTCCGTGAGGGATTTGGATCTCTCTTGAAAAAGCTTTGAAAACTTAAGCCTTGGACTTTGATAGGAAATTTGAGCTACAGTTCCTTAAAGGAATATATATTGAGTAAAAGTAAATATCAAGTAAGAACATATCTTCCTGGGAATAATGCCTCACCACAGACTCTTCAATTATTATATTGCAATGGGGTTGTAAATATTAAAGTCATGTTCTTTATCTGTTCAACTATGAAATCATTCCTCTTGGGTGGAAGTGCAATCTAGTTCTGAAAAAAAATGAGGTGAGAGATGTAGTTTGGACCATGTTTGGGCAAAAGGAGCGTATGAACTGGAGAAGGGTGCAGGCCCAGGAAAACAAGACGGTTTGTATAGTTAGAAGTTTATATGGGTACGTGCTAAACTTGCGTTTAGATGGGATTGTTGGGAGAATGATGAGTGGTGGGTTCACAATAGTTAACATTTGGATCAATTGAATTCAGGAAGTCTGAAGTAAACTGAGGATATCCAGAAGAGGTAATTTAATATAGAGGTATGCAAGAGCCTAAGAATCCAGAGATAACACTCAAATAAAATGACTGATGCATTGAAAACTTGTAAAGGAAGTGTGTAAAGTAATGTAACTGAAGGGGTCGATATTTAATTCATTTCTGGAAAACCAAGTATTACAATTTCTGGAGTTTGTGAGCTAGACCTTAGAATATTTGACTGTGGCAATTTTTATGTAATCACCCACATGTCTTCCAGCGGAAAATGTAAGTCAAATCTGTGCAAGCTTTGAAGATTTTTAGTGACTAAAAAAAGAAAAAATCATGAATGGCGTTATATTATCAGCTCTAGAATACGCAAAGGAATTTGGCTGAATTAACGTATGGCTGGCTTAATGTAACCTGGTTGTCAGGCAGTAAATACCATGCCTTTTCTTTCTCCCCTTCGTATCACGCCTGATCCACATGTGTGTTTTGCCTCTGAAGTTTCAGGGGATGCTTGCAGTGGAGTGGGCTGCGTGTAGCAGTGCTGCTCAGTGGCACCTCTCGTTTTCCCGTGACCTGCAGCAGAGTTCTCTGTACTGTTTACTGGAGAACAAAGTGGCTCAGGGGAACAAGGATTGCCCTAAATCCTTCTTGACTCTGCCCTGCCCTGCAACTACGATGCAATTGAGCTGAGTAGTGAGGGAGAGACAGTATAGCCTGACTTGTTAGCTTTCCTTTTCCTCCTTTGTCATTGATATTCAGGGCTTCCTGCAGTAACCCAATGCCCTCCTTTTACAGAAGTCACAACCCTTTCAAACCACAAAAGATTCCATCAGACTGGGATTCCCTTGACAATCAGCTTTATAGTTTAAGCAGCTTTATGCAATACTGAAAACAGTGACTGTTGAGAGAGGTAACTAGGAGACTTCTTATATTATAAATACTTGGCTTGGCAATGTGTGCTTAAGGGTCTTAAGCTGCCTAACAGAGTCTCTTAATCTGCCTTAATTCTTCTTATTATATTCTTTTTCTGAAGTAGGTGGAGATGCAAGATCTTTCCTTTCATTTAGATGAATAAAGAAGTTCCGCACCTGTCTCCAGATAAATCGACTCCATTCTGTAGTATTCAGGCTTGGGATACCACTTATTAGTAAGTGTATCATCAAAAGTCACCACCAGGCAAGTGGTGTTAATTGTGCTGTTTTCCTGTACGGGAAGTGTTAGATTAGAAGTTTAGAGAGGGTGGAATTTCCTTGATCCTATGAGTTCCTCCTTGTGAAGACTGGTATGAAACTTTCCAAGACTATTAGCTTTAAGTCTGTTTATGAAACACCTCATTTAATATATGGGATGTGTATGTTCTACTAGCTGTGTTTAAGGAATGTAGAAAGACAGGAGGAACTTAGTAAAAGTTCTGTCCAAAATACTTATATTTATGTAATGTAATTTCCCATTTGAAATCAGAGCTTTGCTGTGAATCATGAGCATTTCAATGATTTTTCCGTCTGGAATTTAGCGGAAGCTTCTGAGTTCTAGCAGTGGAGAAGCCTAACTTATTTCATCATCTCTTATCTGTCTGTGACATAAACCTACATCTTTGTTTTGGCTAGGGATGACCCAGTTTGAAGTCTTTCTGGTGGTGTCAGCAGGAAATACGCTTCCCTGCCACCACCTTCCTCTTCACACTTTTGGATATGGGAAGGGAAACATCAGGAGCAAAATCTTATAAAGTGATCATCTTGGATGCAGATGAAGTAGAAATGGGTAAAGCTATTACTCTGATATTCATAAACATTTACTTTGCTAGTGGAAGTGAGTTTTGTGTTATATTGAGGGAGGAGAAAGTGCATTTGGGAAAGTAATGATTTTTCTAAATCTATGAATATTTGAGAAAATACCACATATTTCTAAATGCAACATAAGTAAGAATTTCCTGAAGCTATTTTGTCCAGGTTAAATGCCTATTGTACAGTGACAATGCTCTCCTGTTTTATCAGAAACAATGCCTGAGCTTTTAACACTTAAATTCTTTTACTTCTGAATGCTGCTGATAGTTGTCTCTTTCTTTCTTTCCATATTGTTTAACTGTAATTGGTGTACTGGAAGGCCGCTTTCATGATCTTGTCCAGGCCCTCAGGCAATGGAAATGAGTAGGTAGTTCCAATAAGGATGTCAGTTCATGAGAATTAAGCATTTGGCCTCCAGTTGTTGTTCTACAAATTATTGTCTAAATAGTACTTTTCAAATGTAGGTGCATTTCTGCAACCACTTCAGGCTTAGGCATGTTTAATTATTTAAGCCTAGCAGTAAGCACTGCGAGCAGCAGGGGAGGAAAGGTCACTGGAGGAAGAAGAGCATGTCTTCTACAAAAGGCCCTGATGTTGCATTTGATTTTAGTAGGATAACACAGACACTAGAAAACATTAAGAATTTACACAGGCTTTATACCACTGTTAGTAATGGGACTGGAAATTGCCCTCTGATAGTGTAATACTCTGAATTTTTAATATTACAAAGGAAAGGAAACTCTTTAATTGTTTCAGTTTCTAAAACAAATGAGGAATATGCTCCTACTTTTTATGGAAACTATCTCATTAGGAGGTAATACCGCTTAAACAGCTAATACAGTTGGAAAAAGTGAAAAGCTATCATAGCTACACTAAAAATGTTTCGGGCAAGACTACTAGTGTAAAACTATGTGGTGTGGGTTTTTTTGTGGGTTTTGTTGTGTGTTTTTTTTTTTTTTTTTTTTAACATCACATCTTAAGGTCTGCTACTTGAGCTCTAGTGTTCCTGCAGTTCTCTAGAGTATCAATTTTATTTTCATGACTCAAGGTTAGTATTGAGAAGGAGTTGATGTGTGGGTGATATGAAATGAAACTAGTGGGTTTTGCCCTTGCTTTTGCCCCTGATTGGAAGTCTTTGTTGAATTTCATTTTTTATGCAGACTTTGCCAACAAAAGAAAATAATACACCTAATCAATATTCTTGTTTCCCTACTCATTAGACGTACTAACCCCCAATAGAGTAGGCAATATGCACTGCCTTTAAATCTAGGGTAGTGCTCTGGCCCTTTTGGAGGGAGCGGGCTCTCTTTCTGTGCCTGTTGACGTTACGAAAGTTCAGGTAGCTGTGGTTAGAAGAACAGTCTTATATTTGATCTACTATAACCATATGCCACTACTCTGTGATATGTCTTACTTGCTTTTGCTTTCTCTATGACCTGTTTTCCTGTAGGGTAAAGAATGTATAGATTTATATACTGTATAGACTACTAAAACTGTTATTGAGCTACTGCATTAAGCTGGTAAATTGCTCCCCAAATGCATGGCGGCTACTCCTCAGGACAGAAATGAGAAGCTTCCTCGCCACCATCTTGTATAGTCCTGACACTTGTGCTATTTCTGATTAACTTGTTTTCCCCGTATTACAGTAACAAATATCTTTAATGGCATTTCATTATACATACAATGCCCTGAGTTTCATAAGATGAAGAAATGCTTTTACTTGCTTGGGCTTTCAATCCCTACTTGCAGGCACTCGGCAAGCAGTAATCATTTTTTTTTTTATTTTATTGTTGAATGGCTGTTAAAATTCAGTAATTTTGTGAGACAAATAAATACCTCCCTTCTGAGATCATACTATTTAACTTGGCAGAACTGAAACAAAACAGGATGCACAATCAATGCAATGCAGTAAGGGTCAAGGCTGTGGTTTGGATATATGATCTCTTGTTACCTGTGACCTTTAAAGCCAAAATTATTCTAGTAAGCTGCTCCTCCACAGGCAGGAGTAAGGATCAGAACACTGGTCGTTGCCGCTGCCTTCTGCGTTACCTTCAGTGGCCAAATAGGTTTAAAATCATACTGCAGTAGGGCAGGACAGAGGTGACAGAGAAATGGATCACGTTGGAGACACCTACATCTGAACTACCTGCCCCGAGCCCTGGCTAGAACTGATGTGACTGCCATTCACATTGGATGAGAGGGCAAGAAAGGTGGGTCACCGTGTCAAGACAGTGGGCAGCGTTTGTGTCATTTTAGGGTATAAGGAGGAACTAGGCTATTAGCAAGGTTAGTTTGGGTTTTGTTTCTAAACATTGCCATTGTTAATTCATTCTTTTTCTTTGCTTTTTGCTTGCCCTGTGCTGGTAAGGATGGAGATGAAATATGCAAGCAACTTCTGACTCATTCTCTTCCACACCAGCTAGTCCAAGAATAATTTGAGAAGCATTAAGCAAGAGTTGAGTCACTAAATCAACCATGAAGTCCTGACTTGCTGTGTTGGAGGTTATGTCTCGCTTCCCATCGCTTTGCATAGCCCCTGGTTCACAGTGGCTGTGAAGCTCCCGCCGTAGTCTGTACCGCAGCTTATGCCAATACATCACGTTACAAACCATGCTCTGGAATTGCAAGGTTGACTGTGTTTCCCACAAGGGTAGAAACAACGAGAGCAGAACTGTGGGATCAGTTTGAACAGTAGAGATGAGTATTACACAACCCATGCAGGTGGTGTGCTACTTTAACTGCTCCGTTGCTGCATAGGGAAACTGGAGGACCGACACCGCGCTCTGAGGACACTGATGGGTAAAACTCGGAATAGTCGGACCTTGCAGCAGCATTGGGGCTTAGAGACCCTACAGCAGTCCAGCCAGCTGATCCCTTGCAGTGTTTGGTAAAACAAACCCTGTAGCAAGAGTTTTACAGAAGGTAAGACTATGGTGCATGAAATCTACAGTCACAGATTTAGAGGAACCTCTGCCTGCTGAAGAAGATCCATATGGCATTTAATGGATATGAAGATTATAGGCGTCCATCAAAAAGTAATAGGACTACGTGGTGATTACTTTTACGTTTATGGAATATAATGAAACATCAATATAGCACTTTCCTGTAGGAATTGTTGAACTATCCTATAGCATTTAATGTCTGGGATGTAATTTTCTATTGAACTTGATGGGAGGATCCAAAAATAGAAAATTGTGATTAAAAAGCCGATTTTTTGGTTTGGTTTTTTTTTTTAGCTCTTGGTATGTATTCCTTACAGAGCAACTATGTTTTTAGGATTTTATCTAGAGTATAAGCACAGAAGAACAGTATGACTTTTTACCCAATCACTTCTGTTGTGGTATAGGGGACACATTTAAAACGTTAACTAAACTTGCTGTTAACATTACTTCTATATTTAAGGCTTCATTTGCATTAAATAAAACAAATATCCCAACAGCGTAATGGGGAGAGGTTGTTTGTGAGTGCATGAAATGGGGAAGGAAGGTTCATAAAAATGGTGGCTTTGACTTCTGTTTTTGGAAATCAGTTCATTAAGAACTTACCACTTGATAAGAGGTGAGGAAACTATGTGGGGTTTAAAGTTTTCAATTCTCAGACGTGATAAAGGCAAAACTGAAACAGAGCATATACATTCAGTGGTGTGTATATATATTCTTCCTCTAGAAAGTTTTAAAATAAAAATGTTTTTTCCAAATCAGAGTAAGACAAAGAGCACTGAATCCTTCAAGATAGCCCTGACCATCCTCTGCATAAATCTAACCACAGTTTAAATAATACAACTAATAACACTTTAGTCTTGTCATGATGTTCAGTCACTGTCAGAACAAGGTTGTGTCTGTATCAAAATACTTCGGGCTACTTTGCTTTATGAAGTAACCTGAGTTGACTTCATGTTTTGATCTCAGATCTTCATAAATAGATACCACTCTGCTTTCTTCGTTATTCTCTTAATACTGCACAACACTAACTTTTCCAGACTTTGGTCAGGGAGTAGCACAATATTTATTTAGAAATGTGTTCTGTTCTCATGTCTACAGCTAGAAATAATGCGTGTGTGTGTTCATATACAGCCCCCCCCCATTTCTTTAGAAGGTTTAAGCGCTTCTGTCGTACTTGCTCACTTCTGCTACAACAAAAGCAGATTTTCTGTGCAAAAACATTAAAACTTCTCGTACTTCTGAGGTGAACAACTATCAGAATTTTTTTAGATGACCTTTTCTTTTTTCCCTTTTCTGCGGTCTATGGAAAGAAGGTAAAGTTTCAACTTAAGAGTTGGAACCAGTGTTTCCCCTTTCCCCCGCCTTGTCTCTAAAAATAAGCTGCAAGTTTTGCTTTCCTTAGCCCTTTGCCTCCGTTCCTGGAGGAGCGGATCTGAGCGGTGTTTCCTCGGGCAAGTCTTTTTGAAAGATTGTAGCTGGAGCTAAGCCTTAAAGGACCGTTTCAGTGAGCCTTATCTCTTCTTCAAATCTTTCGAGTGTTTCCCTTTGCTGCTTGTTTTTTTTTTTGTTTTTTTTTTTTTTTATATGACCTTAGAATTACAATGTTGTTATTAGATCTGCAGTTTTAATGTGGGGTTTTGTCCTTTTTTTTC
>JANXJC010000032.1:24006690-24036987 GCA_027564655.1 Leptodon cayanensis
AGAAGGGATGAGTAATAGATTGGGTTTTTTAGGTCTTTTGCTGTGATTTGGGTTTTTTTTTTTTTTTTTTTTTTTTCTCCTGGACTCCTTGCTGAGTTTTATCTTGAGTGGAAGTAGACAGCTTAAAAACCAGTTTGTTCTCTTGGCGACCTGGAACTGCTTTATGCATAGCTCTTAAAGAAGAGTGATTTCTAAATTCAATTTATCGTGGTGCAGCACTTAAGTCACCCGCAGGGCTGGCGAAGCACCGGTTCGGCGTGATTTCTCTCGCCTAATTGCAACTTGAAAGGGGATGGAGGGGGTGAGAAGGCCGGGGGGAGGCTGCCGTGCTCGGCGCTGGGCACTGGGACCCGCTGTGGCGATCGCCGCCTCCCCCCGCCGCCGCTGTGGCGATCGCCGCCTCCCCCCGCCGCCGCTGCGGCGATCGCCGCCTTTCCCGCCGCCGCTGTGGCGATCGCCGCCTCCCCCCGCCGCCGCTGTGGCGATCGCCGCCTTTCCCGCCGCCGGGCTGGGCTCGGTGCCTGGCGGGATCCTCTTGACTCCTCTGCCGTGCTCGTTTACCTCATTAAAGGCGAGTTCTTCTAAGCAAACGTGAGGTGGTGGGTCTAACAACTAATTATTTCATTAGCTGCGTGTGTTGATGGGGCTTAATGTGCTTACAGGCAAGTACATCAATCCAATAAAAATGAGGTAGAATGTGTTCGTCGCCTCTCCCAACGCCCCCCACCCTTTTTCTCATAACAATAACTTCTCTAATACAGAAATTTAACTTAGTTGTTACGCAGTTTTGCCCTAAAAAGCTAGCTAAAGTTCAGGGCGTTAAATACTCCGTTAGGAAGAGATGGTGATGGAAGTAACTCGACTTTGCTGAATCAGTTCACTGAGTAGGGAAGGAATCGAGCAGCTGAACAATAATCTAAGCTTATTTCAGGCACTGATCAGTCCAAAGAGAAGGCCCTAATCTTTAGGGAAAGTGTCGGGAGGCTTTTGTTTGTGGCGTATTAGTTTTGAACATTCCCTCTAATCTGCTATGTGTGTGTGTGTTACAGGTCTGTCAGCGGTGCAGAGGTGGCTGTTCAAGGTACCTGGTTCCGTGAAGGAGACTAAAGCAACATTGCAGCTATAATGAATAATGGTTATTCACACCTCGAACAATGAAAACATTTTAAAATTATAAAAAAATTCTCTTTCCTAGATGGAAGAACACAGATGCTCCACCCCCACCTTTTTTTATTTTTTCCTCAAATTTTTTCTGCACTGTTTGCTCCACCACAGGGTTCTTTTGCCAGGTTGGTTTTTGTTAATGTGGAGTGTCAGAGAGTAAATAACAGTACTTTGGATCTACAGAGTGCTTCTCAAATCAGCATCTTGTTCATTTTCTAGGTGCGCAATGAGTATTCCCCCTTGAGAGAGAGAGAGTCGCTGGCCACTTATGCGAGAATAGCTAGTAGGGTTAGTTATCCCTAGGAATCGGAGTCAAATCCCATTGAGACAAATATCAAATGTTAATAATTCTCTTGTCATGATTCCTGTAGATTTTGGGGCATATAATTGCATTACTTTTACTTGGGTTGTGGTTTCTAAGGTGATTCTGAAGTCATAAGGTCTTAAAAGTTGGAAGACCTGAAATCTTCAGTTCTATGCTAAATGAAAGCCCTTCACCAAAGCGCTACACCAGAGGGCTAAACTTTGTGCAGATTCCACAGCTATAAAATATTGAAGTTTTCTTTAAGTATCTCAATTTAAAACTGGCCCAAATAGAAGTTATGACTATAAGAATAAAACCCAGCTCTCTGTCAGGAATCCAGTCATGTCCAGTCTCTAATGATTTGGAAAGTGATGACATATCGATAGCGTACCTCACTAGCAGTATAACAGAGTATGTGATGGAATTTGAGTAACTGTTATCTTCATTTCTGTGTTAATCAACGTGACTCTTGAAGTACGGTATCTTCTTACTCTTGCCTGCCATGTAGAACTACTCTTGCAGTAGGAAATTCAGTGGCTTGATTTACAGGTGGACTAAGTGATTTCATAAGTCATTAATGCTTATGAATCCAGCAGTATGAAAAAAACCCCCACTATTCTACCTATTTTAGTGTAAGCATGATTAATTTCAGAGTCAACCTGGAAATACAATGTGTTCTCTCTTTCTTGTCCCCCATTACTTAAAAAAATAAAATATCTGTACCTTTAAAATGGAAGTGTCCATGAAGTTTGTAAGCTTAGAGAGAGAGAATAGTCCTTGAAGTCTTTCAGGACTGTCTTGAAAAACTTTATAGAAACAGGACTGCTTTTCTTCTGGATTTCTTTCAACTATCAAAATTTCTTTGAGAACCACTAGCCTTTGCTTTTCTGGAAACACATTACTCCTTTTGTCAGCTGCTTAAATCACAGCTGATGCCAGGACAATATGAAAGGCCATGGTACAAATCAAAACCATATGCATAGAGGACTGTAATACATCTGTTATTGGTAATGAGATACATTAACATGGTGGAAATTATCCTAATTCTAATATACGCATGTGAAAGGGGGAAAATGGGTGCTCATAGTAAGGCATGCTAGAGGTTTATCTCTTTAAAGCACTTTATAACCATTTAAAAAGTTTTTCAGCATCCTCATGATAAAAACCAGTAAATGGTCACTTTCCAGACAGAAGGTAATATTGAAGTATCAGCAATTCTGGTGTGTTTGTGTTGGGCTGACACTTTAAGAGCTCCTTGCTACTAAGCTAATGCTCACCCATTCATTACGTTTTTATAAGGGTAAGCATCTTGGACGTATGGGGTATTCTGTGAGCTAGAAGTCCAGTGCAACACTGAGTATTTCAATTAACTGGGTATTATAAATGGCCCTTCAGAAAAATCCTTCTGCATATTTACTTTGTGCATATAAAATAAAGCTGTAATGAAATGTTCTGTGGTTTACCTCTGTACCACAAGTTAAGGTATTGATCTTTCTTTGTGTTTAGGACGTTTAAGAGTGAAGAAATAGGCTATCACATAGCAAGCTACTTCCATATAACTCTTTAAAGGACTAGAACAGAGGTGTGAATTGGAAAAAAAATAATCACAATATCTTCTTGTTTTTTTCTTTAGCTGTAAAGAGTAATACCAGTGTCCAAAAGATGCAGTCTGCTGCACTGTAATTGATCTTTTTTCCTGCTTAGAACTGGGCCCTTATTAATAGTTTGTGTAGTTGGCAGTAATTGTAGAGGGGTTTTTTTGAAAATAGTTATTTGCTTCCACTTCTGTCTCACTTTCTTTTCGTATCTGCATAAACTTTGTTCTTTTCTGGGAAGAAAGGCATTTTTCTTTCCCTCTAGAAATCTCACTTGACATTTAGCAAAGGACGTTTTTAAGAACGTCAGATTGATGAGAGCTGTTTGCTGAAGTCTCACCGTGTTCATTCAGCTGAACAATATCTGTTGTTAACAGCCATAATTATTATGAACAGGTTTAAAAGGACAAGCTTATTGCTGTACATTGGCAACATGATTTTGAGCTGCTGGTTACACAGTAGTAACACTTTGCACGTTATATTGCTTTTTATCTTCAAAGTGCTTACAGATAGTGGCTAATTAAATGCATTAGAGGCTCTCTGTAGGTCCCTTGGTTGGGGGGCAGTAAATAACTGCTTCTTTATTTATATTGTACAATTAGTGAGTGTTTAGGTTCATAATGACAAGCAACAGAGATAGAGATGTGACCCTTGTGGTTGAGGTACAACTCGTTAAGTTTTGCTGAAGACTTTCAGACTTGGTATCACTTTACCATATAACCTATGGGAATTCAGTAACTGTAAAGGCTTTCTTCTTTGTTAAGAAAAGAGAGCACAGGCGCGCCTATGCAAGCAAGATGAGGCAGCAGGATCACTTTACTGAAGGTGCTGGAAGCTGCTAAGAGTGAGAGAGAACTTCCAGGACCCCTGGGAAAATCAAATAAATTGAGTTTTGAAGTTACAAATATGCGGTATTTGCAACGCAAGCGACCTGATCCACAAGTTGCATTAATGAATCTTATAGTCCTTTAGTTTTTACCTGGGATCCCTTTCATCAGGTGAGTTGCTAGTGATGGCTATTTTGCAAAGAAAAATGGAAGCAAAGGCAGCTTACTGGACGTAACAGAATTGTCGTTTGTCTTCTAATGTTTCTTGGTTAGCCAGGTGTGGGATGTTTAAGAAACAGGAGATTCCTGTGCTAGCTTGAGTATCTTTTACTTTATTATGCAGACAACTCTGGGCAGATACGTAATCAGATAAGTACTTGAGCCCAGGCTCTAGTGACTATTTGTGCTAATTGATAAAAAGATTGCTCCATAGTAGCCTAAGTGGTGGTTGGGCCGTATGTTAGAAAAAGAAAGTTAGAAAAAGAAAGTAATCAGATAAGTACTTGAGCCCAGGCTCTAGTGACTATTTGTGCTAATTGATAAAAAGATTGCTCCATAGTAGCCTAAGTGGTGATTGGGCCGTATGTTAGAAAAAGAAAGTGCACATTTGGCCAGCCGACTCTCAGTATTGAATATACCTGACAGAGAATGGGACAATGTCTTACCTATGTATTTCATGTATATGATGGCACTAAAGCTAGAAATCGTGATGTAGCTAAATAGCTAATGCAAACGCAAAGCTCTTTTCCCTATGTTTTTGAGACAGCATCCAGTTTGTGGAAGTATCTTTGCATTGGTCATCCTTTTAGTTTGTGGCAGATGGAGAAATACCTACTTTCCTTAAATTTCTCTTTAAGTTTGGAGGAAGGTGATTGCAAATGCGTTTCAATACATGAATTTAGAAGCATCATAAACTGTGTAATTTGCTGTTTGGGCATTTATATACATCATTGCCAAGAATTATGAAATAATGTTTAGCTGATTAATATTCCTAGTGAACTGAAGCGTGCTCAGAACAGCTGTACTGAGCTTGAAACTGTGTGACACATTTGAGCCTTTTAGACTTAGAGCAATTACCAAGAGATCTCAAAGTTGGATTTTCTTAGACCTTGTGTGCCCTCTTTGCATAAGCAAGCAGAAGTCACTTTGAAAAGTTCTCTGTGCTTACTAATTCTTGTTGTGGCATTAATAGCTATATTTGTTTCAAAAGGCTTGCCTGCATAGTAGTCAACTCTTCATAATCTGACCTTTATTTGGACGCATAAATTGGAATTAAGCTTTTAAAAATTCAGGCCTTTGTTCCCTCTGGCATTGTTTAGATTCAGTTATCATATTTTAGCTTTACACCCTCCCCCACTTTATGTAATCTGCAGTTTTGGCCATAGTATTGCTTGTGATCATGAGACAGTCTGATTGCTCATGGACATAGCTGGGAAATCATAGTCCCTGTCTCCCTGGGCTGTTTTTAGCTGGCCAGGTGTTGCTTTTCTTTCAAGTCCTGAGGTGCTGAAAAATGATTAATGAGATCATCCACCTTTCTGTTAGCTTGCTAGCTTCCAGTGAGCCTTAGTTCCCACTTTACAGCTCCTCTTCTGGAGAAATTGTCTGAACTGACCCCAAATGGCATTGTTGGCTTTCTGTCTCTGAATTAAAGATATCCAGTTTGGGGAAGGGGGGTGATTCACAAACCTTAAATACACAAAGCTTCAGGGTGTGCTTTTTATGATTCCTGTCTACTTACCTATTTAGCGATGTCTCATATTATCAGGTTTTATATTCATTTTGGGAAGGATTTCTGGTGAAATGGAGCTTATGGAAGGACAGACTAACCCACTTTGAGACTAAAAAGTAGGCAGATCAAAGGACAGCCTTGTATAGCTGTGGGTTTGGAAGGATGTCAGAATGGTGTCTGTCCATATGTCTGTCCACAGAAGGATCAGCTATACTCATGTCATCTTTGGCAGATGTCTAATTTCTTTTTAAAGACCTCCAATGATGAAGACTACACAGACTCCCTAAGCAAATTTGTCCTTTATATGAAGCTAGTGAGCTGTCATTGAGAAGTTACTTGTAGAGCTTGAATGTTATAAATACAACCGATAATATTAATGCTGTCAGTGCCCTCGTCCATGCACCAACACACTCATGCTTATTCCCATCAGCGTGTGCCTGATGATTTCACAGATTATGGTCCTTTAATTAGAGCATGGCAAATTCTGCTGGGGATTGACGTTCCCAGGCCCAGTGCAGCTTTGTGTATTCTGTCAGACTATTCCTGGGAAACCTGGGGGTTTAGTTTCACTTGGGGCTGGTTCTGGGGAGATTGCAGGCATTTCTTCTGGAGCTTGATTGAGGAAAGAGGCAGCTGCTAAGGACAGTCATGTGAAGAACTTGTATTTAGGGTTTAATTTCTTCCTAGTATCTTGTGGTTTGCTCTCTGAAGTAATTTTGCTTATAACCATGTGATCTTCCTTCCAGCAACCGAGTATGTTTTCATAAACAGCACATAATGGATTTGATGATACTTTATTATGTGAGTAGGATTGAGTTTCCATACCCAAAAGGTAGGGATACCAGATAAGTGGTAAGAGCAGATGGCACAGTCATTATCAGAGGAAAACAGCTAAAGAAGTTGCTTGAGAGTGGGAAACAAATCAAAGAATACTGTGCTTAAGCATGCTCTCAGCTGTCTTTACATACTTACAATTTTAGATTCACCTCATACCTTCTTATCCTGCTTTTGCTGCTTTGCTCTACTTCCAGCTACAGGTGTGTCCTCCCTTTGCTCTGTAGACAAAGAACCATGGCAGAGCTGTTGACCTAGGAAGCAACTGGGCAGGAGAACGTAGGACAGAAACGTTCTCCCATGGCTGGAGTCAGAGTCCCAAGGGACCAAGTGGAGGAACAGAGATGGGACAAGGTGGGAACTGTGCCAGTTCTTGAAAACCTCCAAACCTTGCACAAGCAGCTAGAGCTAAGCAATCTCCTTGCTTATTTCTCTAAGTGCTCTGTCCAGTTTGGTCGGCTGTATGTGTTCAGTTGCTTGCAGCGCTTACTTGCTAAGATTTATGAAGTCTCCATAATGCAGCTGTGTCTTGCTCATCTTCTGTTCCTAGGCAGTTACACCACCTAGATGCTCTAGGAGACGAATAAAGTCAGTGTTGAAACTTTGAGCTTTGTATGTAGGCTGTAGAGAGAAATGCTGTCTAACAGTCTCGACTTAGGGCTAGAAACTGAAGTTTCTGTGTGTTACTCCCTGACTTGTGAGTAGATTTTTGTCACAACTCCTCCCCTCAACAACAGAAAAAGCCCAACCCCAAAACAACTTTCTGTAAAGCTGGGTCTGGGAATGTGGTGTTCACCAGTCTTTGGCTGTCTGGAGAAATGTTTGCTGGTTGTAAAGTGCTTAGACACCTCAGTACACAACTATAGTACAAAATATTTTGTCATAGTGTCTACTTTGCATGTCACTCTTCTCACTTTTTTGTTTTATTTCTGATTATCATCCAGCTGTGGAGTTGTTTTTTTTTTTTCTTCTGATATGAATCCTAGCTTATAGAAATGTTTCCCCCCAGACTTTTTGGTCTGGATTTTAAAACTGTAATTAAAAGTATTCCCTCTTTCTCTCCGGAATCCTTATTTTTGTTCTGTTGCAGTTCAGTTGTGTTTCATGTATCATGTGTTACTGGTTTTCTACTTGTTATTTTGTTACATTTGTTCTTGGGCTCTCAAGAATGTAATCCTATTGTGCTATATGCTTTGCAAATGTAGGAGAAAGATTATTCCTCCCTGCAAGATGCTTTGCTTTCATGTGAGATGGGGGCCAAAGATTGTTCAGACACACAGATAAGAAAATATAGCATGTGAAGGGCGCTTAGCATATTAAACTTGATGTAGGCAAAGAAAAATCTATTTTAGGAGTCAGGATTCTCTATTTATAGTTCTTTGCACACCTTTCCAAGAGACACATTAAAACTGCATCACCTGCCGTGATCTAGTAATCAGCTCTCCGAGAAAGCGCTCTTTGAATGCAAAGGGATATGGCGAGCCTATGAAAGATGAAAGAGCAAGTTCCACAGTGGCTCCTTACTGCGCTAATTAACTGAGACAAAACCTTTTCCCCCCTTGCTATTCTGCTTGCAAAAGCAGAACGGTGCTGTCTTGCCTTTTGGCTGCTGCCCCACGGCAGTGCTCCTCCAGCTCCTCTGCAACAGGGTCCTCTCCAGGGCTGTCAAGTGTCAAGATGCTGCCGGGAGCCTGAGAAGAGCTCTGGAGTCCCTCGTGGTGATGGGGACGTGGGGAGACAAACAGCTCTTTCTTCCCTCTTGATCCCCAGCAAAGAATGAGACAGACACAGCAGCTCCAACAGCTGCATGACGGCGAATGCGAACCGGCGGCTGGTAGGGCATCATGAGCTGTTCGTGATGCTGTTTGCTGAGTTTTTTTTTTTTTTTGACGTGCTGCCTTTACCGTGGCTGCTGTTTTGTGTCACGCTTGCAGTGAGTCCTCAGCAGGGCTTCTCCCCTGCCCCCCTCAATTTTCTTGTATTACCTGTAAAGAATTATCTTCATCTTGAAGGAACTGATGCAACTGAAGAACAGTGGGAGTAAATAAGTTGCTGCCCATGGCTTGCTTGTTTTCCTTTTGCCTTCAGGTCAAGTTTGCAGTAGCGCAAGACTGGAAGGTTTTCCTCTACACTCTGACAGAATCTGTGAGCACTCACTTCTTATGCTAATTTTTGTGATATTAGCGCGACCCGTGGTAAAACTTCTGACTTTTTTACTCTCAGCTTGGGTAACTTCTGCGGAAAATGCTTGTGAAATGTTGTTGTGCCCGTGGTGGAATAATCATGGTAAAGATGAGGATGTGAATCGTGAATGCCAGCAGTACTGTGGGATGTTGCCAGCTACTGCACCTCCTCTGTGGTTTTCCCCTGCTTCTGCTGAAGTACCTTGTCTCTTACCCACTTTTGCTTTATGCTGATGCTTTTATGGAATCTCCTGTGGTTCTGTAGGTGTTTGACCGTCATTTTGGTCTGAAATGCATTCTGTTATTTCAATAGTCACCACCCCCTGTCACTTGCTGGTGACTTTACACTACACAGAGCAAAGAACAGTTTTGCAATCTGATGTAGGCCAGTGGTACAAAGCCCTTGTAGAAATAAACAGCTCCGCTGACAATTAGTGACTTCATTTATGTTGGGTATTGAACAGGCGGGATACAAGTGTGTGTGTTTTACCAAGCCTGAAGTAGGACATAGCAGATCGGCAGAGTCTGCAGCGAAGGACAAGTGTAACCTTCAGTGGGATTTGTATCCGTGGGATTTGTATCCGCGTATCCAGGTCACTTTCCGTCATCCTGTAACCACGGGCTCAGAAGTCATGTGTCCCTTTCTGCAGTGTTGGTGCTGTAAGTGGAGTTGCTTAAGGCTGTATATAATACCTCACTACAGGTATAATTTAACTATTCTCTCTTCAGTTGCAGAAGTGAAGAGCACTGTCTCTGTACCTTGTCATCCTCTATGTGCTGCAAGAGATTTTTCTGTCGTATCTATACCCACATGTATTTCCTTCCTCTTGCATAATTCATCATTGAAGAATTTGCATTTCCCTGAAGTTGAAAGTTTCAAGAGTGTGTTGTAATGATGAGAGAAACGGGGGCGGAAGGAGCTGACTGGGTTTGTTTTTTTTGACCTAGCACTTTTGCGAATTTATTTATTGTACAAAAACCTCTTAACTAAGAGGCAGTTGAACTGGTGCCAGTGGAATATTTCAGACTTTAAAAGTGACACGACCCATTTATATTTTTACTTGAAAAAGCATTTTCTGAGCTGCCTCAGCACAAGGTGACCATCTGCCCATGTCCCCTGCTGAACTGACAGTGCAGAAAAGCTAAGCCTTTAACTGTCCCTACGTACAGACACCCCCACGCCCTTTTTTGCAAAGTCAGTAGTTTACTATGTCTTTGGTATGGGGAAATGGGCAGTTGTCGTGGGCAGATATGTAACAGGGAGATTTTTGGTGCGGTACCAGGTACAGAGCTGTTGTCACAGGTAATACTGTATGAGTAGCATATACTGAGAACCAGTCTTTAGTAGATGTGGATCTGATAAAATGCACAGAGCATACATTGGGATAGCTACAGTCATTTGAACGTAGAACGCACTTTTCTTGCATAGCACTGTAAGAGGCGAGCATGTATGCTAAAGCATGCATGTGGCTTTCTTCACAAATTGGCATGTGAATATCTTTCATTTGAGAATCTTTCCTTTTGAAGCAGATGAGCAAAGGATACTTCCAAGAAACTCTGACTACCTCTTTTTAGTAACTCAGTTTATTTTTTTTCATGGATGTAACACAGCCTACAGCAACAAGGCTTTAAAGCACTTAAAAGGAACTTGGTGAGAGAGCAGTTGGCCCTCACTGAGGGGTACTCTATGTTATGCTACATCATCGGGTCACGGGAATGGAATACCAACTATGTGCTAGTTCTCCCCAGTACCATCTTTTCCTTGCCAGGGTGTCACTCTAAAGGCTTCAAGCTCTATTGCAGTTTAGCACCACAGAATGTGGGATGGAGGCCGCACCAGGTTGCGATGTGGCTCATCACAATATCAATAACGTTATTGATGCTACATGTGCTGCTGCTTGACGGAATCATGCAAACCTAAAAGACAAGGTAATCAATTGTAGCTGAAAAGTACTTAGCTGGGAGAGAGGGCATGCTGAAAGGCTGGTATGACCTTTCCAGATCATCACTCTACTTAGTATAATTAATGAAAAGGTCCCTGCTGGACTGAAATGTCTAGGTGCTTTCCTTTGGGGGAGGGGAGCCTAGGGAAAGATGGGGATACCGCTTTTGAAGAGCCCAAACGACAAAATCTTGTTGTGAAAGAAGGAAGATCATAAAGAATTAGGCAGCTCAGGTATGCACCGCTTCACTGTCGGATTATTGAAATTAATGTCTGTGTCACTGTTTACGTCACTGCAACATGTCTTCTGACACCTCTGGCAATTTCCCTCTCGACGGAGAATCATTTTTCATCTTCATGATGCGCGAGGAATCTCTTATCGCTGCTGCAGAAGTGCTGTATGTGTATTCATAGCTTGGCTTAGAAGGAGAGGTTTCTACAATAGGTTAAGAGCTCAGACAGCCATAATTTCCCTTTTGGCAATGCTCTGTTTGATCCTCTTTTGCAGATCAAATAAATACACTGGAGGTCAAGGGAAGCAGCGAGTGTAGCAAACCCAAACACCGATGGACACAGGCTAAAAGCCCCCCCATGCTGGTTAAATCTTGTGTTCACACAATGCTACCACTGGTTCCCTGTTTAAAAACAAAAATGCCTTCAAGTTTCTGCCAACAACCAAAGCTGTCCAATTTGTATTTAATCAGTTATTTGTCACTGTCTGGCATATTTTGCCTGAGTGGTTATTATATGTCTATTTGTCTTTGTTTCCCTCCCATGTTTTGCTGAAGCAACAATAGCATGGAGACATTTGCCTTGCAGAAAAAGAATCTCAGTGAATCATTCAAACCTGTTTCCTTGGCTTTGTCATAGTAAATTTGTATGTCTGTGTAGGAAGTAAAATAGACTGGTCACTTGCTGTGTCTTCCTCTTCTGCTGCTTCCCAAAGG
Organism: Leptodon cayanensis; assembly: GCA_027564655.1. Taxonomy (NCBI): domain Eukaryota; kingdom Metazoa; phylum Chordata; class Aves; order Accipitriformes; family Accipitridae; genus Leptodon; species Leptodon cayanensis. Next base: position 24,018,219 of record JANXJC010000032.1, read on the forward strand.
CTAGTTATAATCTCAGATTGCTTCCTCTGAGAAACACAAACAGTTGTATGGTATTTAGTCCTTTGACAACCAGAAACAAACAGAGTGAATGTAAAATTGGTGTAAAATAGCCTCTGTTTAAAAATATTCTGCTACTGTTGCATTGTGAATAAATTGTTCTTTTTAAGGCCTAACTGATTTTAAATTCTAGGATTAAGTGTATGGGGTTTTGGCAGGGGGGTGTTTGGTTGGGTTTTGTTTGTTTGTTTGTTTTGTGTTTTTTTTTTTCTTTTTTTTCTTTGAGACTGCAAAGCTTATATATACGTTTATTTTTAAAAACTCCATCTTGTACACTGAGCACTGTAGAGTCACTGTAAGGCCAGATACTCAGTAGAGCAGAATGATTTCAATGTAAATTTCTCACCTCAGCAAAGAAAACTGCTTTTTAGTCATCTAGGGCTGTAGTCAACATATCCGTTTCTCCTCACTTCAAGAATATGGTTTCTATAGTTAAATACTCTGAACAACTGTCAGCAGGTCTTCCTCTGTACATGGCAGAGAGAGGGTGTTCTGGCAGTAGTTGCTTTTACATCTTGAGTTACCTTTATTATGAATTGTGCTGTTAGAGCAGTGCTTCCTATGTACCTACTGCAGTGTGACTTTCTGGAATATTGCAATATATTAAAAAATGGCACACTTGGTTGCTTCTAAATTCGCAGCCACTTTCACATCTTACGATGGAGACAGATCTGGATTTAAACTGCTGAAGAACAGTCAGTTTCCCATGGGCTGTCATATCAGTGTCCTAGTAGAAAGGCCCCACAGCATTTAGAGAGTTTGGAAGGCAGCAGATAGGGAGCTCAAAGTGTGTTGTTTTAAGAAAATGCCGGTCTACTTTCAGCAAAATAAGCCATTTGGGAATGGCTGGCTTTTTCCAAACGCTTCCAAAAGCAATGAACAGAGACCAATATAGAGACAAGATTTGATGTGTCTCTGTTTTGATAGGTCCAGATATGAAAGCTGATGACATTTTGTGCAGAAGAAGAATCTTGCTTTGTTCTGAATGTTTATTCTTCTACAAAAAGGGGCAGGACTGATGCCACTGTGAAGTCTTTGTGAAGTTTGGAGGAAGATATAGTAGTAACTTTTGGAGAAGGAATATCAACGATAGTCGTCTTGCACAATATTGTTAGCCCTAAGCTCCAGTACTTAAGTGGTTTCTCACAACTCATGAAGGCTGATATAAATGCAACACTGCAACTTCTGTGGCTAATGTGAATCCTACGGCATTCTGCAGACCTTTAATTGCGTGAAGAACTGGTGCAAAAACATCGTTCCTTAATTTGGGCATAGAGACTTGCCTTGTTTGGGGCAAGATGTGTGGCCTCCTTTAGCCTTTCCACCTATAAGGATATCAACACATCTAAACAAGTGGGTTTTTCAAGGAAGAGGAGATACTGTGGTCTGTTTCCACCAGTTACTGCTTGCCTGTGTTGTTCTGTATGACCCAGTTCAGAGATGGAAATCTGCCTTTTGTATTTGGCAATATACACTTCCAAGCTCAGCCTTTATGGCTAGTGGTGGAGTAGACATAACTTTTTGGGTGCCAATAGAGAGCTCATTTGTTTATTTGTCTCTGATCCTTCACTCTTATCTGCTCAGTGGGGTGCTTTAAAAGAAGCATCATTCTTCTGCATAGTTTGTATCAAACAGTGAAGGTTTGCTTGATGTAAAAATGATTCACTAGATATCAGCCATCTGTTCTTCCAGTCTTTAAATGCTGTTTCTGATCAGTAGAGCCCCTCAAATTTTTGAGTGAAAAAAACGTGAGTGAGAAAATGGCATTAAAGTTTTATGTCACCTTCTCTTGGCTCAATAAACAATAGTGAAGTATAGAATGGATTAATAGATCCTTCCTGCAGAGCCTCAGCTATATTATCTAGAGGAATTTTGTCTGCTAAAACATGAGCCTTATGGTACCTCTGCAGGCATAAATTCTTTGGCTTTTCTTCTTGTGAAGGATAGCCTGTCACCCTAAAGGCAATTTTTCCTTTTCCATTACAATGTACTATAACTTCCATGTGCTTGTTCCAGTACACGCCCCCATGTGCAGCATGTTAACTTCCCTACATACGTTAACGTTGGTGCCTTAACAAAGAATCAAATCTCTGCTTTTGTGTAGATAACTGAATGCTGGTATTGCATAGAGCTGACCAACACAAAATCTAAGACACGGCAATTTAGAACAAAACCAAAGCTTACCATGGAGTGTTTGTGGCTTTCTCTTGCTCTCCATGTGAGATTACGGTATTGCTGTAGACTGTGGGAGCTTCAGATTCAGGTCCCTGTTTTGCCTCCTGCAGAGTGATTTGGCAGATGAAAGCTGTTGGCCTCAATTAGGCAAAACAAGGACCCTAACCTGAATGTTGAGCCGTGAATCTCACAGGTGGCCTCTTGCTGAGATGGCTGTACTTCTGTGTTTTCCCTTCTCCAACAATCAGAATTGCTTACCAAAGTTTATCTAACATCTCTCAAATGTAATTGTGTCTGAAATTGCAAGAGGTCAGAGTGCATATTGAAATTTTCTTTTCCTGCTTCTAGGCATCACAAGATTAATATAAAAAGCTTCACCTCTGCTGTTTCCCTTCTGACACTTTGAGAATGGAATTTACTTTTGTACAGGGTCAATTTAATCCAACTTGAGTACTGTGAGTATGTGTAGGTATGAGCACATGTTTACAGGGCTGTCTTCTGAACAAGACCAAAGTGAGCCCAAGATAGGCTTGATGCTGGCTCGCTCCATAGGGTTCTGTTTCATTGCATTTAAAATTCAAAATGCAGAAGTGCACAGAAGTTTCAATCAAGTTGGATAAAGCTACATGAACCTCAAATTAGCATCTGTGTTTGTGGCATTGTGTATCCTAATCAGATGTTGCACAGGCATTGCTTTATCAGGCTGCTGTCTATTCCTTCGGTATGCTGAAGAATTTGTAGTTTGGTGCTCAAAGTAAATCCTTGAGCAAGAACTGCTGTGGCATCAGTCTTGTCCATCATACTCCAGCTCGTTGTTTTTGTTAGGTCTTCATATGATCTGTGTTAGCACCTCTAGGCTGTTTTAGTCCATGGGTTTATAAAGCCTGAGGTGTTAGTGTTGAAAGTATTGGTTAAAGTTTCTATAGGCAATGTCAGACTATCTTCTGTTCTTACCTTTGTAAAGATTTCACGGTTCTTACTGTTTTCTGTCTCTTAATCTTTTTTTTAGTGTGATTTCTCATCTCTCAATATTAAAAGATTACTTCTGTGTACGCTGAATTTTTGTGCTTAAGGTCAGCAAAGCTTGTGGAAGTTTCCTTTAGTAAAACAGAAGAACAAAGCATGATTTCTTTGTTGCTCAGAGAACACTGTGACATTTGTTGACCACCATCACCTTTTGTAAACCTTTGGGGAATGTAAAGAAGCTGTTGCATTAATTCAACATGATCCAAATCAACCAGTGTGGTTTGTGTCAAGAAAAATATTTTAGCAGGCCCATTATAATGTTCCTATCAGATTCAATACACTAAAGAAAACAGAATTGGGGGTTATGCTTTGGACTGAAGTTCTTTACACTATGCTTTCTACAAAGGCTTATTAGGGGAAGTGAATTACTTGCGTATTGAAGGATAAGATCTTTGATTAGAAGCTGGTTGAGAGACAGAATCTGATCAGTCCTGCATAAACAAAAAAAAAAGCTGCTGGCAGCATTTTGTCTCAGAATTGGATAATATAGTGAGGCAGGCTGTTGAATATGCTTATTAGAAGTGGTTTCTAATTATTTTTCTCACTTCTAAATGTTTGAGTATAGGAAAAAAATTGAAAACTGGAGCTTTTGTTTTCAATATAAAACCCACAAAACTGAAGAAAGCAGAACCACACTTTTTCCCTGTTAATTCATTAAGATCATTCTGAATGAGGAAAATGGAAGAAAGGACACAGGTGACAAAAGGCATCTGAAGTGGCAAAGATTTGAAGAATAACAAAGTTGTTAGGTTTGAGTCTTTTTTTTTTTTAAGTTCAAAGTGGCTTTTCAAGAGTTTTATGAAGTTGTTACAAAGCTAATCCAATAGAGAAGTGCACTTAAAAAGAGCAGTTTAAAATGCTTAAACCCATTGATGGGTTCTAAATTAAATGCTGCTATTCTCTTCACACAATCTTGGGCTTTGCTGTTATTGGCTTACTGAAAATATCTACTTAGTGCTTAGCTGTGGTCAAAATTATTTAAAAGAATGCTGCTTGACAATAGCTTTTTAATAAGAAAGGAATTGAGAATATGTTGCTCTTTCAGCAGAAGTTATATAAAATATTTGCTTGGGTTTTTGTTTGTTTTTTTAATTCCTTCATTTCAAAGATGAAAGAATAGGGAGAAAAAGTTGGAGAGCAATAAAAAAAGCCTGGATTTTTCTCTGGTCTTAGTGGAAAAGCTTCCATTGACTTTGGGGATACATCATCAAGGCTGTTATAGAGGAATTGTGATGAGCCTTTTAAATAGGGAAGAATAAAGACAACAAGAACACTGAGCTTGTAAGAGATCATACGATATTACAAGATGAAGAAAAGTAAAACAAATAATATAGACTATGTCATCTGGATGTACTGATTCTGCTTTTGGACAAGTAGGGGTAACATGCTTATTTAATGGGGAGAGTGGAAAAAATAGCATTTTCAAGCAACATTTATGGAAAAATTAATTTTATTTCTTGTTGAAACGTAAAAAGTTTGAGAATCTCATGTTTTCATCTCTCTAAACCTTTTCCTAACAACAACAAAAAAAAGAAAATCAAGAAAATGGGTAGGAAAGAAGTATGTTGTGTCTCTCCCTGCTCCCCCAGCGGAATAAATGAGACTAAGACAATTGTTCTTGAAATTGGAGAACTAGAGAAAACCAAGAGACTTGTAAGGTTTTTTGGTTGTTTGTTTTCTCCATTTTGTGTGTTGTGGCTTTGTTTTTGTGGTCTTCTAAGGCAATCTCTAAGAGCACTACGAGAGGATGAAATAGCTTTGATATTAAACCACAAGAAACTAAGACAGGATTTGATTGAAGAAAGTACATTTCCTTAAAGAAAAGCTTTATCCCCAAGTACACTGGTTTTATAATGATGATAGGACTATGAGCAAGCCGTGGTATATCAATTTTTGTGCTTTCAAATATGTGCCAACTGCTGACCATTGGATTTAGGAAGATATTTTCCTCACAGCGCTAGTATTACGTAGTTATCATTAAAATTCCTCAGGGAGGAAATGTATATGAAGGAGGCAATGTTATAATTTCCTTACAAAGACAGGGAAGTGTGGCATTAAACTTCTACCTGAAATGCCTTTTGGACAGGATGTTCTTGGTAAGAAGCGTGGGATCACTGGCTTATTTTCCTTGTTTAGGCACGGGACACCTTCAGCCCTGCAGCTTACCTCTGCTTTAATGTAAAGGCCCTGTTGCGCTCAGATCAGGTGAAGCCTGGGTAAACAGCCATGTCTTGCCTATCAGTAGTTTTGGTGGCAATTGCCTATGTTACATATATATGATTTTTGTCTAATGTTATTGGGCTGATCTGTATCTCTTTAATTGTTGTGTCATGACCTGACAAAAAGGACCATCTTGTACATAAAAATACTGAAGAAAACATACTGGAGAACATACTGGGATATCTTAGAACTGCAGTGTTCTCTAAAAGATTACAAAGTGAAAAGAAAGCCTCCTGAAATGTGGTACTTTAGCAGTCTTAAAATATGCATAAATTATGGCTTCAATTCAGTTTCAGGCGTTGGTGACACAACTCCTATGGTTTATGGTATGAGTGGCCTAAGGCAACAGAATTAAAGCAATATTGTTCTCCATTATTCCCTATAATGAATTTAGCACACGAGAGGAGTGTGTACTAATTGTTTACTAGGACTACAGTCTTTGAGGTACTGGGTAACTATGCACTGAGGAATTCTATGGATTTCAGCTGTGTGCACTATAGGTGTTGAAATGACTGAAAATGGACTGTGTCAGCAGTATAAATCTGTGATAACATTTTCTTGAATATGAAATGTGAGAATACTTATTTATTTCCTTTCCAGTGTTAGCAGTATGCTTTCAGCCAATTATTTAATACTGTTGGGTTTTTTTGCCAGTGGCATAGTTGGTTTCACTTACGGGTAGGGTGGCTGTTACATGTGTTTGCATGCATCTGTATCCCTGGGATTTTTTTAGAGAAAGTATTCTCACTTGTCTCTTAGGATTTTTTCCTCCTTTCTTGTTGGAGAAAAATTATTTGTGCTGAAAATGTTGAAAATCCTGAATTTTGAATTCTTCACTCTTTTGCAGAACCTGATCTGCAAAAGCAGTAGTAGCTCAAGCTTCTGAATTCACCCGGTTTATCTACAGATTGACCTGGAAAGGCTCTTCGGGACTGAATTAATTAGTTCAGTGCTGGGATGGAAAAATATGGTAGACTTCTCTGTTAAGACTGCTGATTGTGATAGTAGATCTTTGGATAGGAACAGGTTTTATTTAGTCTTACTTGGTTTTTAGTACTGGGTACGAACTATGTAGAGGGAAAACACTAGGCAGTTGTAAGAGTAAGTCATCAGAATGCATTATACTTGCAAGAATACTATCACTTTCATTAGAGTAACTGATTTCTTTAATTCTCCTCTCTTGCCCAATTATTTTTCTCTGCTTATAGGAGAATGTTCCTTGCCCAAAGAAATACTGTAAAGATGATGTAATGATCTTAGTAGAGATGAGCTAACTGTTAGATTCCTCTGAAACGTTTTGGTAACTTACACCTTGCTTTTTTTAGAATCTTTTTTTAGAATGTGTTGATATTTGCATGTGAAACATTATAATGGTGAATTACAGTTTGTTCTAAGGTGTCGCTTTTTGATACCCATGGCTGCTGTATTTTCCTTTTTCTTTTCTTTTTTTTTTTTTGTCTAATCATTAACAGTACATCCGAGACAAATAAAGGATAGCAGTGTATCTTTGATGCTTTTATACATGGATATTGCCAGTCTCAATACTTCGATACTATGGAAGTAGGTTTAAATGACACACATACACCCCAACCGAAGAAAAACCCTAAACTGGGAAAGAATGTGAAGGTACAGTGCAAAACAAAACTGCCTTAGATAGAAAGGAATTCTATGCAGGATTACTATAACCTTTTCTCATTCTTTCCCACTATATTACTTTTTCTGCTGTAATTGTCAAGTGTTTTCTATTACCTATGACTGTTTAGAAGGGTTTTTCACTTTATTTTACTCACAGCTGGGCAGGACTGGGAAATTCAGAGAGAACACAAAAGATCAGAGTATTAAAGGAGGTCTGATGGAATAGGCAGATGAGATTTTTCTACATGTTACTTTGTTTTCTGTGAAGAAAGTTGTTATTAGGTGACTTAGGTGTACAGTCTTGAGGAATCTAAAAAAAAGGAAGTTCTGCATAGCTCCCTAATAACATGTTTAGAAAATGTAGTTTCAAAATTCTTCAATTCCTGGGCACAGAGAAAAGCAAGAAAGCCTCACTGTTTATTACTGCTGCACATTGGCATAACTCGGTAGTACATAAGCCTACACTGAAGTGTTTCTAGTTATGAACATAACATGTGACAGTTATGTATGTTAATTTAAAAAATATATTTTAGCTGACTAAAGTATTCATGTGGGTGGTTAGCACAATTAGAGATGTTCACAATAGCACTCTGTTAACTGCTGTACTGTAGCAAATTCCAATTAATTGTCCCTCTGCATACATGATTACAGCACATGTCTAATCAGGGTTCAACATCCCAAACAGTATTACTTCAACATGGGTAATTGTTAGGGAAAAGTAATTAATTAAACCTTCCAGTGTGTGTTTGGGTGGTAATTGTTTCACTGTTGTTCCCCTGCCCCAGTTATCCCTCACTGAATTTTTGTTAATTTTTATTTTTCCTACTGAGATAGTAATTACTTGTACTTTGTAAAAGTCTTGGTGAAGTTAGGCAGGTGGCATATCATTCATAAAAACATATGTTCACAGGTACTTCATCCACCTAGTATTTTAGTATGTACACAAGAGTAGGATGAAATTACAATTTCTCCATGCCCCTAGCCAGAAAAACTCTTAGTGGAATCTATTTACAACGTTTGTGTCAGGATGATGATGATGATGTTGTAACAAGTACTGAGAAGTAGCTTTCCTGCCCATTCAGCCTCCAAAGACCCCAATGACGCTCTTCAGTCAGGGAAACCATGAGGTACTACATGATGGAAGGTGTCTGCAGCTGATGTGGGGTGACCCTTTGCAGCGGCTGTGATTTGAAGGTCATGGTACTTATTTAGTGTCAGTAATACTAATGTGTTGTTCCAGGTGGTATTCACAGATATTAGTACTGGATGTGTAAATGGCATCTCTCCCACAGTCAACTTCTGCTTCAGCTGTTGTTCAGGGAAGTTGGGTTCAGCCTGAGAAGTGTCCTCAGTAATCCTTCCAAGTCTTGTTCAGTTTGTTCACTTAAAATACTAGGCTTATATTAAGCTCAGGTGCTAGAGTTGTATGTTTAACGTTGTGTGGTTTGATAGCTATTTTTGTGTGCTGGTAAGACATTCTGGCTGAAACACTTTCCCTAATGCACTAATCCTGATCTGAACTGGATCAATGTACAAAACAGTGGACCAGACTGGATCTGCTGAACTACCAAGTGGATCTATGGTGACCTTGATTCCTCGGATAAATTTTTTTTTTTTTTTTGAGTTATGCTTGAAGTTAGTTTACAAGAAAGAGCTCCATGGACAACCAGCTGAGAGCAACTCATGCCAGGGGAGCTGCAATTACTTACTAAATGTACCCTGCTTATATGAAGAGGATACATTTACTATCTTGCCTCTTGAAATGCCATCACTGCTTTATAAGAATTAAAAACTGCCAGCTTTTTTAAAGGTGCCTAAGAAGATTAGCACCTATGTGGGCCTTTGCAGTAGCCTGGAAGGTGAAGGCAATACCTTCAGAAGTACTCAAGCCACTTAAATAATTGTATCAAGTTGAAATAGAAATGGATCCATACTGCTCTTACAGTTGTTATTGTCTTGAACAAACTGTTACATTTGGCAAGAATGGGAGGCTGTATGGATCCTTCATATTCTGTATTTACCTGCTCATGATAGGTATAAATTGTTGAATGTCTGTTCCTTATGCTTTCTAGTTCAAGGAGAGGATGTAGCCCAAATATTGGTTTTTTTCTGAACCAAGTGAAATTTTAGAGTTAAATGATAAACCAGGGGTTTATTGGTAGTAGATGTAGGGAATATATACTGAATTTAGTTAAAAAATTTTTTAAAAAAAAGCACATTTTACTGCAAATATTTACATTAATGGAGAAGTTAACTTCAGAGAATGAACTTACTGAAGGTTGGAAAGCATGCAAGTCCAGCTGAGGTGCTCAGCTCAGTATCTCTAGCCCCTTCTATTTTTAAAGTTTATATAGATTATATTTTAATTTTTTTGGGGGGGAGGGCAAGTAATGCAAACTAATGTACGAATTGGGAAGTCTTGTGTATGTTTTTAGAGATAAGTTTGTAATGGTAAAATAAATGCAGCCTTCATACAGGCATGGGGGTGGTGGTTTACACTGTAATATATGCAAGCCATATTTTGAAGTAAGGAGTTCTCTTTACGGACCTTTATACTTTCTTAGTATTTTCACCAAATCCCTTTCTGTTCATGATATAGCTAATTGGAATTCCATATACTTTGTTAAAATCAGATGTACTTTGTATCACCACCGACCCTGCTAAGCACAGCATTGACTTGTGAGCCAACAATAGTTGTCGGAAGCTCTTTTTTTTCCCCACCACCTTCCCCTGAATTTTTTTCTTCTGTGTATCTTTTTCTGAGTTCCATTCCCACCAAAAACATCACTGAAAGAATTACAGTTCCTCAGATATTTGTGTTTCTTGTTTGTGGGTGTCTCCCCTCCAGTGGTTTTGCTTTATGAGAAAAGTGGAGCAAGGAATGGATTGCTCTGTTTTCTCCTTGTGGTTTCGCGGACCTTTGTTGCCACTAGGCTATCAAGTTGGATTGCTAAAACATAATGTGGTTCAACTTTGTTTCGTTCAATAAACTCTTTAGAGAATCCATTGTAATTTTTCTTATGCCTAGTTTCCTAGGATAAGCACACAAATTTCCTTCCCCTTTCTGCATGTCTCTACTTCTTAGTCTTTCAGTTGGTCATCACTGGTATTAACTGAATTTATAAGAGTAGAGACATTTTATGAAAATGAGTGGGACGGTTATACAAGTAAATCCAGACTGCACAAATACTTGAGTATTGGTGGAAGTATAACACGTTAGGTAGAAGAGAATCCATCACAAAATGTATAACCATTTTTATATTTCTGGGAGGAGAAGCTTTGATCAAAGCTTGGGAGTTATTAGAGACAGGCATCCTGATATCCTGTGTTTTGTTTTCTGTGTATTGAACTGTTTTGAATCTGTGAGAGTGCTCTTGTCACCGAATATTTTGTTAAATCCATTAATGTGTCAGTTTGCTTGCCTTGGTGACTTCAGTCTTCTCTGTTCACTAGTCAAGCTGCCTCTATTTCCTTGCTAAGCTTTTGCTGTATATAGTTGCTGTGTTCGTTGTGACACAATGCTGCAGGTAATGCTTCAAAACTTTTTTTTAGAGTCACAGGAGGTGAAGTACTTGCCTTGTGACTTCTTCCCTCTCTTTGTACCCAAACGTATCCTCCCGTTCAGTGACCCAGTGAATGAGAGAGAGAAATGAAAGGTGACTTTTGTCTTCATGCTCTACTCTGCTGGAATGAAGGAAGCCCAGCTGCTTTTAGACAGCAAGACTGAGGAGAGAACCAGATTACATGCTGAGAATGATTACACACTGAGAATAATTAGAACAACATGGATTTAATATCATTATTGCCAGGCATTATTCTAGTCATTGCATTGCAACTGCTCTGTTTCTGGCTTCCATAAATAACCCCACATTCAGGGCAACCAGAGAAAACAAATTCAGATTCGGTTACCTAAGTTATTGCTCATGTTCTTCTCCACCTTTTCTATTGCCTCTTCATTATAACCTTTTTCTTTGACCTAGATAATTTCTCATTTGCCTCTTTGAACATAATAACCAACAACAGAAATATTGAGAATTTTCTTCCTTCTTTTTGGATGGCTTTGAGGTTCCTTTCACTGGTCCTCTTTCCTTATACTTTTCATTTGAATTTCAACAGCCTTGTGGCGTATATGATACTGCCTTCTGAATGAGGGAAAATAAGAAGCAATGGAGGAAGCATGGGGGGAAGGGGAGAGGAAAAAGAGACTGTATGCTTGTAAAATCAGAGACTATGTTAGTGGCCCCAGTAACTCTGAAGGTCAGCTCTGTATAAATGTAAAATTCCAGCTTTTGTGAGATGTGATGATGAGTGAAAAATTTGACAATGAGTGAAAAATTCGGAAGACTGTAATCTGTGGCATTCACTGATAAGCCATAGGGCCGTGTCCACTGAGTAGTGCAGTTACCTTCTGGAAAATGGAATAATAGGCTTTAAAGTGGTAATGAAGAAGTCCAGAATAGAAAATTGGCACATAACTTTATAGAAAAAAATACTTGGCTAGTAAAAAGTTTCCTGGTGATAGTGTTGACTTGATGAGATTTTTCTAGGGGAGGGCGGGGCAGGGAAACCGTGGAAAACTAACCTTAAAAAGGCAGTTTCACAGTTGAGATGGTAATTACACATATCAGCACTGCTGAGTCAGATTTATTTATTCATTTATTCCTAAAGCAGACCATACCTGTGTAATTTGATATTCCACAGTGGATGAGGAATGTGAGATACTGCCAGTAACTTGCATATGCAAGCCAGTGGCTCTGGTAAGTGTCTGTTTTGTGATGCTTGTCTTCTAGCCCTGCATAATCTGGCTGTGTGTCAGTCAGAACCTGCGTACATGCCTTCTGCAAGGGATGTGTTTACGCTAGCGAGCTGATTTACATCAGGAGTGTGCTTTTGATATTGATGCCCCAATCATTATCACCTGCCTTCCTTTGGCTTATCTCATAGGTTGGTCGTGGAGCCCAAAACCTGACTTTTAGATGAGCCTGCCCAAGGTGAGCGTGTCTCCTGTGTTCCAGCTCTGAACGAGTGCTCGGTTCATGGGATCAGACTGGGGCTAGTCAGAAGTACATCTTTGGCGCATGCACCATGGGAACCCTGAGTCTCTCTTACTGGGCTCTAGCTCCTACTTGGTGGTACTACTTGCCACCGCAGGTAGATTTTGGCACCAAAGCTGTAGGTTACTGACTCCTGTAGCAACAAATATGATGGTCACTAGGAGTGAGTTAGATGTGAACAGACAACCTTAACAGTGTCTCTGTCTGACTTGGAGTGCTTGACCTAATGATCACTTCACACCCATTTTTGTGATATCTGGATAGAAGGTGTTTTTCTCCAAGCTGTGTAATGCTTTGGATTCTTTTTTGTTGGTTTTTTTTTTTTTTTTTTAAGTGGAAATGATATGATTTTTCAGTTCTGTTTTCTTTTTACTGTGAATTGCTGAATTGCAGTGTGTCCCACAGCACTTTTCCTGTAGTTTTTCAGTGTTTCTTTTGTGCAATTCTAATTGACTGCTTCTCTCTTAATTAGATACATGGCTGTAACTTTGAGGGAAAAATCCTGGCAATTGTTTTCCCTCCCTAAATATGTGGTTTGCATCTTTTTAACATTGATACAGTGCTATTAAACTGTAGCAGAGAACCTTAATATCAGCCTAGCTTACATAGGTGAATTTAAGATAGCAATTGTTTGCTGGTATACTCTCTAATACTCTGATCAATGGGCAGAATAATCCTCCAAGCCCATCTACTTCTAATCTTTGAGTGAAAGTAGAGCTGGGTTTACATATAATTTGCAGGTGGATAATCCCTGATGGCTGCTGTATTCTGTTAGGGTATCAGCACCAGGAAAAAATCATAAAACCAGCTGAGCTAGCAAGGTTAAGGAAGCAGCTACTCTGCATCTCTGTAGTAATCCCATGGAAGTGAGACTGCTTGGGGATCAAAAACATTTACGGGAGGAAATCAAATGGAATAATCTTTTTTGAAAGAATACTTCAACTTCAGCAGCCACAGTACTGTGTACTGTTTCCATAGATTCTTGCAAGCTAAGCAGGAACTGGTAAAGTTAGTATGAAATACTGTGTAAGGTATTTTTCGTACAAGACCTGTTCCCCAGAATGCTTCAGAGGGTTGAGCAATGTAGTGTTACACTGGCACTAAACTATATTAAACTGATGGGAGTGACTGAAGCAGAAGGTATTACAGAGCAGGGAGGGGGTTTGCAGATGAGTTTTGGGTTTGTTTTTTTTCTTTTTCTCCTAATGGGAAGGAGAATTGATGAATTGGAGATACTGGGAAATTAATATGGACAGGAGGTGGCAAGGTGCTAAGATTACTCTTCTGTACATGTGAGTGGCTGGTAATAGGTAAAGAGGGAAAATAGAGGAGTAAAGAGGATGATGTGCCTGTGGACAAGGCTGGAGGCAGCTCAAGCAGAGACTGCAAAAGCACATTCTAACTTGAAGTAGAACATTGAATGCATTACTTTATTTACAGGGAACCTCTGTTATGAGGGTAATGGTACTAAAGCATTTCTCCTTCTGAGCTAATACTGGACTAGCATCTTCAAAGTAGTCTTAAGTGCATGTGCTTTCTACTTTGGAAAGTAGAGCAAACATGACAAAAAGATGTGCTGCTGTTGAACATCCCATTTTAGTACGTAAAGGTTTCTGCTGGTTTTGTTAAATAGCTGCTCTAAAACAAACAAACAAAAGGAACTTTTCACATCTTATTTCAGTGTTCTTTTTTTTTTTATATGAAACATCCTGATTTCTTTTTTGACAGTCCTTAGAAATGCCAGAAGATCTTAAACTTTTTGAAGGTTAAACTATGTTTCATTTCATATTGAGAAAAAATTAATTTGATCTGAAACTATTTGCTTTCTTTTTGGAATTACTAGAGTTCTTTATTTTATGTGATGCCCCCTTTTATTTCAGAATGTCATTATGTGATTGAATTTTGATCTTGAATAACTTCATTCTTTCACCTTGAGTTTTTCCATATAGTACCTATATATGATTTTTTTTTTAAATTTCCTTGTAACCTTGAGTACTTGTGTGCCCTAAATATTTTAAAGTGTTCTTCTTGGAAGAGGTTATATTTAGTGCATGGTTGAAATCTGTTTGTGTTCTGGTTTAAATATTTTGCCAAGTTTGGGGAATTTCTGGCTGAAAACCACTATGCTAATAGTGTCTTCTTCAGCAAGGTATTCAGGATAACATGAAATAACAATCCCCCCCCACACACAGTTTTTGCTATATTGGGACTGCTTTTGTATAGTTTTCAACTTTCAACTGGTGGATCTTTATATAAAGAACTCAGAGATAGCTGCAGCACAATTTTCTACCCTACTGAAACAAATGACTTATGCCTTGGGGCAACGTCTCTAGTTAACGTGTATTTTAAACCTTCCAGTAGGGATGTGCATGCTTATGTAAGTAGTATTAACTTTCTCTGACACTTTTGTTGCACAAAAGTGGAATCATAGCAGTTCTTGTAGCTTTCTGTACCTACCAAGTTGAGAAACATAGCACAACCTATGTTAATGTATTGTAGACGGTATGGTTTAAGCTTGTCTCATAGGATGTTTGAAAGGCCATACAGCTCCACTAGATTTTGATATGCTTTTCTACCCTCATAAATATTTACACCCATCCATGCTTGAACAGCTGAGAAAAGTCCTTCCAAACAAGCCTTTTGGTCTTATTGATGCAATCTGATAGAAATTCCCTTCTGCAGCGTTAAAGGCAGAGAACGCTCCTGGAGCGCCGGCTGCGGAGGTCTGAGCCTTAGCCACTTGCGTCAGCAGCATACTTGCTCCCCTGCGACACGAGAAGTGAGAGTGGATCAACATTCGAAACGGTCTGAGTGAACTAAATGCTCATGGTACAAATATCTTCGCTGATCTGTGTCCTGGCATTCATTATCAAACCTTTAAGGATTTAAAACTGTAAAGAAGTACCAATATCATGAATCGGAATAGCAGATCTTTACTGTGCTCACTCCTCTTCATCTGTGGAACAGTATCTCCTACTTCTTTCCCGTGTTATATTGCTGGTGAGAAAATATGGGGGTGCTTATGGAAACTGTAATATGGAAAAAAAATAAAAAAAAAAATCTTGCTTTATGTTCTGGGGAACATCATGAATGGCTGGGAAACCCAGAACTGTAACAGTGAGAAAGGAGTAGAAGTTTTCCTTATAATAAATTAAGGGAAACTAAGGAGAAGTACTTAGTTTTGGACAGCATACAGTACTTGCAGGATTGTGTTTGAAGGATATTTAGCCTTTTTTAGGGTTTTTAAGGATATCTGATTACTGTAGGCTCTAAATAATAATGGTAAAGGTGGTATAAGCTCTCAAGGGTGCTCACTCCAAGGAAGTGAGACTGTGTGAGGATGTGGGTAGAGGACTCCTGTAACTCCTAGCTCTTTTTCCTTTTCATAATAAGGACCCAATATCTGTTGGAAGTCAATGAGTTTTGAGTGCCTTTCTGTTTGCAGTAACTTGAACCGAGTCTTCTCTGATTAAATGTGTTGTTCAGACGTGGTAGGTGCCCTCTGGGTGCCTGAGTGCTGGCAAGAGAAGAAGAGGTACAAGCAGCTGGAGACATTAGGCTAGCTGCAGGTTTTGCAGATGCGGTAAAAGAGACTGCATGTAAGTGAGCGTGTAAGCGCCCTCCCCTCTGGCAAGCTGTCAGGATCCATTTGGCAAACTGACGCTCAGCCTGAGCGAGGGCTGAGCCTGCCCTGGAGAGCCTGGCTGAGGCAGGTGCTTGTGCGCTTGGCAGCAGGTTGGGCTCTGGGCTTCGTCGTCTTTGGGAGGAGGGGTCTGCTGGAAGCTGATAAATTGCTATGACAAAGAGGTTCTTGTTGCTGGTGATGATGTTATGTAGTAACTACGCTGTAAAGGACTGATTTAAGTGTGTATTCAGCACAGCTGGTACCGCATCACAAGGGTTTTCCTAAAGTACTTATGGGAGAGAATGTGTTAATGCCTCTCACCGTTTTTCTTCATAAATCTTTGAAATAAGTGCCAGTTACTTAAGCTGTTAGGTTCACTTCAAACTTGCTGTGTCTTGGTTATATGATTGAACTACTTTAACCCTGCAGAGAGGTACAATATTACACATATATAACATGGTGGTTGTGATACAGAAGACCTGAAGATGGAAACTGCCAGTCAGTACTGAAATCATTACTGTATGGGGCATGATTCATGCCATCTAAATGCATCTGGCTCAAAGTTTAGCATCTGGCCTAAGCTGTAGTGCCATCCCTCCTCCTACTCCTGTGGAGTCAAGGTAGGGAAAAGAGTACATCTGTCAAATGATTCATACTGTCCAGATTTTTTTACACACCTAATTTTAGGGTATGGTGAGTCATATTTTTGGCAGTAGATATTTCCAGAAATTGATTACTTAAAGTACCCTTGAAAATTTAGTTGTCTAGACTAATGAAGTTAAATGAGTTGGGTTCGAAATTGAGTTTTATATGCAGGCCAACTAGTGTCTTGCAACTGGTTTCTTAAAGATGTAAACATAAATGTCTGGTATGGCACCCATTAACTTTTTGGTGTTAACCACCCCTTTTTTCTTTCTAAAATACATCACAAAAATAATTTGCTAATTTTCACTGGGTGATTTCAAAAGCCAAAACAAATCAGAAAAGTTGAAAAAGATAAAAGAATTCTAGTCTCTTAAGTCTATTTACTTCTAACTGTGGCCTAGACAACTCAAGAAAAACAAGGAAAAAAAAAATTGATCTTAGTAAACACTGCTTCTCTAGTATATGTAAATATTACTGAAAGGGTAACCTTATGATTAAAAACAAAAGAAAAAAAGCGGTAAAACAAGTGTCTGTGAGCTATGGATGTTTTGCATTTGGAAATTGGGTACATTTTGTTCAAGTTCTCATTAGACAATATTAGCTACAGAACACTTTTCCTATTTTTTACAAATATCTTGCAGCGTCTTTTGGCAAATGAGCAGACAAAATAACAAAACTTCCATTTGGAGTAAAGTCTCTCTTGGGCAACATTTGTTTGCATGAGTCCTGCTTTGGATTTAGCCAATTGAGTGATGTGGTGGTTATCAGTTTGCTTGCTTAAGCATGTGTGGTGTAAAAATAGCGATTATAATGTAGTTGCCATGTTGATGCAAAAGGATGTGCTAGCTCAGGGTGTCCGTTGCTGCCATCTGTGGAGAAGACTGCGTGGTGTCCCAGCTGCATGTGTTGGGGGATATACTGTTAGTTAAGATTTTTCCAATGGATTTAATATTTAGGACCTTTAGCAATGTTCAGGGAAGCCTTGAACGCTGTCCCTATTGTTTTGTTGTTCCAAATGCCCAGGAGCCATCAGCTTTGTACATTTAAATGGTGTGGGGGAATGGAAAGCTTATGAGTCTCCTAATATAATAGCATGGCAATGGGATTAGTGTTGATCACTCTGTTCGGGAGAGAGGCTTGATTGAGGGAGATGCCTGGTAATATTACGTTACGTTTCTGTGTAATCCACTCTGTAGTAGCTGCTGTCAGGTTTGACTTTGGACATTAATCACGGTTTGTCCTCCACACGTACACAGGTGGGGTTGAACACCGTTAGCCTTCCCTCTGTAGCCATCCGTGATTCAATATCAAATCCTGCTCACAGTTTGTCCCCGTCTATATCGACAGTCAGGCTATAACAGACTGTCTTCAATCATAGCTAAGCATGGAGCTGGAAAGGACCTCTATTCCATACCCGTTTTCAAACACTTTTCCAACTCTTAACCTTGACCTAGATTTGTCTAGCTCTCCTGAGAATGTATTGTTCATCCAGGAAGAACATCTTATACGCAAACATCCATCGTATACCTACTTAAAGTGAATGGCAGATGAGACCCTTGCTCTGAAGGGTTATTTTTCTATAGATTAACTTACTGCTGATCAATTATAATCTGAGAATTTGACATACTGGTAATTTTTTTTAATGGGAAACCAGTTTGCTTCTAAAAGCGGTAATGTTCCTTGTAACTTGCTCTAATAATAAATTCTAATCAGATCCAATTACTACATCTGACACCTCTTCTACCAAGTCCAACGTATCTTCATCACAACTTCGCATTCACACAAAGATCGTTCTCCAGGTTTTAAGTTAGTTACTTCGCGTCTTGGTGAGCAAGGCTGTCTGAAGAGCTGGGTGTACTTACTCACCAGTTTTTTTCCCTTCCCTGAAATTATTAGTCAGAAGGAAAGATAATTACAAGGTTGAAGATGAATGGTCTAATCCACTGTCTTGAATTTTCTCATTTTCCTGCATTATTCATATTTTTTGGCTGGGTGTGGGAAACCCAAGCTGAATGCTGATGCCCATGCTGGCTGCTGGCTGTCCAGTGCCACTTGTTTCTTTCCAGGAGAATATCTCCAGTGAGCACCTGTTCTCCAGCTTGTGATTTAGGGGAGTCACAGGTTTGAGTCTCTGGTATCTTTTAATTGTCTCCATACCACGTGCTTTTTAAAGTCTGTAAAGCAGAAAAGTTTTCTGACTGAGAATGAACACAGGCAGCACTACTGCCCTGGGGGCTGTAAGCCCCAGGGAACCTGGGGAGTTTAATCTCCTCTGCCTAGGAATGAACTGGTTTTGTCTGTCACCTCTTGCTAATGCATTTCTGCTTGGCCA
>JANXJC010000032.1:24037087-24050467 GCA_027564655.1 Leptodon cayanensis
GCTTGGCAAAACGCGCCCCCCCCCCCCCCCAGCTCTTCTGGAGAGAAACTCCTTTCTTAGTATTTGAAACTGGGGTTTTTCTTCTTGTTGCCACTTCTGAGTTAGCAGCCCTTCAGACTGGTGCGTATCGGTTCCTCTGGTCAAAGAATCACTCTGACTTCTGGGACTTGGGTGAAAAAGGACAGGTCCAATTAAGAGACTGTTTTATATCAGCAGTGGCCACAGAAAAGAGACCTTATGGCCCCCAGGTTGATAATACAGACTGGGGTCCAATGCAAGGCCACAGTAATATGAAAATCTGAAGCCAGCAATTTGGGGACTTGATAGAGTTGTTTCTGTTAGTACCTCAGCGATGAGAGTTGATAGGACTTTTACTCCTGACTACACCAAGTGATTTTGTAAACCTAAAACTGAGTTACTTCAAGTGACGTTACAACGTTTGTTTTGCTATTTATGTTGTTTTCTTTTGAAAGTAATTCTTTTCACACGTTCTGTAATGTGAATAAAAGCCCCCACCATATTGTTTTGGGATTTATTCTGTTATTACTACTGAATAGAGGTCAGGGTTTAAATACACTTGTGAGATGAAATTCCTTCTGGAGAATACTTCGAGTACAAAATAGCGTAATGATGCTCTGGGACATTCAACACAAAGGTTAATGGAACAACTGTCTTAATGGTTAACGCTCTTTCATACAATATGCAGTTCTATTGTATGATCAGGAAAATGTATGACAAAAAAGACAAGGACCTACATTGCTTACTTTGTAGTGACCTATGTGTATTTATTTTGTAGCTGTCTTTGTTAGTTCCGCTGGCAGCTGTACCAGCTGTGAAAGCTTCCTAACAGTCTGGAAAACTACATTGTAGAGAAGATATTAGAAAGATAAGACAGAAACATGATGTGAGTTCTGATCTGTGCCATAGAAGTTGTTTTTTCTGCCTAAGAAACAAATTAGTCGCTGTTTAGTTTGTCTCAGTTTAGAATGTCTTCTGCTGTTCACAGTCTTTAACTCTCTGAGGTCTCTGCAGTCCCCGGAGAAACAGGACTGGGTTTCAAACAGAGGAAGTTTCTGAGATAGACTAAAACAGGAGATGTGATATTGCAGGGTGAAACCTCAGTCTTTCCAGCCATACGCCTACTCTACTGGGGAGAATCTTCCCTCTGTAGAAGGTGTGGAGAAGGAGAGAAGGCTGTCCAGCAGACAGATAAGGACCTATAGCTCCAATCTCAGCCTTTCCATGGAGAGGTACCAGGTAGATGGGAAGAGCTGAGAAACTCTGGATGAAAACTGGCAGTGGTATCTCAAAAGTTATTTGAATTAGCTATGGGAACGTTGACTGGGAGATTGAATTAAGCAGGTATCTAACCAGTGTGCCCGAGTCTGTGCAGGGTCAGGCAGTCAGAATGATCAAGTTTTTTAAAATATCAGTGCAGGAATAATGGAATAGGGACAAAGGCACAGAGTTTTTCTATGGAAAAAGAGGTTGTCTGGGAGAGGATGGTCAGTAGTCCTTGGTCAGTGCTTGGAGGCTACATTGGAGCTGGAGTTGCAATCTGAAAGTGCAACTGTATTTGCATGACACTCACGTCACAAGTGTTAGAGGAATAGTAGTTGTGTTAGAGAAATATGAGGATTTCCTCACTGGCTTTGATGAGTAGGAAGTGTACAAAATGCTGATTTAAGCAAGTGACCTACTGTATCCGCTTTCAGCTTTGAAAATGAATCTAGACCAGTGTGAGTATGCTTATCTGCCATGCCCTTAGCAGTGACTGTGCTGCTTCTGCCATCCTTCTTGAATCACTAGAAAAATGTTACAAGTTTATGCCATTTGTGTTAGTGCTGTCAAAGTTCCGCTGGCTGATGGCTGCTTGCTTTTCCTTGTGTTTTAATTCCATCCTCTTGCAGTGGCAGTTTGAAGCTTTTCTTGCACTAGGAAATGGAAATTTCAGAGTTGTCATGTTCACTGACTTGTTTACACTCGCCAACTACTTGTTACTTTGGGTTTTCTCTGTATGATACTTTCTCTGCATGATGCTACTGCATGGGCAGTTTCAAATTCTGCTCTGCTTCTGTAATAAGTTAACTCCTCTTCTGTGCTGTCATCTCCTGGGGCGAATTTTAGCTGCTTATTTCTACTTGACATTGGGTGGTTGTTTTTTGGGGGTGTGTGTGGGTTTTAGTTTTTTTGTTGTTGTGTTTGGTTTTTTTGGGTGTGTGGGTTTTGGTGGGGTTTTTTGGTTTGGTTTTGTTTTGGTTTTTTTTTTTAAGAAAGCCACCTGTTTGTCTGTTTGGATTCAGTTTGCTTAATGAAAAGGATTTTGTGGAGCAAAGTTCCGAATGATCTTTCCCATCCCTCCCCTGCCCTGCCTCTTTGTCATGAGGAACACTGCTGTTAGTAGACCATTAAATATTAATGACTCTCATTGCAATTTCTCTCTAATGTGCTTTATTTTGGTACTAGTCCAAGCTGTGGAAATGAAAACCCCCTCGGGACCTTATGTAGAATGTCATTTGCTCTGCAGTTTTGGCTGTAAACATGATAATAAATTAGAGGATGTAATGAATATTCATTGAAGCGCACAAGGTTTCTTTCTTCACCCATGTCTGCCTATCGGTTTCCCTCCAAACTGTACCCGATAAGAGACACGCGTGGATATTGGCAGCCCCAGTGGCTTGATAAGTTCACTCCATTAGTGATGTGTTTGCCTTGAAAAAATGTTTACTAAAAAGGGGCCAAAAGTGTCTTGTCCTTGCAAAATTCATAGGAGGGGGGGCGGGGAGGGGGAAATCCCTCAGTCTTCCAGCCTGTTTAATGTGGGTTAATAAGTTTAGAGTCATAAGTTGTCCTTGTGTGTGGATGCAACTTCACTGCCTTAGTTATCCTTGTGTTGGGATTCAGGTCAGCTCATTCACTGGAGTGAGAGGTGGTTTGGCAATCTGCTCAGGCTGTTCTGTCAAATCCTACTGCTCAGCAGGATTAGGCCAGGTTAGTTCATAAAATTCAGTTCATAGCAAAAAAATTGGTTTTGCACATTTCAGTGCCATTCCATCCTTTACAAGAAAATTGTTCCACTTTCAGTAGTAATTCTCACTTTATTCCCTAGCAATACTAATTCTCTTTTGGACTATTTGGAAATTTGTTATTTTATGCGGGAAGGATAAGGAAGGGATTGTAGCATTTAAGTTACTTAATTTGTGGAGTTGTCATGAGAGATTGTTAAATTCTAACTGCTTCTAAATAAAAAAAAAAAAGTTGAGTAAACTGGCTACCTAATTATCTCTTGGTATGTAACTATTTATAGAATATACACTGAGTATCAAGCATGCCAAATATACTACATGGGCTTTAGATGAAGAAAGGTTCAGTTTAGGAAAACTCATCCTGTAACTGGTCTGAAGCTTTTTCTCTCTACCCAACAGCACTGAGAAACCATTATGAATCCATTACTATTTTCTTTAGTGGTCAGTACCTAATGCTTGTGCTTTCATTTAGAGATTGTATGAACTTTATCTATAAACCTTTTTGGTTAAATAAAAAGTTTTCCATTAAAACCTTCCCCCCCCCCTTTCATCTTTGTCATCAGCTTTGAAAGGAGTACAAAGTCTGTGTTTTCATAGTCTATTGGATAGTTTATTGGCTTGGGATTTTTGAGAGAATCCAAGCAATCTGTGCTTTGATTGAGACAAAGCAGCACTTTCAGTCTGGATCTGTCATAGCCTGACTGTGGACTTCTACATCTGTCAGGCGATAGAGTGTGTATTTTTTCCCTTCTGCTGGAGCATTTTGGAGCACAAATAAAGATGAATGTTTTTTCATCCAGAATAAGTTATTTCTTAACTCTTTTTGGTCACTTGATTCTTTTTTGTTCAGTTTGATGCTTTTCGTTGCTCTTTGTGTTTTTTCATCAAGAAGTTCAAACTTTATCAGGAATTAGTATTTCTGCTTTTAAACAGTTCTAGTGTAGAAAATATATATGTCAGGGAATCGTAGTGCTGCAGTGGGAACGGTTACAAAAACCAATAGATTGGTTTCAATCTTGGAAATGCCACTTCCTTTACTTTATTGATGTTCGTTAACAATACTCATTGCCAATGGCTACCTCTTAATCGTTATCACTACATACTAACACAGTTAGTCCATAACAATCTATCCTAATTCAGCTGCGAGTATACAGTCCAGTAGAGGTGATGCAGCTATCAGTGCCAATAAAGTGGCAAGTCCTTGATGGTCTTATTTGAAAGTGGAGGTGATCTTGCTTAGGTGCTCTTTTGAAGGAGGGAAGGTCGAATAGAAGCTAATATTGTGTTGTCTTTCTTCCCATCCTTTCTTGTTCTTTACTGGTATCTCATCTTTCGCTTCCCAAAATAAGATTGTTGTCTCATTGGCTAGTTTCACCAAGCATCTTTCCTGTTCGTATGGTGAATCCAGAATAGTCCAGCAGAATGTCTTTCCTATCTGTTTGACATCCTTTGTTACCTTGCAGATTTTACTACTTGCACATGTCTTACTCTGTCCTATTTGTGTAACTCCATCATAATTCTCTATTTGCCCCTTTGCAATTCATGTTATTTACGTTTAGCAGGGTTAGAAATGCTTGTTGCTGGTTATGTGATTAGTGGTGTAACAGTGTCACACAAGTACTTATCTGCTTTTGCTGGTTGTGCTATTTTAATTTGCTTATGCATGTGCTTAAGGCATATGAGTATTAATTATATGTGATGTGTTTGCCTTGAAAAAATGTTTACTGAGTACTAAAAAATGTCTTGCTGAGTATGATTTTACTTTGAGTGCAACTGGTCTCTCTGCATTAGAAGCACCAATGGCTCTCTGCTGGTGCTGGCGAAAACAGTCTTCTGAAGTGCTTATGTTTCTTTGAGACATGGATGTCAGAGTTGCTTGTTCATTCTTCTGTCTCACTTGGTGGTATAAACAGATCTGGCAGAGTATTGTGGGATTCCTCATTTGGTATGTTGACTCATATATATCATCTGACTGTCAGAAATAGTCAAGATGCCTTCATTAGGGGGATACTGTTGCCTTCTTAAAAAAACGTTTATCAGGTTACTTTTAATGTATGATGACTTAAGTAACTCATCTTATAATTCCTTCTCTCACCAGTAGATTATGTAAGTGGTCACTGCTGCCATCATATGGGTAACTGACCTGTTACCACCCAAAATGATGTGAAATATGAACGATATCATCCTATGGTTTCAGAAATGGAGATTCCCCAACGGCAATGGCTAATGCAGTGCGTCTATTGGTAATTCTGTGCATCAGCCTGTAACTGCTTTGGAGGAATTGCTTCAGCCTCACCTTGTCAGCTACTTTGTTCACTTGGTTAAGTAGGCATTAACTTTGTTATACTGGATTAAAACTGAGTGCCAGTGTTTTCTGGCTGTTGTAATGTCACAAGCTGGTAAGGAATCTGACCTCACCGTGAAGATGTCATGGTTGGTGCTTTTGACGGACCCTGTTCTGGCAGTGCCTTTGAGTAATGCTTCCTGCCTTCTCAGCACACACATCTCTTGGAACGTGTGCACACAGGAGCCTCGTGTTTTGCCATTGACAATGCCTAGCTAAGTCAAATTCCCAGGCTCCAGCTGTTGGACACTTCAACCTGTTTGGTTCCTGGATGCTTAGAAGGAGCCTGTGCAGCGCTCACAGACACCAGGCTGGGCTGTACGCAGGACTCTCCCAAGAGCCCTGTGTGCCAGGAGTATTTCTGGACTATTCTTGATGTTAGCAATTCTGTCTTAGAAGCAATTTCTCCAAGTTTAAACTGTATCGGTACATGGCTAAATTACCTTCAAAACAGTTATGTCATTAAATACAGATCTGTGTAGTCACTATCATCTAGTTACATCATCTTCCTTCATTTCTGTAGCTAATCTATTGCTAACATTTCCCAGTATACACATCTCTTGCCCTAATATCTGTACTGTGGTATGCTTTTAATATGCGCTGTCGTAGTGTATGTTTGTTTAAAATCAATAGGTTTGTTCAATATTGTATTTAATTAAAAAGAAATTGCTACTAGTATTCATAATTTAAATAAACATACAAACCCCATATTTTTCTAATACCCTGTTTCATAGAGAATGAAGACCCTGGAATAAAAATAAAGTAGAAAAATAGTGAAAGAGAAAGGAGGGACTTCTGCAGAGACATGAGGGAAACAAGGTAAATTGGCCCTCATACAAACAGCTCTGTTGCAATTTTAAGAACATTTCTAGTGCCTCTGGATATTTCTTATCACCTAAACCGTAAGATGTAGCTTCTTATTTGAAGTATTAAAGTGGGTACTCTAATTAGTCTGCATCAAACAGTAGGAATATATTAAGGCCAAAGAGGGACATGTTACCTTCAGAGAAAATTATGTATAATGGAAATAATAATAATAAAAATAAAAATCCATGAAACCCAGAATATGAATTGCAGATTCCTGGTTCAGGTCATACTCCTTGCATGAAGACATATCATGTCATGACTAATCTAAAACTTTTCAAAAGGAAATTTATAAATATATTTGGATGTAGTATTTTCACTTGTACATGTCAGTCATAAGATGTAGCTTTTACATTAAACTTTTCCATATGTTAGTGAGAATCTATGTCCTTTGGAACTGACTGCAAAAAGGTGATAAGGAATGTGTGACTGTATTGGTTGGTCTTTCAGCTCAGTCAGATTTGTGTGTTGTCATTAATCTGTGGTTAATTAGCAGATGACTTTAATGTCTATGTATAGCCTGGGATGTAAAAGGATTACGCTGTTAATATGTTAAGTATATGATTTTGAGATATTAAGTCCTTTTATTACCACAATTTATATTTGATCTTCAGCTAATATTCTGGAGGGAATTAAAAAAATAATAAAGCAACCTATCCCTTATCAAAATTACTTCAAATATCCATAGATTTTTTTGATATGACATTTATTTATATTTAGGAAAGGATCTAGCAAGATGTGTCGAGGTAAGCGAACATAAGATCTCTGAAGTTCTTTGTAGATTAATTTGTCTTCACAACAGTTCTGCTTTAGTGTAAGCACCTTAATTTTGAAGATGGTGAAACTCAAAGTGAAATGTTTTACTTGTATGAAGCTTCATCAGCAAGGGCATTGGAAGGATCAAAATTTAGGAATTACTCTTACCATTTGGTTTTTTTTGTTGTTTTTTCACTGCTGTGACTTATTAAAAATCAGATTCTTTAATAGTTGACTTTGGTTAATGATCTTCTTGGGGACAAATAGATTTTAGAACTGGCTTTGAGTTAAATACTGTTCTAACCTTTTCTTTTAAAAAATATTGATAATTCTAGAAACTTGAGAACTCTGGAGTTTTTCATCATTTGCTTTTCCCATGCAGTATTGAAAATAGCAGCACACCAGGGATTGTGGATATCTTGATAAAATTTATTAAAAAAAAAAGACATATTTCACTATTTATCATTTCTTATCACCTCCCCCTTTTCTTTCTCATTCTATGGTATGATATACTTGGACTTCTTTTTACATAAAATAATGTGCACATTTAGCCACCAATTATTTTTCTACTCTTTTCTGCTTAAGAAATTCAGGAAAGAGAATTAAAAAGTTAGAAAATGTTGTGATATTATGGGTAGTGCTAATATCACTCACTTAATTGAAAAAAAAAATGTAGCTTGCTTGTGGTCACAAATGGACAATGCAAGTTTCCAGTTAGAATTTAAAATTAGTTTTCCAGTACTGTTTCAGGAATGTAAGTGAAAGCTGATTTATAAAAACATATTATGGTGCAAATATACGTAAATTGTTGCCTTTTTATTTCTGGTGAATTGAGAACTAGGACCTTTTCACAGCATTTCAGAAAATGAGTGCACCTTTACCTCTTCCATTAATGGCTTCCATTAACTCTTCAATTATCAGCATAACAGCTGCTGAATATATAAAGCAAGGGCCAACTATGGTGCCAAAAGAAATACCTGGGAAAGAGAATGGAAGCTATATAGCAATATTAAGGAGTAATTCTGTATCACAGAATGACTGTGTTGAACGACCTAGCAGTGTGTATTTGCTTTGAAAAGTGACAGTAAAAGTAGATATTTTTCTTTATCACACATACCAGTAAAAAGATTTTTACAAGTCAATGACCCTCTGTCTTCTGCAAGGTTATAACCACTGGAGGAGTTTGATTCTATAAGTGAAACTTAATTAGATGTGAAGCTGCATGAGTCAGAACAGAGTCCAGCTGGCTCTCTTGACTACAGAACTAACAGCAGCGAAACCAATAGAAGCTTTTGTCAACAAATTCATTAGTGGAGACTGTGATGGCTGAAGACATTCATTGTTTTTTATTTTTTTTTAAATTTTTTTTTATTAAAATCTTCTCCTGGCCTTTGAATTAAGGGGAAGCATGGATCATAATGATAATGCTTGATGCAGCACTGTAAAGCATATTATGAACCCAAACAGGTTGCTTGTTGACTTCTCATCACTTGTGTTCCTCCAGTGAGGACAGAAAAATGCTCTGGTTGCTATTATCTGTTCCTTTCATAAATAGTACAGGACAAAATGTAGCTGTTGACACTTCTTCCAGGTCATCGCTTGGCTGTCTTCTCTCACTTATCTCAGCAGTTAGATGAGTAGGATCCAAGGTCTGGTTTCCCTATTTTGCCCAAGTACAAAAAAAATACCCTGCAAAATTTTGGGTGGGAGAAGGGTAGCTCTTGTATATGGCAGTCAAACCAGGAAAGGGCTTTGGTATTTACTATTCCGATCCGTATGTTTAGGCCAACCCCTAAAGGTAGATGTTATTGTTAGCATTTTAGCCCTACTTCATACTATAGAGTAATTAACTGTACTAAGAGTGTTCAATTTTATCAAAGCATTTTTTCTTTCTCTTTTGTTTCCCTGTTTCTTCCTTTTTTTTTTTTCCTATTGCTGATTTATTTGGAAGGCTGCTTAGTTACTATGGGGGTTCTTTGGGTGATAATGTTAAGTGATTGGAACAGGTAATTTAAAAATCTTACTGTTCTCATTTTCTAGATGGTTAATACAAAAGAGAAACCCACTGCTGTATCAGTCTCTACTAGAGACCTTAAAATAGAAGAGGCCAAATCAATGCCATGAACATTTAGGAGAGGGAGAGAAGGGCAGGGGACTGCCCTGTGGAGAAGTTTGGGTGAGGGAAGCTTTGCAGAATGGATTTCTTCTGCATGTATTTATTGGGATGGGGAACAATGTTGGGGGAAAACAAAAAAGATAATTTAAAGGAAGGCAGAAGACCTATAGTCCAGAAATAGTTGTCTGCTTTAATGAAAAAGAGGATGACCTTGTTCCTGTGGTGCGTTGCTTACTTGCTGCAAGTTAAGTTCGGCATCCTCCTCACTTTTTCTTGGAATTGATGAGAAATCTGCATGCTCGTGGTGGTGGGATCAAGTGTTACACAGAAGCTGTGTTTTAATTTAATAGGCTGTTATTGTAACTGTCCCTCCCTCCCTCTGTCCTTCCCTCCTTTTCCTTGGGAAAATAGAAAATAATTTGTGGATATGGAGAGTGGAAATAGTACGCATCACTTCATCTGGATACATATTGGCGTTTGCTTGCAACTGCTACTAATAACCGAGTGCAGATAACTAAATAGGGATGGACCATATGCTGCATTTTGCATTTAATAAAATTTGTTTGTATGCTAGAGTTGGGGTGGACAGGACTGGCTGGGTCTGCTGTTAAGGAGGACCGAAAATTAGGACAATGGGAGTATGAGGATGGGGAAACTATATGGCGAGAAACTTTATGCTGGGACTACACTATGGTAGTAAAATACCATGTCTAGCCAAGGTTGGTATAGCAGATTTTTTTTTTTTCTCCAACTTGCACGTGTTAAAAGAATTGTGAAGAGGTTAAGATTATATTATATGGTCTTTGCCTGTATTATGGTTCATTCTCAGCTCAATCTATGTTCAGATCCCCATTTCTATGACCATAAAATTTCTGTGGAAGAAGGGAAAAGCTAAAAAACAACAACAAAGTGCTGATGTTCTAGCTGTGAAGACAAGAGATTCTCTGAATTTCAATGTGGAAGTCTAGATGGATCCTGCTGCTGTTGTTACAGTCTAGACAATGAATTTGCAATAATAGGAGATTATCTTCTATAATCTGCACATGATATAGCAATGGAGTGCATCTACCCATCACTTCTGAGTATATCGGGTGCCATTCTTCCAGCAAGTGGTGGATAGGAATGTATGTGGGGTGTAGGGTGTGGTTTGGTGGGGTCTTGTTTTGTTTTGAAACGTGCCAGGGACAGGCATCTTCTGTCATGCAGCTGCTGCTTTTATTTGAAAAATCTGTAAAGAGTACCCCAACTTCTAAAAATAAGATATGATTGGTGCATATACCATGAAGTGAACGTACCATATTCTCCTAGAATATGCTTTCATGAAAAAGAATAAGCAAGGAATAGGGAGAAGAAAAGGTGGTTGTGTGTGTGTGGAATTTAATGAGGTCTGTTCCTTTTGACCTGATTCAGTACTTGGTCTACTTTATCTCCTTCTGCTCTTGGCCTCTGCAGTCATAAATAGTCCTTGGGACCTGCACCCTGACAAGGCTGCTGCATGCAATGGATTTCTTGCCCTTGCTAACTATTATGATTGACAGTGTTAATCTGTGAGTATGTTGCGATGTCATACTGCTGGTGTGTGTGTAGATATGTATGAAATTTGAGTATAGTCTACTGACTATTGATATGCAAAATATAAGCAGACTAATCAGATTTTCAGTTTGCCCTTTGCAAGTCTCGAATGTCATCTCTATGAGAGCTTAAGCAAGATTTAGTAGCTTGAACAGCACATATGAAAGTTTTTGTTGTTTTTTTTAGCAGCATTTAAACCCCATATTTACAATCCTTGTGCAGTTGCAGTTATAATACACAAGTGGCACTGATGAAGTCTGGTCTTCTGCCGTTAAGAAATGCAAGCCTCCATCCTGGGAAGTAAAGAAGAGTTTGCTTTCACCAGAGCTGGAGTTTCTGTGTGCTTTTTATGGGCCAGCTTTTGCTGGGCAAAATCTGAACGGCAAATTACATTCCTCTCCCAGGTGTCAAGCACTTAAAGATGGCAAATGTTGCAAACCTAGATTAATATTCTTTCAAAGTCTTTGCTATAATGTGCCTCCCACCTTGATAACCTGCTTAATCTCTCCTGCACAGAGAGTGCAGTGCTCTTCTGCAGTCCAGTGCCTCTCCCATCCAGCTTCAGCCCATGAGCAAGTCGCATGTTGGTCTTGTATGAAAGGTTTTAAGGAATTTCTCTGTGTGTCAGGCTGTGTTCTGTCTTTAGGCTATGTCTCTGTGACACAGTAATTGGTTAGCTATGGGAAGCTTTTGTTGGTAGATACATGGGAGGGATTAATAAAAAACTTAATGTAAAAGCGCTTTCAGATCAACAAATGATTTCTAAAAGGCAGCAGTGAGTTCAGCCTCTACCAAGTCAGTTGCCCTTTAGCTCACCTGACCACCCCATGGCTATGTGCTCCATAGATATGCAAGTCCTGGTATACTACTTTTTCATTTTGATTCATCTTTCTTTTGCAGCCATGCTGGTGGATCTGAATTTTTGCCAATGCCAGTGTAACTTTATCATTTAATTCTTCTGTGATCTGTTCCTCCATTGATAAAAAATTACAAAAGCACTCCTGTAAGTGTGCTTTGAATACTTTCCATTAACTAACTTTAAGGGACTTTCTAAATGGTCATATTAACAGCTGGAGTGAACTTCTATTACTGCATTGGGCAAATAATTGCTTTGACTTAGCTGGGCTTACTGCAGTTTGCATCAGTTGAGAATCTCGCCGAGGCTGGAAGCACCAGTCCTAGCGATTGCTTTGCGTTCCTGCCTGCTCCTGTACGTAAATGAAGCGCAAGCTTGTCTGTATTCTTTTTCTGAAATCTATTCTGCTTACGCTATGCAAGGTAGGTCTTCCTGAATGCTGATGGGAGCCACACCTGTTTGCTAAATTAAGAACAAAGAATTTCATTTACTTACTGTTCATCAAAATTGGTGTTTCCCGCAGATGAAAGCTTGTGTCTACTGGTGCCAATGAGAGCCACCTGCATATGTCTAACAACATCATGTAGTCATTGGTAATATGCTGCAGAATAGGAAAGGAACAGGAATTGCTGTACTCCAGATGGAATGAAACCAGAAAAACAGGAGTGCTAATGAGGCAGATGACCCTGTATGATGAAATTACCTTCTCTTCCACTTGGTGAAATGATGTAATGTAGTCATTTCCCAGGTCCTTCTGTACATTGCCTCTTGCGCTTAGTCAAGAGTAAGTGCTGCCGAGAATCATAACCAAGTGTTAACGTATTCTAATCTACACCTCTTTTCTTACAACAGGGACTTGCTTTTTCAAATATAGTAATCTAAGCAGAAAAGGAATAGTTTGAGCATAATGCTGATGATTTGATATTTCAGAATGAGTCACAAATGGCTCAACTTAAGCTGCATGTTTAAGTATAAAAAAAACTTGAAAAAACTAAGCAGGCCAAAATTGCTATGAGTGAATTTGCAATTGGTTGCTTCCAGTGATACCAAGTGGTGTACTTTGTGGTAGTGAAGTTAAATGCTGTGTTGAAGAACTTAGAGGATCAGCTGCATTGAATCGCTGGCAAATAAGAATCAAAGCAAAGTTCAAAGCAAATAGCTCGTATTTAAAAAGGATTACTTTTTTTCAATTATTAGTTTGGCTATTAAAATGTTTTGCAGTTTGTCAGGTATAAAGAGATATGTTATATTTCCTTATGAATGTGGACCTTTGATTCAAGATAGAAAAAAAAACCCAACAAAACACAGGGCTGGATTTTTTTTTTTTTTTCTGAAGTCTAACTCGATGATAAAAAGTGTTTAGGAGAACTCAGCTTACTCGGTGCTTTCATGCACAATACCAGTGTCTGGCTCTATTTTCATCCTCTGAAGTGGCTTGTTATTTTGGCTGGAATGGTCCTTGTCTCATTTTGTATACTGACGAGGGCAAATTCTGAAACAACATTTAAAACAAATGAAAAAAATGTGATGGAAAAATTTTATACACAGTAACTGCTGTTTTTGAGTTATTAAAGTAGCCTTTTATTATCCTGAATAACAATATGCTTCACTACTAAAAGCAGTGATAGATCCTGTACAGTGGAAATGTAACCAAGGTTAATTATAGGGAGGGTGTGGGAACTATAATGAACCACAGTGTTTATAACATTAAAAACATCCCTTTCAAAAGACAAATATAGTCCTTGAATGTTTTATAAATATTTAGGAAGGAAGGTCATAAAAGAAGGGTGGTTGTTTTGTGGTTTGGTGTTTTTTTTTTTTTTTTTTTTTTAATTATTACAGCATA
>JANXJC010000032.1:24050567-24096696 GCA_027564655.1 Leptodon cayanensis
AAGGGTGGTTGTTTTGTGGTTTGGTGGTTTTTTTTTTTGTTTTTTTTTTTTTTAATTATTACAGCATATTTATCTTTTGTATCCATAAATATGGCAAACCAGTGTAGTGGCTCCCCATAGGAATCACCAGGATGGCTTGATGCTGGAGCTTTTCAGTGCTGTCTCGGAGTTTGTTTTCTGTGTTCACATGATAAAGGAGAAGGGAGTGAGAATCAGTGAGTGGAAAATGGATGTATCCTTGTGAGCCCCTCTGCCAGCGAGTAAGGGGAGCTGCGTGTCCACTTGTTGACCAAGATTAGGGAACAGATGTGGCAGGTAAAACAGTTTGTTTTGCGTGGTTAACTCTCGGATGGATTTGTTCTGGAGTCTGAAAGATGCACAGGAATTGGTAGGGCAGAAGCACACGGTGATAGGTTGATTGCTACTTGACAGGTTTTATGTCAGCTTAAAGTGACGCACTACAGTGGTTGCACACTCGAGTTAAGACTGACATGCAGCGGGAGGGTGGGCTCTCCTTTTTCCTTCTCTTCTAGCTGTTTCTACTGTTGCTTTTGTGTAAGTTGGGGGTGTGTGTGTGGTTTTTTATTATTTTTAGTTTACATTGCTGCACAAATAATCAGGCTAATTTGCTAATCAAGTAGCAGAGTAACTCATTGGAACAATTTAGAGCAAACTGAACGTGCATGTCTCCATGTTGTTAGCGTTTAGCCCACAGCTAAATACTAACCTACTAAACCTACTGTGTAGTTGGCCTAAGGTAATCAGGAACCCATTTTTAAAGACAACTTGCATCCCACTCCTGTATATATTTTTGAGGTGCATGCTTTGTAGGAGATAACTACACCTAGGTGTAGGTGATAGCTTTTGGCCTGTAGGCTGCTGAAGAGCTGTTGTTCGACTGTTGTGTGGCTACAGTCACCTAATACCACGTACTTCATCTCAGTAAATGACTGGTATCACCACTATAATGAGTGCCCAGTATATCATACATACAGTCTAATATACATACAGATAACATACAGTCTAATAAATTTCTGGTTTAAGTCTCCTATCTACTTTTTATATAAATGACATATGATCCTGTAAAAACAGATGGCAGACTTGGTAACAAAGTCCTTTCTATTTTCTGTCACCTACTGTCAAGTTTATGGGTTCCCAGGTGTCGCTTCCATTTACTTGTTATTAACGCTTGTCGAAGAGGAGCTCCACGCTCTTGGTGCTGCTGGATCTTTACAGTTTAGTTTAGCTGCTTGTTAATCTGACAGAGCACTCAACATTTGATTGAATAATTTGATCTGTTTTTTTCTGAGCTGCTCGCTGTGATTCTGAGGTGGGAGGCATACTTTAAAGAGCTTATGATATGCATATTAAAGATTTTAAGATAACTTTGTTTTTTTTTATATTCTGGACTATGCATAGTAATGAAACAGAACTTTCCATTTAAGCTATAGTATAAAACAAATAATTGGGACTGTGAATTCCTGACAGCAGAGGTTACAGATAAAGGGGGTTTGTGTGGGTGTGTGTACATGAGCTAGAGGAGCACAATACAATCCATGAGTCCTGTCTGTTTGAAATACATAATATTTCAGTAGCAAGCAAAACAGGGCTATTTATGAGCTTAGAACTGAAAAGCTTAGAAATTCTGATGCTTTTTCATGAAATTTAGCTTTGATTTTTTCCAGTGAATTTTTATCAGGTATTGATTTGGATACTGAAATATTACATCAGGTTTACAAATTGTTAAGTAGTCACTCTTTGAAGTTGGACCTTGGTGAAGACTTCCTGGCCTTGAAGAGTACAAACAAAACAGTACTGTTTGCATCTTGATGCCAGCAGTGTTGGCTGAAACCAGGTGTACTGAAGTGGTTGTTTTCAAACAGTTTACAAAACAAACAAAAAAAAGTTATGACTCTATGGAGGAGGGCTGAGTACAAAGCTTAATGACCAGGCAGCTTCTGGATGAATGAAGCTAGCCAACAGGATTTCCAGGGAAGCAGGTTGAAGGATGTTTGGAAGAGAATTTGAGAGGCTTGTTTAGGTACACGTCTGTGCTCAGTACAGTTGCAGCCGAAATAAAGATCATGACTTTTGATTTGCAATTTGGGCCATATTTCTTGTTATTTTGTGGGGAAAGGGGTTAGTGGCAGGGTTTTTGCAGGAATACAGGTTACTCTAATAATGGATTTACTGTGTTGTAATAGTAGTCTACAGTCTTCCAATTTCATACCTATCATACCAGTATATATGCCCAGAAGACAGATAATCCTCACTTAAAATTTTATATTCAGGTGAATAAAAGAATACTTTTCCAAGAAAGTGATAGACAGCAGGAGAAATGGTTGTCTAATAGATATGAAACACAGCTTGCTCAAAGAACAGGGACTCCCTATGACTTGATTTAATGGAGGTGATATAAAAACTAAAAAAAAAAAAAGTTTCTGGAGAAATGGATCACTTCAGAGACCTTAGAGAAAACAGGAGAAATTTGTCCCAGATATCCTGGATCTCTTTTCTGTTCCACAAATAGAGGATGTACTTAATGCGAATCAATTACTAAGCAGGTGCACGCAGGATGCACACAGTTCATCTTCAGTGGAAGGATGGTGCAGTACAACTTGTGATTTTTGCCCAGCGTAGAGGGAAATTGTGTGCAAAGAATGAGTCTTCTAGATACATCAGAATCTCTTTAAACTCATGACTGATGTGCTGAGGAGGTATGTAATGGTGTATTTATCACAGAGTCAAAATGGAGAAAGGCAACGATCAGGCTGCCAGGATATGAAAAGAAATCATGTAATAGCAAAACTCAATGTTAGGAGCTTAATTCTTCTTATTATTATTTTTAAGATTAATTGGAATTACTCACTTCCAAATTTAAACTTGATGAAGTGGTAACTAAAATGTGGCTATTTCAGTCGCTGGAATTGAAATGTTAAAATAAATATTTATGACTTTATTACGAATGACTAAGTGGGTGAAAAAGAAATGGAGTTACATTCATGTAAAATGATATTACTTATTTCCAAATTCCTGGTAACTAGGAGCAAATGCTCTAGAATACTTGCATGTTCATGATATAAAATGTAAATAGAGTATTTATTATTCTCGTATCAATTGCCAAATCACATAAGAAAATGGAATATTCAGTTCTTTATCATCTGTAAAATGATGGGAGAAAAATGCTTTAGCATAGATGGGTTTGGCTTGAATTGCATACGTTGGAGATGTGACGCTGCCAGTGGTGTGTGGTTTCCCTTGCCCCCAGCCCAAATAACTTTAGCATTTCTATAGACTACGAATTCCATGTTCAAAAAGCTTACATACAACTTAGGAAGTTTTATATTGGACATAAATCTGGCAGAATATAACATGACAGAACTAAAGAGTATATGTTATAATAGGATTATGACTTACGTGCAAAAAGAAAACTCCAAACCAGTAGAAACTATGCAAGGTTTTCAGTGTAGCCAGGTACCGTTGAAAACAGATGAGATTCCTGAACTGGGAGAGGGTATCTGGAGAGAAAACTAATGCTTGGGAACTGTTTGCGGAATGTTTTATAATTATGATCTTAAAAAGCATGCTCTATGGGTCAAAACAAATAGTTTGTAGAGAAAATGAAACTTAAAAAAAAAACCCCTTAAAGTATTTTTTTTTTTTTTTAAGCAACTACAGATGATGATATAAAATGACACAAAGAGGTATCTCAGGGTAATAAACAGAAATATGATGTATAGAAATTATGTTTAAAATATATATATTATAAAATATATTATATATTTTTTAAAATAAGCATGTATGTATTAGCGACGAAAGGAACTGTAAGAAGATATAAATCTAACAACGTGGAACCAGTGGTATTACCAATAGTCAGGAAGATGAATAAGTCTTATATTTTTGTTTTGGAAAAGTACTGGTTTATGTAGTTAACTGACAATGAATTATCTTCTAGTTTCCTAGTAGGTAGTGTATTTGTTGAAGCAAAATATTTTGAACCTTTGAGTTCCATCAAGATATTTGGACTGAACTTCTTGCAGCTATTTTAAAACTTACCTGGACAAGTTATCTGTAACATTGGTATATCATAAATCTTGGAGCATTAGGGAAATTCCAGAGGGTGCTTAATAGCGTTGTATCAGTATTTAAAAAGAACACAGAGTGGATGAATGTCCAACCTAATACTTGTGTCTTAAGTATAAAAGGTAATATAATTATTCTAATCAGTAAAATAAAATAATAATAATAAAAAGCACTGTCAAGCTAGTTTGTATTTTTAATTAAATTCCAAGTGTAACTAATAGTGCTTTAACTTTGAACCTTTTTAGGTTCAAAATCTCATATTCACTCTTTAGTCCCAGATAAGACTTGCATAATGTCCCTGAAATGCATCATGATCAGCAGCAAATGAGATTCGTAATTAACACAGTTAAGAGGTGTGCAGGGTGTGCAGAGGTGTCTGAATCCTGGCTCTTTAGGCACCCTAGGTGGGTGAGTCTGGGATTCACAGCCTGTGCTCCCTTTCTGACTTCAGTTTTGGGTGAGACCTTTGATTTCAAGGACTAGTTGGTTCTTCTAGTGGAAGTAAAAGTTCTGTAAAGTGTTCAGCTACCCTTGCAAGGCCTATTGTCTCAGTGTGCTGCTGCAGCAATGATGGTACTTTCGGTGCTAAGACGGCAGTA
This sequence comes from Leptodon cayanensis, assembly GCA_027564655.1. Taxonomy (NCBI): domain Eukaryota; kingdom Metazoa; phylum Chordata; class Aves; order Accipitriformes; family Accipitridae; genus Leptodon; species Leptodon cayanensis. The sequence continues at coordinate 24,055,250 of JANXJC010000032.1, forward strand.
GCTCAGGTGACTTGGTGTTACGTGTATTTCGTGGCAGAAACATGTCCTTAGACTTTTGTAGGGCATTTTAGGGTGTTGCTTTTATTACATTTTAAATAGAATAATAAAAAAAAATGACACTGAGCATATTGACTCCATTAGAAAAGCACAATCATCTCAAAAGGTTATGGCAGATGTATTTCTACTGCAGCCCATCGGGGATCAGTTTCTGATCCCACACTGTTTAATGTTATTAACCTGGAGGAAAAATATAAAGTAGTTAAGATCTCTGGTAACACGGAGGTTGAGGAGTAAAATAAGCAGTTTTTAAGATTCAAGGGAAGGTAGTGATATTCTTAGGGAAAGCAGATACAGTTTCTAAGTTGAAAATTAGTAGAATTAAGCATTTTCATTGTTAACAGTAACACAGAGGCTTGCAAAATGAAATGGTGCGACACTGTAATAGTAGATGATACAGAAACTACAGTGCAAAAATACTGCCTAAGCATATCCCATTGCAAAACAAAAGCAGTAGGAAGACAACAGAATGGCAAAGAAATGTTTTGAAATTGGACTTGAAGTGCCTTTTGAGTGAGGAAAATGTGGATAAAAGCTGCCACCAGAGAACAGGAGAGAAAAACTGATGAAGCAGCTGTGAAGAATATGGCAGAAGACTATCTGAGACTATTTACAGCGAAAAAGATTGTGACAGGGAGATAGTATTTTCCATGCAGTGTCACTGAAACATCTGTTGCTTCTGGTTTTGTTCTTCTTTGTTTAAACTTTTGGCATTAGGGCATGTTGTTGCATCCTACTTTAGAGAAGATAAAATGAAGACTAACGTGTAATTCTGTAGTAAAAGGAATGGAGTGTAAAAATTCTAGGTTTTAAGTCATCCTTCTTGCATGCTATTGATGATGAATATAGAAAAGCCTGTGGTAGATTAGAAAGTCCTGTTTTAAATTAAGTTAGTTGGCCAAGATCATTCTGATCTTTTCTATTCTTCCTGATTAATGGTGCCTCACCTGGAGCACCAATTCTCACCCTTTCTATTCTTCCTGATTGATGGTGCATCCCTCTCGGCAGGAAAATGAACTACTGATCCGATACAGAGGGACTTAGCAGTCAAAGTGAGGAGGGGATACCTCCTCAAACGTCTGCCAAAGACCACCCAAGACCCCCTCGCATGCGGAGAAGGCATCTGATGTGTCATGGTTATGTAATCCTATGCATATACATTAGATAGTTTGACTACGTACCAGGTAGGAGTAGTTTAATAGATCAGACACAATTGTTACTGTATAAAAGGGACACACCTGATGAATCTGGTGTGCTTGATTTGTGGAAAGTCCACCCAGCACCCTGCGCAGAATAAAGTGGTATCTCTCCTGAGTGTATGAGATTGGTCTTTTGCACACCGGCTAACGAATCTGCTTTTAGGACAACACTATTGGTAACTCGTGCCTCGGTTTCCTCATCTGAATGAAAGGCCATAAGGGTATTTCTGTAAGTGATTGAGTTGAGTTTTAAAATAGTTGAATGCTTTGAGATACTTGAAGGAAGAGTCTTTCTAGATCTTAATTAGTTGTATAATGATGGAAGAGAAGCATATATAATCATTGAGATGTTTCACCATTGTATATTTTTCAATGTAATTAATTTTTAAAGAGGAGGATCAGGGGAAAATCCATCTTTTGTTGGGTAAACTTCATTAAAGACGTGCACATAGTCCATCAATAATGAGATTCTCCATCTCCGTGAGCTTCCTTGTCTATTCATTTTTCTTTCCCACCTGCACTCACAATGGTGGCTGTTTGCTCCCACATACATTCAACAATGCATCATTTGTAAGCTGGCCCTCATTCATTTCATTCCTGTTTGAAAGGCCTGACAGAAAGCCCTGTGAGAAGCCTTTCAATGCAAATGCCAGTTTAATGACTTGGTTCATTCAGCAGAGGGGAATCTGAGATAACTTGACTCCTCCTTGCTGCAAATACAAGAAAATGTTTTCATAAAGCCTTGGACGTGTCATGCTTTTTAACAAGACACTTTCAGTTTGCAAACAGAATCTGATGGCTTTAATTTTTCGTTAAATAAAATCTCGGGATTTTTCTGCAATGTCAACCTCCTACACCTCTCCCTGTGCGCAAGGAGGCGGGAGGGTGCGAGCTGTACTTGCTCCGCAGCCTCAAAAATGCATCTGCCTTTGAAAGCTTTGATTTGCTTCATTTCCTCAGCAGAGCAGCAGTTCTCCTTAAGGATAAACCCTTGTTTGATTGGCTCTTTCTGAATGTGTTTAAATATCAAATTATTGGGAAATTAAGAGTGTAGTTACTCTTGTTAAAGCCAAAGGACAAACACATTTAGTTTGTTTCAACAGCCTGCATTGCAGTTTGTTCTTGGGACACGTATTCTTCTTAAATTAATTCTCTTTCATTTCTAAATCATTTGTTTACTGGATTTTCTCACAGAAAGATGAAATCAAAGTTATGATAATAAAATAATGGCACTGTCTAGGCAGCCTTTGAGTATTCGGTACAGAAATTGAAGACAGTGGTTGTAGCATTGACGTTGCAAAAGAAATGGCCTGAATTTATTTTCTGTTTAAGTTCACTAACCCGCATTAGAGTTATTGGAAAGCTGCGAGGAACTGACCAGGGATAGAACCAATAGTATTTACACAGACTGTGATATTATCAAAATTAATCTTGACAGAGAAATTTATAGAGAGACTTCATTTTCTGTGGGTTGTCTGGCCAGGATTTTGAATGTAGCAGAGGGATGACTTTTATGTGACAATGCTCTATGAAGCAAGAACATAAATTTCTCATCATAAGTTTGACCACCATTCATGGTGTTGCACTAATGATTCCACTATAATATTCACTTGAGTTGCCACATCTGCTTGCACATTAGCCTTCCACAAACAGTATTAAAATATTTTGAATGGCATTCTGTTTTAATATTATTTTTAAAAGAGATATTTAACTGATGCTTTAGACTTGACGGGTGCTCTCAAGTCAGTAATGGAATATGCCACACAAGTTAAATTCTTTCTCATCTTTCCAAATAAAAATAGATTAAGAATTTACTATTTCTGGTGTATAAATCTAGAATTGAGCTAGCTTCCTGTGAAAAGCTAGTGAGTGTACCAATCTTTACTAGCATACAAGAACTAAAACATAGTTTCTGTGTGGTCTTGCAACAGCTGCCAGACTTAACATTTTCTTGTGCCTACTGACGAACTTTAGACACAAGCCCCTCATCCTGGCAGTAGCTCCTCTAACTAAATCCTTAGAAATCAGATTGGAAAAGTAGAATATGGGACTATATTCTAGAAAGGAGGAGAAGAGGGAAGAAAAAGAAGCTACTCTTGTGTTATCAAGTTCCATGTAATGGATTGACAACTCATTCTCTATTGATAGTTCTTAACATCACAAAAGCCGTGATATTTTAGGTGGCATTCAACTAGGAATATTTCCTAGCATCATAATACATAGTAATTAGGTAATTATGCTTTTTATCTTCTTAGTGCTTTGCAAATGTGTGCTGGTTACAGAATCCTTATAACAAGCTGATGTTCAGTTTCATCCCTGTTTTACAGCCAGGAAGACTGAATCAAAGGGTTAAGCCATTAGCCTAAATCTCCAGAAAAAGTTGGGTTTGGAACCAGTAGTGGTTTATGCTTCTGTGACCACAAAACTAAACCTATCTGATAAGGCTGTCTGTCTTCAAAAAAACTGGGGCAAGACCCCCCCATCTCTTCCAACTACAAAACTTCAAAACAAACCCCTTGAAGATGTTCAGTTATGTGTGTCTGTCTTGTAGAAGATTCAGATATGAACCTCTTGAACAAGCTATTCACTGTTTTAAAAACCCTTTTAAAATTAGTACACAATGACATATTGGCTCAATTACCCTCAACCTTGTTAATTCTGTTCTGTGCTGTAATAATTTTATTAGGGTAAATACAGAGCATGTACCACCATAAATACCCATGGATCATGTTGTGCTTTTGTGTGTTGTATTTGGTTGCCCTTGACACACACAAGCAAGTGAAAAATGAAACACTGTGTAGCGTCTACTATTAAAAAAAGTGAAGGAGAGGTATGTTAGGTGATAACATTCATATGATTAATAGCAGAAGCATTTTACAAAATATAACAAAAAAGTACTGATATTAGAAGTGACACAGTATGTTAATTGTTCTTTGAGTCTAAACTTAATCATTTCAGTATGACTGTATCTTCTGTTTGTGGGTGTTGGGGGTATTTTTTTGTGTTTTTTGTTTGTTTTTTTTATATCATGCACATAGTTTCATTGTTTTTTCACTGGACCAAAGGAGGCCTCCTGACTTTCACTAACAAGTGATCTGATTGTTGAATGGGATTTTTTGTCGAGTCTAATTTGCGTTATTAAACTGTGTTGAGTAATGTACAAAAATCGTGGGCTTTTTGCAACAACTATGTGTGGGAGGAGAAATAGCTGCCTCAAATACTTCATTGACTGAACAGATAAATTTGTGCTGACTTGTCCAAAGTGGGAAAGCAGGCTGCAGTGATAGGGCCATAAATACTGACTCTTAGGCTTATAACTTTAACTTGGTGTTGGAATTCAATCTCTTCCTCTGTGCAGACCACCGAGATTGCTCTAGTGGGAGGGAAGGATGACCCCTGTGACTGAGCTATTGCTGGCGTGAAATGTAATGGATCTGCACGCCTGAAGTCAGTCTGACCTTCCCTAAAGCACATCTCGTGTGATTTGGATGGGCAGCAGGCTGCTACCAGGGTAAGCATAACTTTTTTGCTGCTTCCCCCTTGCTGACTCGAAGGCAAGGCAGGTTTGAATTGGGCGGCTGGCAGTTTATCCAAGACTATGTGGCTGTAGGCGTATCTGCATTTGTGAGAGGGAACTATGCGTTAAAATGAAAATTGAGCAGGAAGACTGGATTTTTCCTTGTTTGGTACGAATGATAAATGCCTGGGGTAGGTGTCACTGTCCTTTTTGTTCTCAGAATAACATCTGCGAGTAAGAACAAAACAAACTTGGATGTTAATCTAAATAAAATGATGACAAAGCTAAAAGATTCACTGGGTTTTGACAGGAATGGGAGGATAACTCGTAAAGATTTAAAGAGCTTTTCATTCTGTGGCTATTATAAATTGATTTTAATTTATAGTAAAAAGTATATTTGATTCTGATAATACCTAGTTCTGAGACAGAGTATATTTTCAGTTTTTTGCTTTACTAAGGGGATGCTATGATGCTATGTTTCAGAATTACAAACTCACCAAGGACTCATTGCAGGATTATTCTAATGTTGGACTTCAGTCTGGACCACAAGTGAACTTGTTGCTAGACCTCACCGATTTCTCAGATGCTCTGTTCCTGTGTGAAAGCCCATATTATTATTTTCCTGTCTTCTTAGGGTACAGGTAGATTTCATTCCTCAGGTTACTGGTTGTGAAGATGGTATACCAACACCAGGATGCGTAGAGGTGGTTTGTTGTTCCTTTCTGGGGTCCTTAGCAAAACTGCTTTGCAGGCCTTGGAAAAGTAATTGAATAGCTATTGTACAATGAATAAAAGGTTTGCATATATTTTATCTGGGGAAAATAAGATAAAAGGCTTGTACACATCTAGTGTTGTCAGGCTAGATGAAAACACAGAAAAAATATAATTCATACATAAAGGAAACAACATAACTAAGGAGTTGCAGAGCATGCAGGTGGACTATGCTGGAAACACTGGAGTCCCAGTACACAGTGTAACCAATTTAACTTACTTGTCCCTGCTAACAGTAGTGCCTGGTCATAACTTGAGAACAGACAGTGAGTCTGTATCACAGAGCAAACGGATTCAAAGTCTGCTCATAAATAGGCACATGTTTTTTATATATGTATATGTATATACATATACACATACACCCTTATATTAAACTAGGGAAAGAGATGCAAGAAATTCTGATACAAACCATGAGAAAAGCACTTCAGCAGAGGGGACTGTCATACTAAATGCTGATGATATATATCTCACTGAGCGAAAGGAGGCACGCTTGTGCACACTTAGCTCTGAAAAGCCTAATGGAAAGTCTAATGGAAAAACCCCACAGATGTCAAACCTGTTTTTGTAATACAGACTAAAATATGCTGGTATAAGAGACCCTGCCTTTAATAAATGTATAACCCGTTGCACTTTTGATTTTAATCCTGAAAAGTTTTCTTGCTACATAGTTGTTTCAATTACAAGATATGTTGATCTTGTAAGCCACCAGCTAAAGGCTTGGAACAGTAATTGCAAGAAGCAAGCAGTCTGAAAATCATGTAAATTGAATGAGACAGGGAATGAAGAACAATCTGTTGAGCAATGAAACTGAGTGGAGAGGAACAGGAATGCTAAATATCTCAATAGATCTGAAAGAGAAGGGGGGGGATTATTTTTATCTAATGAAGAAACAAAAGTAAATCGTCAACACAAATACAATCCTGCCGTTTGTCATATGCAGTTATTTTAGCAGTCTTAAACTACACAATGAAAATAAATGTTTGAGTGTAAATTTATTTCTGAAAGATTTCTGAGTGGACATTACGTGCTATCTTAATGATAGGAGGTAGCATAAAGAAGCCAGAAAATTTCTTCTGAGTTTTCGTTTTGAAAACCCTGACTTCTCCCAAACACGTCTTTACAGGGAGCTAGTCTAATGTGTAATGCCTCATTAGACACAATACTTCTTACTGTATAAGACTTTAGGAAATCATTTGCCGTGCTATGGAGAGATTTGAGTTTTTATATATGTTTCTCAATGAAAGTGATTATGTTTGGTAAGGTGCCAAGAATGATTTAGGATATTTGGATAAGCCAGGCACAAGGCTGCTTCTCAGATTATTTAGTTTCCAGATGTTAGCGTGGCTGACTCTCAAGATTGTACATTGAGTCTGAGTGCATTTAGTCAAGTCTTCCCACCCAGAACTCGTTCTTTGATTTGGTGTAGGTGATGCAATGTTCTCAGGTCAATCTTGGGTTTCATTCCTCCTCCGACAGGCTTGAAGGTAAGTTTGTCAAAGCTGTGTAACAACTTCATGGAAAATTTCTACAATGCTTTCTTTAGCCAAGTTTTAAAATTATTTCTTGCTATACTTAAAAAATAAACAATAAAAAAACCCCACAGCCAACCAAACAAAAAACCCCCAAACAAAATATTTTTTAAAATTAGTGAGTGAAACAGACCGCACCAGTCATGAACTGGGGTACTGTGTGTGAATGCTGGTCATTAGTGCAAGGTAGAGAACCAAAGAGGATCTTGAAAATCTGAAGTTCTGGAGTCCAGACAAAAGAGAATTTTCAGGAACGGTTATGTTTAGGCAACTCAATCTGATTTTGAGTGGGTGATAACTGGAGTTATTATTTGAATGAGACTCTTTTCCAATTCTCAGGCCAGGCTGGAGGAAAGACTTTGTATTTGAAATTTTAATACTGTCAATCTAGGTTAGTGTGAAAACACTGAATTCTGATCACTATATTTTATCTATGTTTCCATTTCAAGTATCCGTCTCCATTGAAAAGCTCAGGATATATCTGTAAGATTTTTATGATGACATCTTCCCCTCTAACACTAGATGCCTTCTGACAGCATTTTCTAAAGTCGGATAGTTATTAGCTATCCAGTTTATCACAGCTTAACGGTAGTTGTTACAATACATAACCAGACTTCTTGACATTGTTCATTGTTATTCTACAGAAGACTACACATATCTCCAACTGTCTTAGCACATATGAATTTGTAACTTCCTAATATCTGATTCTGTGAAGTGTTTAGCAGCTGTTAAGATTAGTAATGGTATTTACCTTTCCTGTGGGAGAAGAGACCACTAAGTGTAAGATTTCTAAGGGTATTTCTTGAAGTGTTTTTCTCCTTTTTTGTTTCTGTACAAGTCATGCAGTTCATTTCCAGGATTTAAACGCACCATTCTTTATTTTAGTCTTCGCTGACATGTCAGGTGTATAATTTTCAAAACTTGTCTGTAGCACTACTTCACATTTGATCCTTTCCTAACTAAGAAGGAAAGCTGCATGGTCTGTTTCCAGATCTGACGTGAATATTTATGCTTTGTCTGCATCTTTATAAATATAGAGAGCAGCGAGATGAATGAAAGTAGTGAATCGGTGAGGACTGTCCAATTTCTACTGATGAATTAAAGGAGGAGTTAGTCCATAGTCACTTAAATCAGTTCTTTAATGCTCTACAACATTGGAGGTTTAAGTTTTACCACTGTGTGGAGGCCTTTTGGTGTATTTCCAGACCAGTGTATTAAAACCATGAGAATACTTAGAAATACAACTCTCTAATTCTGATCTTCAACTTATTTTGTTCCAATAGTGCCACTCTGGCAGTAAATTGCACTATTTCCAGAAGTTGTATTTTTCTTTTAGATATGTCTGTTACAGTTCAGCTTCGTATAGAAATTTCTAGACTATAGTGCAATAAAGACCAAGTTATGTATCTAGCTCAGTAATTATATCATTAGAATGAATTCAAACTCCTATCCTTATTCTCCCTTCCCTGTCTTAGTCTAGCTCTGATTCCATTTTACAATTTCTTCTCTGCTTTTGCTCTACTGCAGTGACTCATTGTGTCCTGCCTAGTGCACCATGAAGCTTAAAACTTGATGCCAAATTCAGTTATCACAATCATGCATTTCTAACAACCTGGTTCTGCTGGTTAGTCAATAGAAGGAAGGCTAAAGCAAAAAGTTAACAATTGAGAACAGTTTTGCATGAGCATTGCTGTCTTTGAGAATCATCTTGCTATTGTCACTTTGATCTTTCTCTTCCTGTCTTGTTCTCTTTTAATGATGCTCTGTTGTATAATGTCAGATCAAGATATGTGATAAGGTATCTTCTATGCTCTTATTAGCTTCTTGGAACATTTTGCCTAATTATAAAAGTGCTGATGAATAGCTTATATTAAAAATGTAGGGAGATCCCATAGCTGTAGGAAAGCTACTCTGATAATGTTGGTACTGAAATTAAAATATAATAAAGAAAACATTTTCAAGATAAAGTTATATGTAAAAAGCAAACAGGGTCAGCATTCAGCATTTCCACATGCTGTGAAATGGCAATGTGAAGATACACAACTAAAGTACTGAGAAACTAAAGCATGAGAAAAACCACGATTTAGGTCAGCTCTGTGTCTTTTATGTTGATCTCATGAATGAAAAACACTGAACCTTAGAAGTAAAGGCAGCCATGACCTAACCACTAATAGATCTGAAGCAAGGTCATTGAATAGATTTCTTCCTCTCCATCCCTGTGATTGAATTTTTGTTTAACTGTTCAATTCACTCAACTAGACCATTACTTTTACCTTGGATATTACTTTGAGCAGTATATGCTATGTCCACCTAGTATATTCAAGAACAGTATTTTTACATGTCTTTGGTCTTAATGTAACCATTTGTTATTTGCACAGATTGAAGAACAACTATAATATTTTTATATCACTGTATCACATTGAAGATTTTTTTTTTTTTTTTAAAAACTGTTTACAAATTTCTTGTACCTTTTCTGCTTTCTCCTTAAGGCAAACAAACTGGATTATGGTGAGGAGAAAGCACAGGTCTTCAGCAGAGGGAATGGGACTTCTATACATTATTGCCACTAGCCACTTAGTACCAACTAGACTAGTGGATTCTGCAGCTGGTCAGTAGTGCTTCCTTTCACACTGGATCCCTCTTTTGAGGTTGAATAAATTATCTTAAGCCTATGTAATGAATTTGCTATCCTACTTTATGGAGAGGGAGTGGAAAGCAGAGTGAAGGACTGCAGAATGCAGATAAACCAGGAATATAGCGTACAGTAACAGAATATGTTCTTTACTCCATGTGAAAGCTAAGACTTGTGTGCTGTCTCCTGGGGGAGTCCTTATTTTTGTGAGAAGGATGTAATTATTTAAGAAGATCACTCTCAAAAAATGTTTTCAGACTGTGCTCAAATGTTATTGAAAGGTGTAACTTTTCTCCCTGTTTTGTATTGTTCCCCCTTTGTAGCTTTCAAATATTGTGGATTTAGTAGCGGGTGTTTATTAGTATGCAGGCAAAAAGTCTGCAAAATGTTAATCGCTTATCTGGCAAATAAGCTATGCTGACTCTTCCTACCCAGATCTGCAGAGAGTTGAGTCAGGTTTTGTTTATCTGTGGACGTTTCTTGTGTGTTTTCTGCTATCACATCTGATAAGTGATGATCAGTAATGGGGAAGCAATACTGTTGCTATTTTCAGTCTGGAAGATAGAGGCCCAAGGATAGTCAGAAAAGCTCTCACGACTCTCATGAAAACAGGCATCTTTAAAAATCTGAAAAATGACAGTATTAGATCACTTTCCCACATCTGCATTTCTGTTCCAAGGCAAACACTCTGCATGGTTGCTGTAAGATTAGCTCATTGGTCTCCTTTGTCTCTAGTCAGTCTCATCTGGTTTATGAGCTTAAAATACAATAAAATTCAGTAGTAGATTGGATGAGTTCATGGAAGATAGTCAAATGAAGGCTGCTTCATGTATTGGGATCACATTCATTTCAGGAGTTGTCTCAGGTGAAAATGGTTGTAAGTTTGGAGAGCATTGGCTGGAAATATGATCTATGCATTCATTGAACTTGTTTTTTGCCTGGGCAAGTGTGCAGCCACTGCTGGAGATTGCTGTGTTGGTAGAGCAAAGCCCTGTTGACTTAGTATGCCATCACTATAGTCAATTTTCTGGGATGAGGAAGAGTAGTTTCTCAAGATAGTCAAGTAAACAAAAATCTCCGAAACTATGAAAGCTTGGGTCTGTGAAATTACGACTGTTAGGACTAAGAGAATAAATTCAATGACATCTTACAGATGTTATTGTCTTGACACCTTTCCCTGTTTCAATTCATTACCTGGAGTATCCATGTTGCACTTGAGATAAGTATGACTAAGCCCTTACAAAGTAGGTAAGCATTTAGAGCAGACGTTTCTGGGTCTCTTGAAATTTTAAACTCCTGAGCTGACCAATCTGTTAAAGTTACTTAAGAGTGGCAAATTCTGTGGAGCTAGTTCCAGCAACTGCTCAGACAGTGGGACAGTATTGGAAATCCCTGCAATATAAAAATCAGAGAAAATAATTCCTTGAGTTATTTTCAGAATAAATAACTTACTAATGACTGATGTTGCAGGGCTCTTGTCTTGCATAAGGCTTTTTGTCACTTATTTTTATGTTCTTGTGTATATGCCAGTAGAGAAAGGAGAAAGGGAGACTTAATGGCAAATTTCAATTCTGATCAAACGAAGGTAGGCAATCCTAGCATTGTGAATTCAGGAGGACAAAACTTGTTTTTCATGTAACAGTCAAGAAATGTGTGTTGGACACACAAAACTTTGAGATTCAAAATAGAACTGAATTTATGGCATTTGGGGGTTTCTTCAATGGGCTTTGGTCTTTGGCTGAATTTGTTACACTTACTTTATAAATACACATATGTATATAGGTGTGGGTGTATGCATGTATATAAAACAAAGAAAAACCCAAACGACCCTACTGTTTATTCAAGAGATGATAAAACATAGATCAAGATCTGTATCTCCTTAAAGGGATATCTTATGATGATGTGCTCCTATGTGTTCCTTGCAATAGCCAGTTGATCATTCCTATTAAAGCCTTTTCTGGCTAAAATCCTGTAGAGCTTTTCCCCCCTCGCTTAAAGACTTTCTATTCCTTCACTGGCCAAGGATTTATCAGTAGGATTGGGGGCAGTAGGCCCACTTTCTACTTAGTTTATTTTTTTATATAGTGCAAAAGATGCACATGAATGCAGCTATTGCTCAAGCTTTATAGAATGATCTTTTCCCTTAAAAAATACTGCAGCTTTTCTGAGCATGTTTCAATTGCACATTCATATGGCACAATCTGAGAGGAGTGTGAATATACCTCTAGGTCGGCTTTTATGTACAAGCCAGCACAAGGCACATGCAGTGGCTTTTGAGAGCAAGTTTAGGCCCACGTTACATCTGATCTAAAAAACTCCAGACTTGTTCTGGCTGAAATTTCAGAGAAATGGAGCTGTCTTCCCTTGTGGCCTATGATAGAGAACTAAGTTTTGTATCTATAATTAGAATCGCTGACAATATAAAGCAGATAGGGAGGTTCTGTATGAAATCCTTTCATGGGAGGAATAAAAGGTGCCACACAGAGTGTCGATACAAGTGTCAGCAGTACCTACTGTGGACAGATTTTTTAGCCTTTGTGGATAGAATATGCTTGGTTAATGCTTCTGTAGTGAATGCAGCTGCTTAGAGAAAAGAAAATAAAGTCGACAATGACTTTTCATGCTGATATAGAATGCAAAGCATTGTTCCAAAAAAGGCCATTTGTATTTTTCTACAAATGCTCTCAACTTTCAGTAAGTCTTTTAAATTTAAAGAAGTCACAAGCAGCATAGTATTCCCAAGCTATCTGATGGGTACTACATTGGCTCCAGACTTTGTGTAGGTTACAATTAAATAGGTTGACTTTACTTATACTCTTTATGGTTTTGCCCATTTTTAAGAATGAACACCTCAGACCATATGTCCGTGTTTTCTGAATAGAAATGTAGAGCACTGTTTAAAGGATATGGTTCATATTGCAGTTGGGTAATTTTTACAAAGGGTGAAGGCGAGAGTAATGGAGCTCTGCCACCCACAGTACTAATTAAATTTATCCATGTGAAACACAAACATTCTCACAAGCTACTTAAGGCTAATGGACTGCTATTTTTTTTCTATTTATTTTGTTTTCAGCAGAGTGATAGGTGATGAATGAACCTAACGTTTTGAGGGTGCTTGGTTAGAATAAGCTGAGAAAAATCTTACTCAAAGACCCTTCTTCACTTGAGGAAACCTTCTCCAAAAAGCCTATTTTTTGAGTTGAAGGTTGGAGGAACTTGTTTAATATCCTTAATGCAAGAATTAGCTGTGAGATTTCTAGTGCTTTGAGCATATCTGAATATTAATGAGATCATCTGAGTTGATCTTATGGGGAAATTGCTTACTGGAAAATGTTTTATCAGATTTTTTTTTTTTTTTTCCCTCTTTGAAACTTACTGCCAGGGCGCATTGAGGCTTGGGGCTCCCTGGGGGTGGGTGTCTGTGGGGTCTCCCCAGCAGGGCAGGGCCTTGCAAGCAAGGTCCCTGCCAGGGAGCAGGCCTGGGGGGGATGGCAGGGGGGCAGCCCCAGCCCCATGGCATCGGTCACCTCCATGGGACAGGCCAAGGATGTTGGCCCGTAGATGGGGGTCAAGATCAGGCTTGCTGGGGAGAACTGGAGTCAGATAAAGCCACGGGATGACTGGGCAGGGCTGTGGATATGAGGTGGGACGTCAGCCCTCTCTTGCTGTTTTTCTTCATGGAGTTTGAACGCAACAGTTGGTGTCATCTCCCACCCTGCTCCTGCATCAGACAGAAACGACTGTTGTCTGTCTCTTCCATTTTGCAGAAATAAATGCTCGTTTATCCTTTCAAATTCCCATTGACAGTGGTCTTCGCAATTTAATGTTCAGCGCTGATTCTTTGCTCTATCTGCCAGGTAATTGAGTATATGTAGTTACTGTTACTGACAGAAGTGATTGGTTTGAATGAGCGAACTATGAGATTTGTTCTCGGTTAATGTACTGCTTATGTCTCAAGGAAAAAAAGGCTCCCTGATGTCAACCATCTGTAAATTCTCAATTTCAATGAGAAAGGAAAATATCCCTGTTTTCACAAATAGGCAGAACTTTTCATAAATTGATAAAGACCATTGGTGTACTCCTGCTGTGTCTTCTATCAGCTTTTTTGTACTTCGTGTGTATGTTTCTAACTTTAGCCATTAAATATGTTCTTAGTGTTATTGTTGAATTTTAAAGATAGGCTCTAATTTCAGGATTAATATTGGTAATTGGATATAAAAGCAAACAACTTCTAACATAGCATTTTGTAATATATAGATTATTTTGCACAGAAGAATTGTATGGGCTGAACCTATAAATCTGTAAATAAGGAAAGTGTCTCTGTAGAAGAAGAATAGGAATGAAAATCAAAGGGAGTCTGAAGTTGAGAGAACCCAGATAGCAGAAGTCCAAGACTGGAATGACAGGTTATCCTCCCTTTTCAGAATGCCTTTCAGAATGTCCATTCCTCCTTTCCAGCATTTTATTTTTTCATCTCCCATGGTTGTTTTTACAGGTTTAATATTCTGGGATAAATACATGCTTAGGTTTATAGATGGTTGATTAATCCAACGGATGATACTTTATAAAATGTTCATTTTGAGTTTAGGGGACAACAGGTTTCATATATGGTAGGCAAGAATTGCCTATTTCTAACAGAAGAACAGGGAAGATTTTTCTTCTGTCCCTAGCTGTATTCTGCAAATATACTTTTAGTACATTAAGAAGTACTTTTGGGGAATTTAGCTTCTCCCATTTTCTAGATATAACCATTACCTCTAGATATAACCATTTCCCTAGCCTTTAATTTCCACAGATGAATGGTTTGCTACATATAATTTCAAGGACACAGTACCTGGACTCCTGCTTAGCAATTGGTTAATCGGTCCAAGGCTATCTAAAGTGCAAGTCAGTTTACATGCAAAATTATTCCATTCCCAGCCGCCAGACACTCTTTATTTTTCTCCCTCCTGTCGAAGGCGTACTTTTGCTGAGAGAAGTCAAAGACAAAATTAGCATCTGTAAATTGAGAATGCTGGCATTAAATTAAACAAGCAGAATACAAAGAAAGTTTTTGGTTTTGAAAATCTTACAAAAAGCAGTTGCCTGTGATTACTGCAGCTGAGAAGCAGCAGCTGTACTGACTTACTGTATGAATTTAAAGAACTATACTTAACTGCTCTCAGCATGTTCTCAAAAAACCATGAGCACTCAGTGAATGTTGACTGTGTCATATGCTTATAAAGTGTTTAGTTACTTCTGATAGATCCCTGTTTGTTGCATCATGAGTTGACCTGTGGAATGGAGTAATGACTTGGAGCAATTGCACTTTATTCATCTTTTAAGGTCTAATCGATATTCCTAAATTATTCTTAGAGTTCTGAATTAGACAGTCTATAGTAATGAATTTTTATTACATGAAAGAAGTATTGAAGTGCTAGAGGTAAATAAGACTACCAATGAAATGGCTGGATGTCATTGTATGAACAGATTGTGATTACAGTTCTTTTCTTTCTGTAACTCAGCTCAACTCCATGAAGAGTAAGCCTGAACTCTGCCTGTTCAGGAGTTTTCAAGAACATTAAACTAATATTGTTATATGTGCAATCTTGATAATGTAATGATAGTTACTAATGATCAGCATTAGACTGGTATGGGATAGCTGTGAATGGGCATCTAGGACTAGGTGAAAAGAGTACAAAAAGGAGAATTTTACTATTTTGTGGGACAAGGAATTAAAATATAATTGTCTCCGATCTGTTGGATGCCAACTTTTTCCAAGTGGCCTAGTTTCAAGATGTTGGGAAGATGTGACCTGTGAGGTGGTTTGCTTGTGATAAGGTTTAAGCTCCGGGAGCTTCTGAAACCCTTCTGAAAAAGTTGTTCTTGGCTGTTGCCTGCAAATGTGCAGAGACCTGAAGCACTCGAGCAGAGCTCCAGCCTCCTTACCGATGGCCTCTTTCTTTTGTCTTTGAACCAAATCCTAAATACTGCTGTATGAAATGTGAATCAATAGGTATATCTGGAATTAGATAGTAACGATTCCAAGTATGAAGCTACTCATACTAAGACCTTACTTGCTTTTATGCCTGAATTGTATTTGAATTTCACTCAGCACGATAGCTTTTTCGATTTTGTGTACATGCAGCAGGTATCATAGCCTTTATTCAGTGCATGAATACTGGGAGTGTGGAAATACCAACTGTCTTCCAGAGGTCAAATGCTCAAGTCTTGTTAATCACACTTTAAATGAGAAGATGCACAATGAGAAATGTCCTGTTTTAAACTCAAGGACTTCAGCATTTAGCTGCTGAAGAGTTGAAATAATTTTCCTACTATAATATTTATTTTTCATATTTTCTCATGACAGTCTTTTGTTTGGATGCCTAATAGAATAGTTTTGTAAAGCTATTTTGTAACTGAGAATGGTATTCATGTACATCCCGTGGAGGGCAACCAGGGATTGCAGCTCATACGGGCGCATCCATGTGGCCTTTAAAATGTCTGTTTATTCTGGTGAAACCTCCTCACGGTTCATACCAGTCTTGTTCAGATACTTTTTACCACTGGGAAAGGGGCAGGATATATAATATGTCAGCAGATATGTGTTGGCTAATATGAACAATAAATAGGTAGCATCGTTAGTTTTACTGACCCTGATGGGACAGCTGATAAGTCTCTGCTGGCCAGCAGTCTTCCATGACGTGAGGAAGTCAGCTTTTATTTTTTCCTTGAAACAGGCCAATCTTCTATCATCTTTCAATTACCCTTTTTAAATTATTATTCTTAGCTTTTTATGTCAATGTGTTTACTATCAAAACTTTAAGCTGATAAGGATCCCTGTATCAAAAATCACACTTCTTCACTTCGACTTTTTCAGTCTTTTGTGGTCTTAGCTCATGCATTTCCTCACATCTTGAAATAATCTTTTTCAGCAAAACTGAGCCAAGGTCACGCATTTGGAATGCACTATTTCACTATATTCACTAATTGCGTCACGTAGTTGGGCCAGGGCTGAGGGTTACAGTCAGGAACAGAATGGAGCTCCAGCTATATGATTGGGGTGCTAGTGAGACAGCAGCATGTGTTGAACCAACCGCTCTGTGGCTATTTCATCACTGGTACTGAAACTAGCTACACTAAACCAGCTTTGGTATTGCTGCGTGGGCTACAGATGCATACTTTGTAGGTTGGAAGCCATTATTTAAACGTGAACATCATTCTGAAAGAACCAGTTTAAAAATTGAATGCCTTCACAAGGGATAAACAGTTTGAGTGAAAGAAAGAAATTTAAATGATATTTCATAAAAATCAGATGTGTTTCTAAAAATATCATTTGAAAATTGCAAAGTACTAAAAGGAGGGTTTTGTTGATGTAATTTATAGTATTTAAGTTTACAGTCTTTAAGGCTGTTTTTATTTATTCTGAAAACTCTGCATCTAGGAATTAACATTTGACTTAAGCTAGTCACTGGTAGCAAAAGACTAATTTTCAATTGTTTTTCATATACTTCATAATGGTTGCTAAGATAAAGCTAGTCTCTTTGAATAGTTTTGAAGTGTTTCTGCAAATTAAGTTATTTAGGCTTAGTGGTCTACCAGAGTCCTGTTCAGTTGACACGTATTTGGGACTGGGGTGTCTCATGAAGGATACTTAGCAAGTAAAGCTGAATTGTAAGAACAAACTTCAGAACGTCAGCAGCAAATAAGTTCTGAAGGCTAAATGACAGGTGGAATGCTTCTGTCCCTTAGATCTAATTGTTTAGAGCAAAGCCCTGGGCTATTAACTATGCGTAATGGGTCATTAAACACAATGAAATCGACTGTCTTAGGTCAATACTGATGTTAGGTCATTCTTATGATTATCACAACAAATATTTCATGGTGTCCTGTAAAATTAGAACACTTTCACTGTAATTTTTTCCCCGTCATTTCTTTATTGATGAGCAGGAGCATCTTTGTCATAATAATATTCCACAACTTGCTTCCAGTTTATGCTTTAGATTTTCATTGGAAGTTCTGCTTTAGGCTGACATCTTAGTGTCAGGGGAAAAAAAATTATTTATGAAAATGGGATGGGAGAGTTACATAGTTTCATATATGTGGTGAAGCAGAAAATCAGAGAAGAGGTTTGTTTTTTAAAACTAATTTTTGTTTCCTGTATCAGTAAATTGAGTACTAAAACTGGAGACTAGTTCAAGAACATTCAATTTATTAATTTTAAGAATTTCTAACTGAATTTTTCTAAAGACAGCAAGTATATATTAAACAGACTTATCCTAAACCTTTCTACAGTTTGTCATATCAAGTCACTGATATACCTTACCTGCAGCTGGAAATAATGTCTTTATAATTTTGTATTTATATCTTAATACCATTGCATGTATATATAAGCTGTATTATTTGCTTTCTGCCATTCCAATTCTTCCTGCTTTTTGTAGAATCTTAGAAATTTTGGTTAAAAGGAATCTCTCACAATGTAGTCTAAGCCAGCGCTATTGCCATGCTGAATCCTGAAAATTTCTGAGGATGGAGGTTTCAGCAGCTGTCCCCTGGCTGCCCTGCCCTCCTGATTAGCTTTTCCTTAATGTCTAATCAGAACCTTCCAAGCTGCGCGCGGTGACCACGGGGTATTGTTGTAGTATCATGCAGTATGGAGGGCAGAATCTCTGACGTCAATTCTGACTCCCATTCAAATAGTTGTAGGCTGGTATTAAATTCCCTCTCAGCTTGCCTTTAGCCTGGCTAAACAAGTTCAGCTCGGGTTTACGCCCAAGGCATTTTAACTGTTTTAGCCAGCCTACTGCCGAGATGCTTACAACTCCTGGAAATGAATATTCTTGTTCTTCTCCAATGCCTTGTTTTGTTTTCTGTGTTTTTAGACTCCTAAGTCCCTTCCTTGCTCCTTTATCAACCTTTTCACAGATACATCTGAACCGTGGTGCTGTAGTGACATCACGCTATCTGGCATATCTTTGAAAATTGGTTGTAATCTTTAGGGCAGATAACTCTTATGGTAGTCTTTATCAACCATAAACCATCCTTTTGACAGAATAGGTATTTTGTCTGTAATCATGGGTAGATACTCATGCAGAATATTCAGTGGATTGTGGCAGTTATTTTTTAAGTGACCTATTTGGATGTTTTAAATTATCATAGCTTGCTGCTAATGAGCACGTCTAATAAATTTGCAGATAAACAGCAGCTAGATGTTTTTTCGGTATGTATTTAAAAACCTTCCTTATAAACGGCAGAAAGATTTTCACAGTAGTGTCTCAAATGCAGTGGCATATTTGTTACACAGGGTCAGTGGCTGTCAGATCACTTTCTTCCAACATTCCCTTTTCACTGGTTGGGCATGAGCTTTCTTAGGAGATAAAATCTTCTTTAAGAAATATCTATGTTGTCCCTTTTATGTTTGCTGTGAGATAATACAGTGAAACATTGCCACATAAAATTGTCTAGCCTATGCTTCAGATATTGATGGTGGAGCTATGTTTCATTTGACCTCTAGCTCTGTGGCATGTATATGAATATAACACTGTGTTTATGAAAGATGCTGTTGAAGGAAAGAAGCAGTACATCAGGAGGAGCTGAGAATACACAGCAAATGATCTCACAAGAGCTTAGATTTTGTCTGCAATGAATATGTTTACGAACTCAATAGTAGTGATTAGGAATTTTCTGTCCCAGCCAAACTCCATTTAGTACACATTAGGTAGTGGCAGAAGAAGAACTGGCTGACCTCGGTGTCTCCCACTTCCTATGCTATGGGAAGCCATATCCTTAGCAAACAGTTTAAAAAGGGCCCCTAAAGAGTAGTACTGTATGTTAAGAGAATGGGATAAAAACCAGTCAAAGCAGAAAACTGGTGACAGAGTACACAGGGTGGGCACATCCCAGAGGGAATGTTGGAAATTCTTCAGAATCATAATGTGGCTTTCCTCTGCAAATGTTGTCCAAAATATCTTAATGTCTGTTAGGTCTGAGCGATGAATATCTAGAGTAAAATCTTTGCGGGGAAACATGGCAAGTGTTAAAATTGTCATGAACTGTCCTGAAAAACTTTACATTTCTCTTACTACTGTGCTTATTTTATACAACTCCATGTTGAAATGAATTGCTACTGCTCTACAGAAATGCAGTTCACTGTGGACTTCCACATTATCTTCCCCTGTTACAATGCTGTATTTGTTATTTAATCATCAGTGTAAGAAAAGCAGTAATTTCAGTTAGCCATGGCCAAGGGAAGACTACTTTAGATATACCAGGCTGCTTAGTAGGAGAGTTAGCTCTAAAAACAGTCTGTACTTTTTGCTTCACTCCAACATTTATTGTATTTATCCATCCTAATGCTTTTCTAGTATAACTTTCTGCACTTTGATGGGATTTTTAGCTACTAGATAGCTGTTAGAATAAAATTTTGCATGTAGTACTTAATCTATTGTTTTCATGGTAAAAATGAGGTTTAGGCTGTTTTATCTGCTTAGAGTGATTTGGAAAAATTAAAAACCATGGCTTCAAAATTTTAAGATTGATGACAACATTATACATAATTGCTTGGTGTTTAAATATCATTGATCAACTTTTCCTTGTTGAAGATGGGGATGCTTTCCAATGACACTACTGAGGTGTTCAGTTTGAGCTACCCTCCACTGGTCTACTTCCAAAATAATATTCAGTTGTAAGCATTAGATAAAAGATCTACTTTAGAAACTCTAAACTTAGCATATTCTCCAGCAGTAAAAAACTAGGATGTTGAAAAACTTAGGCAGCACTTCACCTAATTTGAATGTCTGTGTGTTATTCGGTTTACCCCCTTGCCTCTGTGAGCCCTGATCACATATATTTTGACTGAAATATATGTTTCAGAAGGGATCTGGCTTTGGTGTCAGCACACTTGAGTATCAGATGCTGCACAGGATTCCTGTTATAATATCTATGGCTTCCCAAATATTGAATGAAAATGTTAAATTATTGAATGAAGATGTTGAATTGCTTATTAGCTTTTCTAGCTGAAAGCTTCAGTGGATGATTTGATATGTTCTGTTCCCATATATGTTAGAAAAAGCATAGTAAACTTCCTTTCCTCCTCCTCCTCCCCTCCACTGAGGGAAAAGTGAAAGCAATTATGGGCACAGTAGACCTGAATCATAACGTTCAAATTTAATTGAATTGAATCAGCTGGGTTGGTTCACTGTTTTGTTTCCTCTAAACTGCTGTGATGCCTTAAAGGAAAATGTGCATGGACTAGACTCTCTGGCTGGACTACATCCAGAACTATGTCTGCCAGTTTAACCTGTGGAAGAACCACTTTGTCACATTATAGGAGAAACATCTCAAAGGCAGGGTGGCCTGCAGAGGGAAATAAATCACAGGGCACTACAGCAACTCAAGCAGACTCCATACAGTCTGAAATCTGGCTGACACAGGTTGTGTTGCTTGGGAATGGTCGACTCTTCATTTTGATCCCAAAATCTTTGTCCTGGCATTTCTGGCATTCTTCATAAATGTCCTGTCTGTAAGTAAATGGTAATCCTGACGGAAAATGAAAATGTAATTTGAAGTGCTGGATTTTCTCAAAGAATAGTAATTATGACTTTTCACCTATTAGTTTGTCAGTTGTTAGGCTTTCTGGATAATTTAGAGCTTTACTATCCCGAGAAAGTGAAAACTCATAGCAAGTAATCCTGGCACCATGCTAAGTATACATAATTTTTGTGGGCTTTTTAATATACCTTCAAAAGTAATAAACATGCATTATAGTTATTTGGAAGTCTTAGCTGATGTTTTGAGGTGAGAAACTTTCGGATCACATATAGCGCTTCAGTTCCATTTCTTTTTATGGTTGGATGGCTGTAAGTTAGAAAAAGAAAGAATGGGTTTGGAGCAATTGTGCAGGTGTGGAAATGTGGCCACGTCATGTGTTTGAAACGTAAAAGCTTGGTAAAACTAGGATTAATTTCACCCAGGAGAAGGGTTTTGTTAGCAGGCTTGAGTCTTTTCCCTCATGGAAATCAGATATAATTGGCGGTGGCAGCCGTAATGCGTTTTTGCTGGTGGGGATCCCCCATGCGAGGGCTGCGGCACAGATGCAGCGTCCGTCCAGCTCCCGCCTGTGCCGCCGCCTCTGGTATCGCTGCAGGGCTGAGCTTGGTGCTGATGCCTGTGTTGTCCCTGCTCCGTGCAGGAGGGAAATAAAAGAGAGAAAAAGCTGAAGGCGTAAAAGCTTTAGTGGAAGTAGATCCGCTTGTCCCTACTGTAACGTCCATCCCTGGTTATTAATGGTTTGTAGCGAATTGTCTCATGATAGGTGTTGATGGTAACTCTGCTCTCTGCGTACAAGAAAAGGCCATTCAAATGGGAAGAAGCGAGGGAAGTTTGTGCTTTCTTGGCAGTCATACAATTTTTATTTTCTTTCAACGCTCAGGTTTAAAATGTTTGTAAGGTTATTTCATAATGCTATTACAGAATTTATTTAATATTTATTCTCTGTTGTAATAAAGACCGTCTTTAGTTGCATGTAGTGACAGATAGCTCCACTCCACAGAGTGTTGATGGAGGTGATTGTTACGGATAATTTTCCAAACCTGCAAACTCTGAATGAATAAATAGATGAGGAGGGAACTGCAATCTGAAAGTTTTATCAGCAAAACAGTCTTTGAATTCTACCAAAACAATTCCTTGCATGTTTCCCTTCAATTTCTGGTGGAATAGCTGTGCATGTGTGGCAGTCACATACAGCTTAGTCTAATCTGAGGTCTATCCTGATGACTTTTGTATGTTAGCAGTACTTTTTGTAATTCACACAGTCTTTCTGAGGGGACTCAGGCAAACAAAGTAGACTTGTGACCACCTGGAGCAGGAGAGGAAAAAGGGAATGCTTCCCCAGCATTGCAGCACAGGGAGCTTCTTTCCTCTCTTATTGCTTATGCATGTCTATTTAGAAAATGTTTTTCCATTTCACAACTGCACATATCGATACCGGCCATTTACCTTATACATCAACGCTTAGCTTGAACACAAGTAAGATGTTACTTTTTGCTTCATATGTGACTGATAGTTAATTATACTTCTTGACAGCTATCCAACATGGACATCAGACACTTCTAGTTTTCATAAACTGCCTCTTTAAACGAATTGTTTATTTGTGTGATGTGATTTAAAATAATATCCACTGCTCATTTACACTGGGCTATGGCATAGCACAGGCATCGAGTCCTGCTTCATGCTAACCTTATTTAGTATAGGCTTCTCTTTTATTACTTGTGTTATAGCAAAGTTAAATCCCTCTGCTTGTCTTCCAGCATAAGAAAAATGAGTTAAATTAATTGAAGTCTTCCATTACTGAACAGGGTGTCTCTATACATTGTAAGGGTTAAAGTGCTCTGGCATGGCTGAAACGAAGCATCTCTTACTTAATTAGGAGCTGCTTTAAATACATTCTCACAGGGATTATCAGCATTTTAATGGGGCAGTTTTTCTCATTTCCATCACCAATACCTGGATTTGTATGTCTGCTTGAAGTTTTTATGACTCTTAGTTCCTGTGACAGTGTCTCTAAAATACAGTATTTGGTTTATATGACTCACTACCTTTGAATAATTCATTTCTTCATTGTTTATATATATTCTCCTAGTAATTAGAAAAGATTTTTTTTTCCCTTAGCATTGAAGAATTCATTAGCTTGCTTGTTTTGAGCCAGTGAAAAAAATCAGACAAGTTAATCTATGTATGAGTTTTTTTTTTCCCCTCAGCTAATGAAGAGAAGGAGGAGGAAGGTGATGTAATTCATGGTGCCTTAGTTGCCAGATGGGAAACAAATACACGGACCGGTTGACATATAATGACTTAAAATGTAGATATTTGGTTGTACCTGGTATGTATGTATGTTTCTCTGTGTGACGTTTGTGGAGTAAAATGTACTCCAAGAGGGCTGTGCAGGATGTGTCCTGTGAGCTGCTCCGAATACGGTGGTTACCGTGTGTCAACCGGCAGAGTAGGAACTTCTTGTGAAGCCAATGTGCATAACTTCAGAGAATGTTTGGATCAGCATGGCTGTGGGTGGTAAGAAGCAGGGACCCTGATACATACCGAGAAAAGAAGTATTAAAAAAACCTGTCAGCTGAGGTAATGTAGACAAGTCACATAACATTTAAAAGAACTCACTGAACTGTGAAGACTGACATTTGCATCATAAAATCAGGCTTTGTTTAACTAAGTTAATGCATTTTAAGCCTGTTCTGTCTTTTGGTTTAATAAAATAGGAGCAATGAATGATTGCAGAATTGAAAACAGATTGGCTCCCATTTTAAACCACATCAAGTTTAATTTAGTAGATATATTAATTTTGACTTTTTTATAGTTGAAAGCAATGGAAAGTTTTCATGAACAATCTGAGTTTCACTGTGCTTTTGCATGGCACCAAGTTTGACCTTCAAATGCAAGTAATTGGAATTGTGCATTTCCTACAAAGCAATCTGGGATCCTGAATGAAGAGAGTGTCCCTTCCTTCCTACCTCCTTTCCTCCTACAAAACCAAGGGACCTTTCCTCCCACCATTTCAGAGTAGAGGTTTACACTGTTGCTATGAAATTACAGGATAGCTTGGGAGATGAGAACAATACCAAATTCCACTTCTGCTTTCTCCTTTCCCAGTAGTTTGTCCACCTCAGCAGCAGCCATTTCACTACTGTATTTATACTCCCTAATCTTCTGCTATGATATAGCTCCTTTTTTCATGAAAAACCATGTAGTTGTTTTTTTTTTTTTTTTTTCCACTTGGGCAGAAACGTTTTTTTAAACTAGATTATGCTAAGGATTCATTGGGTGATTTTTATATGGTGACCCTGTTTCACTGATACATCTCTCAGGTGATGAGAAGATGAAGTTGAATGCTCAAAGTAGGTGATACTTCAGTTGATTGATTTCTGCATACTCAGTCACTAGTTATGTGCAACTTACTTGATGGCAGTGTCTGCTTCCATGATCCCCTTCCTGGTTCCATCCCGTGTTTCTCTCTTCTTTACTGTCCTTTTATGTAAGTGCAGTTGCTTGTTCTGGCTACACAGTGAATTAGATCAGGGAACTAATGTGTTAGAAAAAAAGAACTTGGCAAAAAAAAAAAAATTACTTTCTAAGTGTATCAGTGCATAGGAAAGCACATGTGGAATTGGTGTGGATAAAGTGTGTGCATAGGGCTGCACCTGCACAAGGTACAGCAGCCTCAGTTTCTTAAAAGTACAGAAGAACTTTTAAAATTTTAGAATCTGTTATGCCAGAATTAATTAGAGCAAACTTCGATCAAGCGTCCTGAAAATCAGCATGTGTACATACAATTGTCCATTTTTGCAAATGTAGATCTAAATATACCCCTAATTTAATTTTTTTAACATGCTGATCAGGAAGTTAGGGATAGTATGATTTTACTCATATAGTTCTAGAGCTGATCGAATGATGGAAAAGAAGGCTGACTTAGCTGTTTAAAAAGTGATTAAACTAAAACTAGTACGGACTCTTTCCATAAAACATAATTCAATTAAAAATACAGTTTGTTTGAAACTATAGCCTTCCAAAGAAATGTATTAATTTCCATTAAATTTTCCTATAAGTGATCTCAGCTACAGGGCAAAATTTTTGAGAGAGAAACTTCAGAACCTCAGAGAACAAGACAATCTTGTTGGTGCTGGGAAACAGTCTTCGCGTTTAGAACAAAAGATTAGAAATGGGTCTGCTAAGTGAATGGTCTGAGATTAATAAAAGCCACATTTCAGCTACTCATTTGTATCAAATTGTTTGCACAGAAGCTACAGCGGGAGCATTAATTACCAAACTTTTTAATGACAGTAAGCTAACGTATCAATTTAAGTAAATTGGTATTTACTCAATAGTACTTATTCAATATATTGTCTTATATGATTTTATTTTCTCATATTTAATGTTATCCTTTTCTTTCTTATTCCCTTAAACTTCCTATATTATTTCTTCAAATTGCTTAACAGCTGTTCTCTTCAAACCAAGCATAGCTACATATTAGGTTGGGTTTTGTTTTTTTTTTTTTTCCATGTATCTTTTCAGGTTTTAAAAATTAGTCTGGGGTTATATTGCCATCTTCTGCCAATAAAACCTATACACAGAATTTTTCTTTTTCTGAAGTTACAATTAGTGATACTGCCTGAGCTTATATAATGCAAACCTTATCGAAATCTTTCTCTGTTTTGCTGTTTCATATCACATGTGCTGTCCACAAATGCCTGCAGAACATAGGCTTAACAGGGTGTAATTGATTTAATGATGCAGAGCTTTGACTCCAACTAGAAGGACAGACCAATACGTTGCAGCGCAAGTCTAGGTATTAAGTGCTTTTAATGCTGGGGAAAATGTATCAAATTTGATGAAAAATACCTTTATGAGCGAAACAGTGAATTTGGATCAAAATCAGCAAAGAGTGTAAACGCTGGCCTTTTGCTTTCTTCTTTTGAAGTGAAGTTTTTCTCTGAGAAGTTTACTTGATTGGAGAAAAAAAAAAAAACGCTACTCATGCCTCCCCCCAATATTTTGTTGCGGGATGAACAAAATATCTTTTTCCATTACGGAAATTTTAATTTCTTTTTTTTTTTAATTTCATTTTATGAAAAAAGCTTGACACACCTGTCCCTCATCTTCCTGTCCCCAGTGTGGTCATCACATGAAAAAAAAATAAAGGAGTTTTATGAAGAGCCCTACTTTCTATTCCTTTTAAAATGTTGCACTGAATATATGTCATGCATTCACATGATGGCGCTCGCTCTAGAGTCACGGTGCTCTCTGCTAGCCAACGCCAGCCATGCTGGACATTGTGCCACCCAACCTTCACCATCTCCAGCTAAATGCACTTGTTCTTGTTCTTAACTGGGAGGTGCTAATGGGGCTGTAGGATGTACGCAGTCACCATAAGCATCTCTGTTGCAGGGCTGTTGAATGCCTGTTCTGGTCTCATCTCGAAATGAGTAATATCAGGATTCATACCATCTTTAAATAACTCCTCAGAGAAATTTTCTATTACCTAGGTTGATTTTTTTTACATTAATCTATGATAGCAATTTTGTTCGTGCTGGTAACAAGCAGATAAAAGCCTCCAGGGAGAGAGAATATTTAGGAAACTCCAGAGAAATAATTGAAGACGTCTTGTGGGACAGAATAAAATGACCAAAGGGACATATTTTATTTCCTACTTAAAACCAATATTTTGTGGCTGTACCTGTGAAAGATCAGAAGTTTCTCTTTGGCTTCAAGGTTGGGATTAGTGCTAAAAACCCCTGCAGATCCAATTAGCAAAATCTCCAAATGATCCTGCTGGCTAAATTATAGTGATTGCCAAATGCTTGGAATACAGCTTTGAATGTTCTTAAATTTGCTTTGGTAGGGGTTGCCAAAGTTTCTAGAGGCATACCTGGACACCAGGATTTTCTGCTGACCCTATTAGTATACTCTCTTGTCCTATTCTGTCCTATATGTCTGAACCTATCGTTGGTTCATTGCAGGTGGTTAATTTTGATAATTGTGGTTCGGTGTTTACGTTATTTAGGAAGTGTGTAGCATTTAGTTAGCTCGAGTAATGCTTGAAAAAATACTTGCTAAAGCACCTTTTTTTAGGTACGTGAGTATTTGGAGGTATGCGAGTGCTGTAACGCTCATACACATTTAATTTTAATGATTACAAATATAAAGCTTTAGCTACCGGAATAAAAACCATTGTGATAGGGTTCTCGTAATACGAGCTACCTCCAAGGCTGCAGGAGCAGAAGTAGTCTACACCCATGGGTGAATTTTCAGTAGGCAAATTGCAATTACAGTGCTTGAATGAGTTTAGGACACTAGGGAAGACATCTTAAACTCTGTGAACTTTTTTAATAAATAGGAAGACTTTTAATTCTGTTTCATAGCTATACCAAAAGATAAATCTGCCAGTGAAATTACTTTCTTTTATGTGGTGGAGAACACCATGTTCTTCATCTTTGGCATGGCTTCCTGTAATTTAATTTAACCTTCCATCTGCCTTGCGTAGCAGTCCACCATGTTATGCTTTGCCCAGCTTGTATACTTTAGTAAGACCAATACCTGAGCCAGTATTGGCTGCGTTTTTCTCAGCTGTTTTAACCTAGGTTTTCCTGCCAAACTGTAGTCTCAGGGCAAAAGCAGCACTTTGTCCATTTTCCATACTTATTTCAAATATTGAACTTCTTCCTAGCGACTCTCCGCCGCTCTTTTTTCTTTCTAGTTTTTTTCCCCCAGCAGCTTCCTTTCTTCCCCAGCAGGTGCCAACTTGGCACCGTGCAGGCTTCCTCTGAACTTGGTGCCGTGGCTGTTTCCAAGGCTGTTGAACAG
Organism: Leptodon cayanensis; assembly: GCA_027564655.1. Taxonomy (NCBI): domain Eukaryota; kingdom Metazoa; phylum Chordata; class Aves; order Accipitriformes; family Accipitridae; genus Leptodon; species Leptodon cayanensis. The sequence continues at coordinate 24,083,300 of JANXJC010000032.1, forward strand.
GGAGCTCTTATGTGAGCAAGTGCAGCTGGAATTTTGCTCTTCCTCCTCCTCCTCCTCCTCCTCCTCCTCCTCCTCCTCTCCCCCCGGCTTTCCTCCGGCTCACTCCGCAGCAGCGGTGCCCTCGCAGCCTGGTGAGCCGGAGAGCGAGAAGGCTTTGTCTCCTGCCAGGAGCAAGCCTCACACACGGCTGGGCAGCGTGCCACAGCTAGCTTGGATAGCGGCTTGGTTCTTTTGGGATAACGTGCACCGCGCCGGTCTGTAGCTGCGCGTAGCAGCCATGCGTTCTCTTCTAGCTGAAGTGCCACCAGTCTCTCCTCTTACTTGGATTTCCTTCTGCGGGAGCTTTACAATAAAATCCAGTCTCCCTCACGAACGGCATAAGAACATCTTTTGTAACTTTATTCCTTTTAAAAAAAAACAAAGCAATAAACTTCTGGCATAGCTGATGGGGACAACTGAGATAATTAATCTACTCAAAAAGTAATAACAACAGCGATCTTAGAACTGTTTACTGCTTTAGTGTTAAAATGTAATAAAATGGCAGTAATGCCTGTTGGAATTTTACTGTCGTCTTATTGTATCTGAACTATAAAAAAAAGGCACTGTGAAGTTTATCTTATTAAGGAAATAAGCTGTTCAAGCATGAGAGAGATACAAAAGGGATATATTGTTACTTGTCGCAAATTGGGTCTGTTTTAGAGCAAAGTTTTGTTGTGCCTTCATCGTTATTAACTAAAATATCTTCACAGTAGATCTGTAAATGCTTATTAGGAAAGTGTTAATATTAGCTTTAATATAAGTACTAATATTGGCATGAATTTAGTGTTAACATTTAGTATTAGCATTAATATAAGCTTTAGTATTGAGTTTTAGAGATAATAGAACAGAAGTTACAGGGATGTAAATGACTTCCCCAAGGTTTTATAACACATCAGCGGTAGAGAAAGAACTCTAGACAATTATCCAGACGCTGCTGGTGCTCTTGTACAAAGAGACTGGAGAATGTCTGGGAAGTTCAGGACATGGTGATGTTGGGTTGGCAGTTGGACTTGGTGATCTCAAAGGACTTTTCCAACCGAAACGATTCCATGGTTCTAAGTGAGTCCTTAACTAACTTGTTTCTTGTAGTCTCTGTCACTTGTTCTTTTCTTTCCCACAGACTAATTGGGGGAGAGAGACTGGGGAGAAAAAGAAAGGATTAGTAAATTCAAAACTTTCTCAGACTGCACAGATGCCAGCATTAAGCTTGCATAGATGTAACATGGGGAACCAGCGCAGTCTCAGTGAGATAAGGTCCGCAACATCACGAGAAGCCCCAATACCAGCAAAAGCGTAGGTTAAAGTGCAGCTCATGTATATTGTGTGTCTCTGCGTGTAAATATGTGTGTGTATTGCTGTTAATGATGGAGAAGGAATAGGATATGCAAAACCTCAGCACAGTATCTACTGCTCTGTGAAAGTGGTTGTGCTGGAGATGTCAGCTGGACTTAGCCTCCTGGGGTGGCCCTGAGTGTCAGATACTGACAGTTGCATCCTCTTGGGAAAAAAAAAAAAAAAAAAAAAAAAAAAAAAGGCAACTGTGTCCAAAAAGTAAGCAACACACTGATGCACTCAGAAGGCTTCAGCTGGCAGACTGCTTTAGACATGCTCACACTTTCCTAAGGAACAGGGTCACTGTAGTACTCCTTTATTGTTGCTTCCTTGGCTGCACAGGCAAATGTGATCCTCTGAATATTTAAAGGGGCACAGCGTGCAGGGGATCGCACAGAGGGGTGCTGCTCTGGGCTTGCCAGAGTACTCCCTCACATCGCACCTCCCTCGCTGCCACCCTTCACTGCTGCTCTCTTGAACGTTCTGGTTTTCTTCTCTGCACCTGATTAAGAAGCAAAGCTTTCCTTGTAGAGAATTTACAGTGCTGTATTTTAGTCGTAGTGTTGTCTGAGCTGTTTGTTTAGAAATGTAGGGAAAGTTAGTAGTTAAGGGCTTGTGTCGCACACGCTGTACTATTTTTAACTGTGCGGTATTTCAAAGAAGTTGTATAGTTTAAAGCAGGAAGGGATTAGTTGGCCTTTTATTTTTATTGTTATAGGCTATTAAATTTTGTCGAGATAATCCTATGGAGAAGTCAGTAGCTTTAGTTTCTGAGAACTGTCATTGTTATATTATAACCAACCTGTTCTGTGAGACAAGCAGAGAATGGGAGAGAACGTGGTATCACTGTTATGCAAGGCTTTGCCATGACAGCATGTTGATTAACTGACAATTCATACTCCAAAATGAGATAACGGGAAAAAAAAACCAACAACAAAAAAGATCATTTTTCCTGCTGCTGTCATCTTACCAAATCTGATGATTAACTTAATATTCAGATATGTAGCTGAACGATTCCATTATGTGTTCAGATCTAGGTCACCCTCAAAGATACACGCATGTCTCAAAGGAATTGTGGAGAAGTTAGTGATACTTACCTGAACACAAAGCTAGTGTTGTGAGCATGGCCAGGGCAATGCATGTAATTGTAAAGACAAAAAAGGAAATTAGTGTATTCACCGATCACAGGCGTGGAAGAGATTACTCTGCCTAGGCATTTTTTTATCTCAAAAACAAACTGCAAAGTGTTCCCAGAAAGCATATTCATAGTGTGATAGTTAAGTCCCTAGATTCTGGGGACAGGTAATGGTGGGAGTCTCTTCCTTCACCTCTTAGACCATTTCAGTGTTAGTTCCCTTATTCCTAGGAAACTGTTTTGTTTCAAGGCTTAATTTTTCAGTTATGCTTTGCTACTAAGAACAGAAGACCTCCATGGGACTATGTGTTTTTCATGCATAGGTATGTCTACAGAGACATGAAACCACTTCTCAGCTTGCTTTGGGATCAAATGGGCTCTACCATTGCATTGTAAGACTTATTTTTCAGTCCCCAAGTCATTTTTTGGTGGTTGTTTTACTTTTGGAACTTACTCATTTTTGTGGAAGGTTAAATACCAGCCGTGCTGGTCAAAACACCAGTACAGTGTATTACTAAGATGACTTCCATGCTTAATAGTCTCCTTTTACATGCTCAAGAATCTTAGTAACCTTTCTTGACTTAATTTGTGGTAGGTAAAGGTATGTGGTGACCCTAAATATCTCTGAGTCTGCAACTGCAAAGCAAACTACACTTCTTATCAAATACTTGAATCCACTGTATCATGCTAGGTTGTATGAAAAAGTGTGGGGGGGAGGTTGTTTGCTGAATTTTGGTATTCATATCTCTGTGTAAAAGTATCTGTTCTCATTATTACTGTCCTGTTGGCCTGCATGTTGTCCTGAGACTACCTGAAAATACCGATTTTTTTAATTTTTTTTTTTTGTCTCTGGTTCAAGAGTCAATTTTCAAATATTAAAAAGAGCTGCACTGAATAATTCCATATCAGACTCTATTTGGAATAACTCAAGAATATCTGCCCACTAATAGGTACATTAGAATCTGTGTTTAATCCATCTACTATGAGAGAAGACTTGCATAGGCTTTCAGCAGTTTTACAGTCATCATGAAGCATATATGGGTCATGCATAATCCATGAGGGAATAGAGAGAGGTTATATGAATATAAGATACTATTATGGTATCACAGTGGTGTTTCTGCTAGGCTTTATACCAGATGTACTACTTGGTTAAAATCAGATGCTTTGTTGAAGTATTGTAGCAAAGAATCTGTTTTTATAACTCTCCTGGAATTTTCTGAGAGTCAGAAAATGCTGCACTCCTTTATCACTGCTGCCAAAGAAAGAATAGATGTCACTGATCTTGATAGTGGGCATCACTTACTTGAAAAGTTAACAGGTTTTCCCAGTTCTTTCAACACCTGTCTGGAGGATTGCCTAAATCAATTCCTAATGGACAAAACCTGACCAAGAAGTGAAAATTATAGCTTATTTGATTGTTCTTGCTGTGTTTCCTTTTTCTCTTTTATATGTTTCTCTGCTTTCCTTCCTGAAATTCATTACTGCCATGGCAGCAAATGGTTTGAATGAAAGGACAGTTCACTCTGATTTAATTTTCTAGAGGGTTGCGTACTTGTGTTTTCCATCTCACAAAACAGAATAAATAATAAAAAATACATTATAATGTGTTTGCAATAGATTGAATCCCCACTGTAAGAGTCAACCTTGTTTTCCAGCAGAAATCTAACCTACTCTCCTGATAGACGACGTAGAAGTAGATAGTATTGTTGTTGTTATTGTTGCTATTATTATTATTATTTTATTAGATGTTTTGTACCTTAGGGACAGGAGTATGAGTTGGCAGTTGCTACGGAAACTAGTTTGAAAAACGTTATCAAGAATCAGTGAATCTGCTTGCCAGACAGCTGTCACTGTGGACATAAATTAGATCTATCCTCATTAGTTAGGTGCTCTCTCTGGGGGGGGTGGGGGTGTCTGACATTTTCCATATTTGAAAGAGATTTTCTTGTGCAATTCTTTTATTTACAAGAACAGTATAGCTGTTAATGGAGTCAATGTTTTCATTAATTTCTTCTTGTTACATATCCTGATGCTAAGTAAAGTTTGTTTTCCCAAGATGCTACTACAGAAAATAAGGTGGGTTTTTTTTTCTTTTTAATACTACAAATACTGGTGGTATGTATTCCACAAATTCGAGGTGGTAAACTCATATGACAGAACACAGACTTTTTTTCGTGTGACAGAACTCTGCATCCTTATGAGTTGGTCCTTGGGGTGATAATTCAGCCTTACGGTTGTTTCATAGCTATAGCTGTTCTGCCCCATTAGTCTTATACCCCAATCTACTCTTCCTGTAGCTCCTGTATGCATAAAATAGAGAATCCATTTTAATCAGCCAGTGTCATCTTAGCCAACTGCTGCCTTTGGGGAACTGAATGCAGGCTCTTAATTCTGCATTTTTTCAGCTGTTCCTCGCAAGACATTTCAACAAGTATACAGCTTTCTTCCAAGGGAAAGGGTGGTTATTCTGTCTTCATGTCCTGGTGTGGTCTGAAACTTCTTATTCATATGCTGCCTATTTTTTCCTTTCCAAACACTCTCTTAAGGGACATGTTTTAGGACTGAGCTCATCTCACATAACCTGTGGATGATAAGTTTCCCCTACATCTGCTCATTCCAAGAAGAGTTCTGTTGGTTAGTAATTTTTCGTCTTGGCCAGCTGGAGAAGTAAGTATTTCCTATGTGAGGTTTTTGGTGTATTTTCGGTCTTTCACCATTCTTCATTCTTTTCATCATTTCATTCATTTTCCACCATTGTATCTTTCTTTCTGGTTAGTAGAATCAGTATGTTGATTGTTAGAAATTTTCATCGGGAGGGGAGAAACTAAACCTGAACTACCCTCTAGTTAGAAATGTCTTGTTACAAAATACTGTAGGGCTTTCTAATCAAGCTGGGAAAGGGAGCAACTGCTTTATCCTTTTATAAGGAGATAAAAGGACATAATTATCTTAGAAAGCTGAGGCCAGCCAAATTTAAATTAGAAGTGGGTACTATTTAACATGATTAACTGCTAGAATAAACTGTCATGGAAGGTGTATTTTCTCATCTTTTGATGTCATTTATATCACTTTTAGAAAATATGTCTTAGCCAAATACAAGTTAAACTTTCATTAAATGCAAATTAATGAGCTCAGTTTAAAGGTACGTTGGTGACAGACAGGAAGTCGGACTACCCTGACTGCTCACTTCATCCTCAACTTTAATAAATCACTAACAGTGCAGTTTTCCCTCACTTCCCTCTCATTTATTTTATAACTCACAAGATGAAACTGACCATAAATAGTATTTTGGTATAATAGTTTTTGTCGCTAGCTTGTGTATTAAAAAATATTTTATACCATTGTAAAAATTCATGAGAACCTAGAGAGAAAAGTACCTGAGTTGAATGTAGGAGACTGACACTATCTCTACATTTCTATAGCAAGTCCTTAAATGCAAACCTGTAGGCTGTGAACAAATGGCACTGTAGCTTTGCTGCCATGCTGCCACTTCATTAGACCTGTCTATGTCCTATTGTTGCTGTATCTTGTCGTCCCAGTTGAGATTTCATTCCTGTAAGCAGGATCTGGTGTCGCGTATGATGATTTTTTTTCCGGATGTGGATAGCTGCTTACTAGAAGCAACCAGATCTGGCAAAGTAATTTCATTATAAATGAGCCAATAGTTATGAGATTCTTAAAATATTTTGTTGCTTGGTAAAGGACTGGACTAGGTTAACTGAACCAGAACAGCTCTATCTCTATTTCTGATTCTTTCTACTCATGCAGTCATCTTGTTTTGGTTTTACTTGCCTGCACAAATAAATGTACAAGTCTTTCTACCCTATTACATTTTTTTCTGTACTGATAAGGTTGCAGGAGGAAAACATTCTATTATTAAAGGGTGGAAATGGAATAATGGGATTAACCTATTTGTGACATTTGCATTTTAAACCTCTGTGTTTAAGGAATATATTAGCAGGTTGAATTTCATTTTGGTTCAAGATGAAACTTGCTTGTTATGATTGTTCAAATGTCCTTTCTCTACACCTGTGTATGTATGATGTTAGATGATACAGTTGTTGACAGAATTTTGATCACCAGACTCATTTCATCTATGCTATTTTTCATTTTAAAATTGATTTGAATGATTCAGACTTGAGGAGTTTGTTTGCTAAGCATCAGTTTGGTCATTCAATTCTTGGACTGTGTTATGTCAGATGTTCCTAGAGCTGCATGCCACAGTTAGAGTTGGAAATCTGTGTCTACAGCATACTTCTGATACCTGCTCCAGTGCTTCAGTGCAATGTATGTTATTAGGAAGACTAGCAAGTAAGTGAAGCAAGAGATCTGTTCATTATATTGTATATTGCACAATAATTTTATTGGATTTTTATGTGCATTGTTGTTTGAAGAACAATAGAATCCAAATAAGGAATACTGCTGATTTGAGGGATAAATACAAACCCTAAACAAAAGTTTTCTGTTGTAATTTTAAGACCAACTTAGGCAATTGCTTTCAGTTGATCTTTGCAGAGCAGTCCGAGACCTTCATGAATCTTGTATTACAAATTTATTTATACACATACACACATACAAATATGAACTTTCAGTTAATACCTTTTCTTGAATACTGTTTTCAATGGCTTAGTTATGTATATGTTTTGAGGACCATCACGTTTAGGAATATTTTTGTGAGGAAAAACATCTACTGTTTTGCTTAAAATGTTGTCTCAAAATGATTACAAAGGACAGGCAATATTTAACCCTGGCTTTTATTCAAATTGTTGGGCTCAGGCTTTTTATAATCTGTTTAACCAGTGATCGATGGTCCTTGATGTGTTTTGTGACTTATCTCAAAATCATCCACATTTTCGTCTGGAACATGAGGCTAGAAAACCTTTCATCTACCCTGTGCTTCCTATTAATAAAATTACTAGGAACAGCATTTACTCCTATTGTAGTCATGGGCTTAAAGCACTGCAGAGACTTCCTACGTAATTCTATTTATGCGGGGATTTCTGATGGATTCTGGAGGGCTTATCAACCCAAATGTCACTGGAATTCTGTGGAAGCTTCTGAGAATCTCAACCATCTCTCTGTGTCCCACTTCTCTGTCAGTTTAAAAGAAAAAAAAAAAAAGAGGGAAACAGAAAAGCCCTCACACTTGATGATTTGTGCTTGGTTACTATAGTGATGAATCCTGTATGAAAACCCACACAGTTCTGACTGGAATCCAGACATGCAGATACTTGTCAGAAAAGAAAACAGAGAAAGAGAATAAATTCAATAGTATAATATTGAATGGTCGTGTGAACCAAATCTATTTGGATGAAATTATTACCTGAATTTTAATCTGGATCTTCTTGTTTTAGACACTGATGTTAAATAGTTCTTTCAGGCAGATTTTAAGCACAGAAAGCATGGACACTCGCTGGGGCACGGTGCACGAAGATTAAAATTAAACTCAAAGGACAGTCCTGGCTGACATTCCCAGGCGGTGTGACACCTTCAGTATTTAGTCTTTCCACTTCTATTTCCCTTATCCAAGGGCAGGGACCGTAACAATTAAGTATTTTCACAGCAGACTCCCTTTGTGTCCTCCCTTCAAATCTCCAAGGCATTTCTCTTCTTGAATCTTCAGTTTCCTTTTTCTTTTGAGTAAAATCAGTTCACCTTCTCTCAAAGTAGCTTCTGCACAGGCTGTGAGGTTGGGTTTTGCTTCTAGACTTGACCCTGCAGCTTCCAGGTCCCCACCGGTAGGCCTGGGGTACTTCCAGTCCTTCTGCCAGCTCTGAGGATTGCTGCAACTTGGCCCTGGAGCATCTTGTCCCTGAGGCAGTGACAGGAACTAGATGAGTCCTTTTGCTTCTTCTCCAAGGGTATCCTGTCCAAATTCCTTTTGTTCCTATTCAGTTGAGTTGGGAATTTCTCTCCAATTTTCATGGTCATTCTGTTGATCTTTTCTGAATGCTGGTTTTTAATAGGATTGGCTGCTGAATTGTTTGAGAATTTTCCACTGTTACAGTTTTTAGCAAGAAGTTACAGATTCTTGTATTCACATTTCACAGAAATACAAGAATTTTGTTGAATTTGTGATTTAAAAATATGCCATGAGAGTTGTATTGGTTTGCTTCCCACCTGGTAAACGGTGGGCTCAGAAGGTGCAGCCAGCCTTGCTGCCTGGACTGATTTGGACTCTGGAATGTGCCAGACTTCAGCATTTTTGGGTCAAAGAGGAGCACTCAACACCAAAGAAAGAAATTCTTCATTCTGTTGGGGGGCCAGGACTCTCTTTAGCCTGGCAATCCAGCTATGGTCTTTCAAGGCTTTTAAGCTCCCAGATTGACACTTAGGATATCAAACAGTGTTGAGAAAACCATAAAGGAAATCCCTCGATGTAGTCTGATATGTTTTTTCTCATTCCTTGTGTACCAAAGCTTTTCTGATCTGGGACCAGTCCTTCTGTCCCCTGGGTGGGTACTCTCAGAGATCTCAGAATTAGGCCATGAGCAGGAATCCCAGCTCCTGCCTCGGCAGCGGGTCCCCTGGCAGCCCTGGCTCCGGGTCCTCATGGTCTAGGTGTCCGGCAGTGCTAGAAGCATGGAGAGACTCGCCATCGCCCAGGATCTCGGGTCTGGGCTCTCAGCTCCTTGGTGACGAGTGCTAGGCATGTGATACCCCATTGATTTCAACGTCTTGTCCGTGAGCTCTGAGTTTTTAATCTCTTTACAGCTCTGAGGTCATCCCAGTTCTGGGTTTGAAACATATAATACTCTCTGTTTTAAACAGATAATAAAACCAAAGAGGATAACATATCTTGAAATTTCAGATTTAATTTCACAGCTAGTCAAACTTTCTCATCTTCACACTCACTCTAATTCTCTACTTTGTTGTATCTGAACTTTTTAACAAAGGTTTCACACTAACGTATCTTCACAGCATATGCTATACTAACTTACTAAACTTCCTGCCCTGAGCAGATGACCACAGTGAAACAGACACAACTCACCTTTTGAGTGTTTTAATTTCTGTTATCTCAAGTCAGAAAAAATAATCTCATTAAAGATGATAATAAATTAAGATAGTTGTTGCAATCCTATCAATGACTACTATATTACATGCATCAGAAGACTGCCTTTAAAATTCTTTTTCTCTCATTGTTAATAATTACTTTTATTAAGCTTTTGTCTTTATTGTTGTTTCAGTGCCTTACCTGAGTAATGAAAATGCTTGAAAAAAATGATAAAGTAATTTAACTGTTATTGTCTATAAATACAGAAAATACTGGTCTGGCTTTTAACGGTATTTGCAAAGCTTGGTTTTTACTGGTAACAGCTATGTATTGTAGATCATGCAGAACTTTAATAGATGACTTAGACAATGTCACATCCAAATGATCCAGACTTGCATCTACTGTGCGGTAACATGTACAAAGTCACCTCAGTAGGGTTCGGTGATGACCCCTTTATCTTGAAGCTGGTGTTACTGTGGCTGTAACAATTCAACCCCCCTTTGTCGCTGCACTGACAGCGTCCTCCTCCATGGTCTGGAAAAGTCACTCGTAAATGAGGTCAGCAATTTCTATCTACTGAAACTCTAACTAAGGTAGCTACAGTGAAATTTGATTGAAACAACAAGCTTCACTCAAAAAAACCTCATCAATAACACCCCCCCACACACCAAATTCCCTCCCACCCCAAGCAGGGGGAGAAAGAAAAGATGGCAAGTCCCCTCCTGTTCATGGTCACTCAGCTAGATTTAAGCTAGGAGCATATCCAGGAGCTGCTCTATCTTGTCAGACTAGTGGCATACCTGCCTATTTTGTCTTGGGGGCAACTATAATAATTGGTATTTTTCAAAATGTACAAACTGCTCCAAACTAGGGAGTTAATGATATTAGGAAAATTTCTTTCTGAACCCCATGTTTAGTTTCTGCTGTGAAGCATGAAAATTGAACTGGATTATACTCTTATAATTGTCTCTTAAACCTTTTTTTACTCTTGCCCCCAGATGGTTATCTGTAAAGTATATAAATGTAAATAAAATTAATTTTCTTCTTATTCAGTTTTCAGGTTGGAAATGAAATATTATACACTTTGCCACCTAGAATACATTTTGAAATGTTACTTAATTGTTTCTTCTGAAGTTCTGGTAGATGCTGCACCCCAAAATCACAGTCAGCAGAGCATCACTTAGGAGGGCTCCTTATCCACTGAACTGAAAGTCAGTCATTTTAGCTTAAATAAGCCAGTAATACTGTTTGGAGTGTTAGGTATCTGGAGCGGTTAAAATGTTGTCCTGTTGTCTTTAACTGGCTGAGTTGTGAAGCTGGTGAGCTCTGGCTAACAGTTGGGTTATGGGTACAGGAGACTAATGGAGTCTTCAGAAAAGTCTGTTATGAGTCCAGATAGGTTAGAGAGAAGTCTGTTAGTCTGCTTTAAGAACATGAGTTTTATTAGTTACTGTGGCACAGCTCAGAGGTGGTAGTTCTTTAAGCTACTGCACTTGAGCTAAGTACCTATACTTTTAAGCTTCACTTAAAGTAAATGAGATGAACAGTGCCTTCTGAAAATGGGACTTAGAGCTCATATCTTGCTCGGGGACTTCTGAAAAACTGACTTCTTTTTCTTATTTATTTTTCTTTTCAAGCAGCTCTTCATGTGACACCAATTAAGTATTTTGGTGGTGGTGACTCATTTGATAGAGAGGTAAATGTCCAGATGGTAAAAATCACTTGGCAGTAACTTCAAGTAAAAGGAATTGATCTGAACAGATATCTCTTTGCCAGCTCAGTAGTTTGCTAGAATTATAATTTAAAAATAGACAATTAAGGAAATTAAGTGAGTTTATTAGAGAGTTAACCAGCTCAACTAATGAACTAAAAATAGTCTTAAATGGTGGTAATAGCCAATTTCTTGAAGATTATTGTTTCATTAATTATCCCATTTCAGCATTTCTGTCTTATCAGAATTAAAGTGTTCTATATGACATTGTTCCTACAGCTATGTACTTGTTCTTTATCAAAAAAATATAGTGCACTATGCAGATCTTGTTTTTAAAGCGTTGCATCAAAAATGAGAAGGTTTGGGTTCTGTTCCTAATTTCCCTTTTCTCTATTGGAGGCAAAGAGTATGCAGGGGAAAAATCACCCAAGTTTATTTTTTTTTCTTTAGACATCAGTCTTTGGCCACTGTTCAGAGATAGGATATAAGGTACATAAAGCTGTTTTCATATTCTTAATATGTAACCTGAAGCAAAAGACTTCATTGCTGTTGTGTACTCCTGGCTTATATTCTAGCTTCCCTCATTTCCTGCTAAATTTTTTCTTCCCTTTTCAGATAGTCTGTATACTTTCAAAGCAGATGCTGCTTGTGCAGATTATTTCACTCTGGCAGTTTTGGTACTTATTTGAGCCTCGAGGAATTTTTTTCAATATCCATAAGAACAACAAAATTATTCCTTCCTAATAATTAGTGGTTTTTGTAATTTCTCAAGAACAGGAGATGAATAAATTTAAAATCATTGGTACATGACAAGAAGGGGACTTATGGAGTTGTCAAGATCAGTTCTTACTCTTATTATATAAGCTTGCTTGGAAATCGTTTTCATATACACATTGAATTGCAAAAAAAAAAAAAGGGAGGGAGCCTCAGTACTCCTGCTGGAAGTCTGTTCTAGAATCTCATTTCTCTCATGATGAAAAAACCTGTTTAATATCCATCCTCTTTCCAGTTTATAGAATTTCTTAGTGATTTTATCTTGTATGCCTAACACTTGTAGCATGTTACTTAGAAAGACAGCCAACCTTGCTTTAAAGACTTGTTGTGAAGGATTTGTTATTTCCCCAGTAATCTATCTCAATGCGGTTTCACTTACTGCTACTATAAATTTGCATTGTTTTTTTAAGGTTTGAATTTTACTGACTACTTCCATCTATTCAGTTTTTTTATGCCTTTCTTTGTCAGATTGAAAACACTTTGTAATGTTAAAAGTTTTCTGGTTTCATACATCAGTAGACCATTAGCAAATTGACTATGTTCTTGCTTTTCTTTTACTTAAGCCTTTCTCGAAGATTGTAGAAGGGTGTGCATCCTTGGAGGAGGTGCCCTGAAAGGGGACTCTCCTCTTCACTTCTTAGGCAATGAAGCCACTTTAACTCCAGAATGCTACCAGTCTGAGGAGGCACAGGGTTCCTTTGAACCTCTTACTACTGCAAGGGAGAGTCAGAAATTCGGATAAATAAGGCTGATGCACAAAATCGTAACGCCTAGCTGACATTTTTAAGGTATTTGCAATTCTAGTGTTCTAAGAAAACAAAAAAAACCCCTCAAAACAAAAAAACAGGTCACCTGGTTTATTTTGTAGATTTAGTGTTTGGGGGGTGGGGGTGTATAGAATAATGAAGAAAATAGCAAAGTGTTGTTTTTTTAAGGGCTATTTCTAGTTTTTTTGGTTTTGTTTGTTTTCCTATTCTGTAAGCATATTTGCATATACTAATAAGGAACTTTGAGCTCCAGGACATAACTGCAATCTATGAATGTATTTCCCCAAATTTGAGGATGTGCAGTTTGAAATTGTTTTTTATATTAAGTCCTGGCCTGCTGTAGAGAGAGTGTTATTATGAGATCCTCTTCTCATCTGGAAATTTAGTGAAATTGATGAGTCTTGATTTAGTGCTGCTGTGATTTTTTTTGTTGTTGTTTTTTAAAAAAATTTATTTGAAGGAAACGGAAATGATGTGTTTGCAATAGCCTTTTGCTTCTCCATGTAGCTGATAGGAGTGATATTGCTTCTATTACAGGTGTGCTGAGTTGACCCTGGCTGGATGCCAGGTTGTGGTGGGTTGACCCTTGGCTAGACGCCAGGTGCCCACCAAAGCCGTTCTATCACTCCCCCCTCCTCAGCTGCA
>JANXJC010000032.1:24105869-24124029 GCA_027564655.1 Leptodon cayanensis
TTTGGTTTTTTTTTTTTTTTTTTTTAAAACACGGGCAGTTACTCAAGTGGAAGTTGCCACATTTCCAAGCTGTAGCACAGTGCTTTTCAAATTGTGAATTTCTGCCTGCTCTGTCAAGTTGATGGGTTTCCATGACTTCACTCAGTATTTTTGAGCATACACTGGAGCTGAGGTCTCACTTCTGAAATAGGTCTCACTTTAGTTTTAAAATGGGGTTGTTATAAAGGTGATGGCATGATAATGACCTATTACAAAATAGGCCTTGGTTGCATAGTTTTAACCTTAAACACAGTAAACAATAAATTTTTCACTTGTGTATTTGGCTCGTAGGCTATTTGTCCTTGTGCAGTTACAACTAGCAAGGTAAACAGAATATGAAAAATTCCCCATTTGTGGGGAACTGTGTTAGTAGAAATGACTGGAGAAGATGCAGATCGACAGAAAATTAAACACAGCGTATTTACCATAAAATGACTGAGACTGATGAAGTAGATAAGGTATGTTTTTGTGCATGACTGTCAACAACACTGAGATAGAGGTGAGAGAACAGATTTAGAGGGGGAGGTAGATTTTTCTTGGAAGATCAATGAAAAGAGGTTTGATGATACATGCTGGCTTAGGGCTCTTATGTCTAAGTGTTGGGGGTGGGAATAATGTTGATCAAGCACAAGGTGAGTGGGTTGCCTGCACAGTACAGAAAAGCATTGTTTTTGTTGGCATTGTCACAGCATGTGTAGTTCCATGTGCTGCTTGTGTGGATTTTGACTTCTGGGCTTCACAAATTTTCTGTCTAGGTGTTTTTCTTGCATCATCTTGAATTCTCTGTCACGACAGATCGTAACCTATCGTGTGGAAGTTTCAGTCAGGACTGGGTGACTTTCTCTGCTGAGCAGATTCCTGTTGCTTTGTTGATAGCTTATTCTCGATTTTTCAGCAGTTTCTTTCTTTGTTTTTACTCTTGGATTGGAGTTACAACCTAATATGTTATGCTCATCTCAACCTTTGAAATTAGCAAGATTGGTCCTCAGCCTTAGACCATTCACAAACTTTTCATCTTTTTTGTTCTCTCATATAAAACCTGTGTTCCCTTTGCTCCATTTTACATTAAGTGCAAAACTCAGAATTTGGTTTCACAGTCCCTTTTGCCTGGCTTTAGCGCTGCTTATTGTGACACGGTAGCCATAGGTTTCTTGCGGCCACACAGTGCTTGCAGATACAGTGGGCAGTAATGTTTAATATTCTTCAGCTGCCCTGACCATATAGAAGCTTTATTGTATGGCAGGACCACTGACCACTCCAGCCCTTCTTTCAGGCTGTCCTTTAACTTGTTTTGCTCTTGATATGGTGACTCAGTAATGAGAACAACCAAAGAGTATGACTTTGGTTCTAATTAACTGGTGTCGTAGAACACGTGTACCACAATCTTTCCAGTTGACTCTTAACAAATCCGTCTAAAGGTGTGATTCCTCATAAGCAATGCTACCAGGTGCCCAGGTTTCATTTATAATAGTCTGCTAGTCTTTCTGAAAATAATTTCTGAATGCGTACATATGCAAATCAACTCTACCATGTGTGCACAGTGATTTCGGTGCCTTGAAGATATATCAAGCCTGTTAAAACCCTTCTGTACAGGAGATCTGCACAAGAAATGTGATGGAACCACTTGCTTCCTGACCAGGAAATCCAATGACTGAAATAAAGGGCATCTGCTCCTGTGTTTAGATACAACAGAGGCAGATTTTAAAATTTGTTTATGTGTAGCATTCCCATTGTTAGCTGAGAGAGACAATTACTACCTTTAAAAAATACTGATCTGAAAGTTTAAGTATTGGAAATTCCCAGACAGGGATAACAGAACGTACTTCTGTTGTGTCTGTGCTGTTCCTTCATTTTGGGGACCACAGATGTCAGGAGAATGATTGCTTATTTGCTTTTTGCTGCTTTCCTCTCTTTGCCTAATAGCTTGCTCAAATAAATACTCTTGGTAGCTCCCCCTGCTGCAGTTTGGAAAAGCAGTTCAGCACAATATAGTAGACAAGGAAAAAAGTAATATCTTCACTTTGATGGCAGAACTGAAAAATAATGGAAGGAAAAAGATAGTTTTGGGATCAGCCAGAACAGTTCCACTCTCACACCTGAATTAAGACATGTAGTGTCAGCTCATTCTTTGAAATATTTTTAACTATTCAATTTAATGATTTTTCCTTTTAATTTAGGTAATTTTCTAAAAAGTTCTATTATGAGTGAAATACATGATTTAAAAAATCTGCTGATGCAAAATATTATGGTGTTTCAAACCCTCTTTTGTAAAAAGACAATCAGTATTTGAAATGTTCCCTTTATATCTCAAAATATTAATTGAATTTTGAATTGAATATTTATAAATTGAGTTCAGATTAATTCTTTTCTCCAAGACTTGTTTCTAATAGATGTGCTGCTTATCAACAAATCTGTAGCATACAAGCTGATAATGAGAACCAAAAAAGGAGGGCAGGGAGGAAATTCATGTTTCTGCTGTGGAGAGGATTAAAAAAATTTCAAATTTTCATGTCAGAATTTCTTTGCAAATCAAACTGAAGACAGCGGAATTGCATCTATTTATGGAAACTAGTTGTAACAACATCGAACATGAGATACCTCACAGTGGTTTAAATTGCAGGAGTATGTAGCACGCTGGCTTCTGACATTTCAGATTGTCATGACATCATCCAGGCTGTGCCTGCCATGGGTTAACAAACTTCTTAATGCTGCCAACCTAGTACCTATAATTATCATGACACAAATAGGAAATCTCTTATTCAAAAAAATGAAAATGAGGCATATTTATTTACAGTTGATATTTATAATTGCTGCAGCTTGTGCTGAGCAGGCTTACTGAGTGATTTCATTTACACACAGACACCCCTCGCCCCCGATGGAAGGAATTCACTTTTCTGTACAGCACCATTTGTGTATTAATGACAGAAATTTTAATCTATTTAACTTCTGCAATTAGCTTACTTCCAAAAGTCGTCGTCTTCCTTCCTATCTTCTCTCCACCGTTTCTCTTTTCTGCTTCACCATTGCTCAAGACTAACTTTGTTCCCATTGATTCTGAATACACACCTCGATGTCAGAGAATTGTCTCCTAGAAAGCCAGTGTTTTTGCCCTTCCTTTTTCCCTCTTCTAGGTACTGTTACCAACATAAAATAAGGAACATGTGCTTTTCTGATGCTGAATTGAGAATTCACCGAATGCAGTTACTGTCAGTGCTCCTCCTTACCCCTATGCCAGCAATACATTTTAAGTGTAGCCAGATCTATGTTTGTTATTCTTGGAAGGAGGCAATGTAGTGGAATGAAAGTGGGTAAACAATATTTTTCCAAGATGCTCTTGTAGTATCCAAGCAGTGTATAAGCACAGACACTGAAGCACAATGACTATGTTAATATTTCCATTCCTTTTCCTATGACATTTATTGCTGGACTATGTCAGATCTTATTAAGAATAGAAGAGAGTCAAGGATTCAGAATTTTTGAGTATCATAACTTTTCTTGTATGCAACTGGAGCTGTGTATCCTTGTGCCAAAACTTTGAAAATTGATGTTTATAGACTTTACAAAAGGTCGGGCAGTCAGTCCACAGCACAGCCAGAAATATAATCAAAATTATTTGATGTGTCCTTACATTTCTTTCTAAAAGGCATCCTTTCCTTCCATAAATTTACAAAAAGTGTATGTTCTACTTTAAAAAGATTGACTTTAGGAACAGATTAGGAATGCATCTATGTTGTCCGCAGAAGTAGACAAGTTTTCAATTACCACTAAATATTTTATTGCCCTTTTTAAAGTGCTGAATTTTAAAAAGTCCTGCTGAAATTAATGGAACTGTGAAACACCCTGGCACTAGAAGAAAGCTATTAATAATTTTCCCATTTCTTTTTTTTGTTCTGTTCCCCCTCCTCTGTTTTCTGTGGTTTGCATTATTATTTGATAACTCCAAAATTTGAATACATACATGACAAACAAGACAATGCCACTTGTTGAATACAAAGGTGTGTGTTTGTGATGGAAGAGGTTTTCTGGTGTAATATTTTGTGAATGGACATATTAGGCTGATACTTGACTCTTAGTTCTTTAAGAGGAGTCACTTGTCTTTACTGGGTAGAAGGCTATTTAGCTAAGAAAGCCTTTCACTTGGCTCTGGGGAGTCTGAGATGAGTTCACTTTTTCTAGGGCTGAAGTTAGAAACAAAAGAATACTGAACAAACATGAGAGGAAATAGATACTGAAATGATATCGCTGAGCCAGAATGGTTCAGTGCTTCCCAACAACTCCACAAGCACTGATAAGTAGGAAAAAAAAAAAAATAAAAAAAAGGTCAGAATTTCTGTGCACTTTGTAACACACTGTTAATGACAAAGTAACGCACAGATTTGAAAATCATGTTCTTGACACTTTTGTCATTGTGGCAGTCACAGGATGGACTTTCACAGGACAGTTTTTGGACCTGCCATCAAAGCTGGGAAGGCGATGTGGGACATGTAGTGGAGGCTGCAGTCAAGCAGAGCGGTCTCATTGACTGAATTGCTGCTTTCAGTCAGGGAAAGGTGAGGACAGTCCCTCAGGGTGGCAAGACCTGAGCAGGATTATAATGGCTCTAAGCCACCTTGTAAAGAGGGTGACACGTTTAAGTGTCTTTCCTGAGCCTTTGTTCATGTCGTGCTGTTTACCTTCACCTACAGTCTTGTGATTTTTGCATTGCACTTGCCTTACCCTTCAAGAATTTCACAAATAAATTGTAAATAAGAAAATGTTACTCACAAATATTAATGCTGCTGTTCTTGATTAATAAATGAAACTACTTGAGGAAAAAACTACCACTCCACACAAGTAACAGTCTAGATGTGACCCTTGAATTTTGCTCATTTTGGCAGGAAAGCAAAGACAGTTCAATATTTTGAGATGGGAAGGACACTAAACCACTAATTTAAATGTGGTATGGGCTCTCTGGAGTGCAAATCATGAGGAAGATGAGCAAAACATCTGCTGTGGGAAGGAGACAGAAAATGCAGATTTCAGATGATGGTAAGGGTTATTGATATTTCATAAACTGATAAAACCCTAGTTATGATTGGATTTTTAGCTACTTCCTTTTTAAATAGTGTGATCCAGGAACACTTGTAAAGGCAGGTTACCTGTCTGATTTGCTTTCCAACCTGGTTGTGTAGCACAGGAATGTTTAGAAGATGGAGAACTGAAAATTATGCTTTATGTTAAGAGGTATATATTTTTTTTCTACCTATAAAGGTAGCTTAGCAAAAAAATTCTTTGGATCTGGATCAGAGCTTCATTGTCTAAACTCATCATGAAGCTTATGTGTCCTTAAGAATAAAGGAAATGCCAGAATGAAAAGACTACAGCAGGGTTTCAGGTACTTGACCATTAGGGTCAAAAGCTGAAGCTACATTTGATATGCAGTTTACGTGGCTAGGTTCGTGTATCTATGAAGGTCGATAAGCAGGCAGAAATAAATAGTTTAACAGTGCCACCTCTTACAGCTCAGTGCTTACTTGAGTAAAGTGAGAGGCAATGTAACCTGCAAAGGGTTTAAAAAATAAAATTAATAAATTAAATCTGAACATTTTGATTATGTAGAGCCCAGTTTCTTGTTATATTAGAGACAAATAATGGCATACAATTATTTGTATTGGGTACAGGAAGTCTTTTAATAACTGTAATATCTTTGAAATATTAAACTCAAATATATTATTCCATGAAATATCTAATCTGTCTTCCTTATATGTCTAAGGCAGCCAATTACATAGCTGGAAATTAACTTTTAGAAACTAAGGATTTGAGAATTCAGTGAACTGATAATACAGGAATAGTGGGGCTCAAACTCTGATTCAAATCTAATGAAAGAATATAATTATTTTATTATATCATAGCTTTAAATTTATTTTTCTCTTTTGGATATCTCTATCTTGCACAGACTCAGAGTTATCAAATGCAATGACCTAAAAAATGGCAGATCTTCATTCTGGAACTATGGTTTTATTAGTATCATTTTTGCTAACAAATTCAGGAGTCTGTCATGAATCACGACCTTTCCACTAGGCTCTGTGAAATTACAGACAAAATCGGTTTGTTCTTAGTATCAAGATTTTATAGTACAAATGTATATGCTTGTGATGAAGTGCAGAGAAAGTACAGATTGCTGTCGGTCTGTTCATTAGGTGTGACATAAGCACGCAGCAGCCTGCGATCAATGCCTTTTCTTTAGGTAAAACAAATTGGTAGATGTCAGAGTGGATTTTTAAAGAGGAACGTTAAGCTCCCTAACGAAGCAATGTAGAGAATGTTTCTGATGAGTACTGTCCAGAAGGGGGAAGGACAGCATGGGAAAAATGATCAATAGGCACAACGGGAAATGTGATAAAATTGGTCAACTATAGTAGGGAGGCAGGCTCGTCATAGCGTGTGAAACATGAGGCAGTAAGAGTAAAGACAACAAAGGATATTAAGCATGTAGTAGCACGTGCTGCTGGTTACGTGATGGATAGCTAACCTTGTATCTGCATAGCAGTCACGTATTCATAGTGTCTGCTTCTAGCTTTGGAGATAGGTCTGGTAATAAGAAGGACTGAGAGTAGAAACTTAGGATAATAGCTGGGAAAGAAAATTAATTAGAAACGCTGCTTTAGTTGTATTGAGCTTCATGTGTGGGTCATACTCCCCGTCCCCCACAGTGAACAGACAGGCTAAGACTTAATTTTGGAGAGAAGTCTAATTTGAAATAAAGAGGTAGACAACGGTTGTTTCTTATGGATAAAACGTCTACAAAAATCCCAGCGAACACTGGAGAAGTGAGTGACAGCTTGCTGAAGGAATGAATAGAAGAATATAAATGGAGAACAGGAATTCAGAATCACAAGAGCTAAAAGAATAGAAGGATGCAAAATTTTGGACAAAAGAGTTTTAAGTGGCTGGCAGACTAAGCAGGATGAGGGTGGAAGCCTCATTCTAAGCTTGGAGCAGGAAAAGATTATTCAGAAGCATAGCTGGGAAATGCCCTTTATCTCTACCACACTGAGGTGTTTCATGCTGATCTGGGAAGGAACTGGTGCCCCAAGTCAGTGGTAAATGGAGTCCTTGAGCGTATTTGCATGTTATGAACTGGGCTAAAGCCCTTCAGTCATCTCTTAGAAGTCATCAGATAGTCTTTAGTAATTGCAGTGTCTTTAATAACTAAGATAAATTGTGAATAGGTCCTGCTAGAAGGCAGGCTTGACTTTAAACCTATTTCAAAAATATATAAGCTATCCTACAGCCTGAAGCAAGATGCCTTTATCTCTTTTCTTCTGACATATCTAAATATCTGCTGTGGATATTTGGCACTGAAAAAAAGCCTGCCAATCTAGCTAAAAGGTTTATGATTTTTTCCTTCATATGCTTTTAAGAAAATTAAGTACTTGTTGGGGTAGTGGCTTTCAGAACTAATTGAGGCTTTCAGAACAGATCTACCGCTGAAAAAATAACAACAAAAATGTGTGATAGCTTTGTAGAGCATTTAAAGATGTTTGGTTCAGTTCCTGCACAGATAACTAGAACTTTCTCAATATTTATCAGGGAAGAACATCTGAGGAATAGAGTTTGAATATTTCTCCCCAGCTTGACTCCAAAGGGTAGAGCTTCGAGGAAAACATTAAGGCACACTGGCAGAACTCAAGGGGAAGAGTCTGACCCTGTCATGGCCTCAGCCATGTTTTCTCATGAAAAATTTATTCTCCATTCCCAGCACTTTTTCATTGACAGAGAATGTATTTAAAGAAAAAAGTATAAACTTCTCTATACGTACAGAAAGTAGGACATAGTATGAAGCCTAGTAGAAATATATTATTCTATATAAACTGTACATGTGAAACAGTTTTGATTTTCTAATGCTTATAATGCTTAAAGTTATTTTTTCTTAAATGTAAAACTCATGCAAAACCATCTCCAAGAATAATTGCATGTTTTCACCTGAAATACTCATAACAAAGTTTTTCTTCTATTCAAATAGAGGGGGTATGTCCACCATATCCACTAGCCTGGTTTTTGAAGAATTTCTTTTGATTGAAGCACTGCCTGGTCATTTTCACAACTATTTTGTTCTTTGCAGAGGAAGGCCTCAGGCCAATTTTTCAAGCTGATGAGGAATTCCTGTTGTCTTTTTTGGATGGAAGGGATAATAGACTGTTTAAAGAATTGGATTAGACCTGCAGAAAGTTTACAGACATTTATGTGCTGATGAGCAAGACCATCTAAACTCTGCCTGGCAGCTTCATTACTCTTAATTCTTTCTGGTTTTCATCCAGCAGGGTTGATACTTTAGCTTGGCAAATATTTTAGTCATTTGCTAAAACTATTACCCATACCTGTGGAGAAGAATCTGCTTACTGTTTGCAAATATTGCCATAGAGATGCGTAGCGCGTAAGATCTCAATATACAACAAACCATATAGACTTATTCCAATGCAAAATTGGGTAAAACTTATTCACGCAGGATAAGAGGCTCAGAAATGCCAGAGGAAATCCCTATAGACACTTTCCAAAATTAGGTTTAAATAGGATGAGGGAACTTAGAGCTGTATAAAGGAAAAGGGATGGAAAAAAGCTATATTTTGCAACCTGTTGAAAAAATTCTAAAATATTTTGTATGCCAAGTTTAATGTTAGTACTGACTCATGTTGGCAGCCATTGATAGATCAGAATTTGTAGATGCCTACAGGGTCAATTGTTGTTATATCAACATTTGTGTGTCGGACTATAATTCTGTGTGACATGTGGTATTAAAGCTACAAATCCTGATCTAAGGAGCTTACAAACTAACTTAAATCATTGGGAAAAAATAACATAAAGTGACAACAGTCCAATAATGTGCGTCTCTGCCATGAAAGTTGAAAGACTTTCTTTGCCAGCAAGTAGAGCTTATACTTTGATTCTAATGACTGAGAGAATCTGAGTATCTGGATTCTGGTTTTGGTAGTGGCCTTACTGTCTACCTGCTTATATATAGCACACAGAGTTCTTGCCTATAAAAGTAGTAACTGGAGGCATATGAAGATTACAGAAACCCTTGTTATGGGGACTGCTGTCCTCTAATAAGCAGAAGTGACTGTGATATAATTTGTTTCAGAGAATTTATTTTCTGAAAACCTCTGGTAGTTCACTGAGGTAAAAAAATCATAGGTAATAAGCAAAGAGGATTTCTGGGTGATTTTCTTCCCCCTAGAAATGGGGAAAAACTAAATATCACATACAGAAGCTTAAATGAAAAAAGTTGACCTTTTTATTTTCAAGTTGCCTCAGTAACCTGAATTTGATGAAAATTATTTTGGAATTCTTTCAGTCAAGCAAATTTTATTCCCACTGCATATGCATTAGTATATTATCATAGGATCCTATATTAGAAACTAGAAGATGGCTAAATATTTGCTGGTTCGGGAAGATCCTTTGCCATGGCCTTCATAATCTGACCTGAAGAGCATCCATGACTTGACAGAAAATTCATATTGGGGGAAATGTCCATGAGGTTCCTTGACAGCGTGCATGGTTATTAAAACGTGGGGTTTTTTTTGAGGGGGGAGAAGGGGACGATGTGAAAACCATCTTTAACTTAGACGTAACTTAAAAATCAAGCAAGCAAATGCTACAGTCTCTGCATCTTGTTATCTTGAGTAGGTGGAATAAACATTTTCTAAAGAGATTTTTTTGTGAATGCTATCTTCCAGTTTGATGTCTTTCTCATACCTTGTTCTCACAAGTTAAGACTAGTGAAAACTTACTATATGATGCCATTGACCTCATAAAAGAGTACTATATCCAGAGAAAAAACTGCTTTCACCAGTTTCTTCAATCTCTTTTATTTCAGAAGGGTGCCCTTTAGCCTACCCCAGTTGTGGCCCCTGTCAGAGACCAATTCTTGTAGCAGGAAGAATACCGTCTATATTGACCATGTGGTAGTCTCTAGTCAAGATAGGCAATCCTGTTTTCATTGCCTGATAGTTTTACAAGCCTCATTCTGGGAAGAAATTCGTATCATTAGCCTGACTGAACATGCCGTCAACTGATACGGAACATAGTGTTTGAGCTTTGTGAAAAGAAAGGATGAGTTGTGCTGTGTCCTTGACAAAAACCCTCAACCCTTCCCTGATGTATTGCATAATAGTAAAACACAAAAGCATGTCCATACCTCTCCAGGAACTACGGGTAGAATGTTTCTCATTTTGCTAGCACAATTGCCAGTGGTGGCCTTCTTGCAGGATTGTACCCTGAGGAAGGTATTTGGGATAGATGCCAGTGTAAGGCATCCCAAACATGCTTCGGAAGTTTCTCTATTCACTCTTTGCAACAGCACCTGGATTTTGGTAGAGCTTCATGCTCTAAGGAAACACATCATGTGGTAATGGGTGCAGTGTGGACTTAAAAGAAAAATGGAGAGGAAAAACCTCTAGTATACTGAAGTCAAAAGATAATTCCATAAGTGGAAACTATTTGGTTATTGAGAAAAGAATGTGTAGCAGCAAATGTGCTGTTGAGTTACCAGAAATCCTGCTTACTTGGCAATTGCTTTATATTCATTGCAAATTAATGTAGATGCTAATGCTCCATAGCTTTAAATGAAATGCAGATGAAAGATGCAAATGATAGAAATATGATGTGCTATGCCTTCATGTACTTTTATATATTTAGAATCCAGTATTCCTCATGTTTAAAAAAAAAATTACAAAGAGGGGGGGGCAACAAAAAGATAAGTAGACATTGAATTTCTGTGAAAGGAAGAATCTTACCTATTCTATTAGATTTGGGAGGGCATTTGGAAATGGCATGTGTTAGCTTCAAGGCTCATTTTAAAGAGAAATTGAAACAAACTTCATTCAGGCCTGAGACAGATGGATATCACTTGAGTGAAGTGTTCTGCTTAGAAAGCTTGGACAGAAAAAGAATGATTAGGAAGCAGCGATTCTGAGAAGGCTTAATTAGAATAAGAACAAGTGCAGGGAAAATAACCTACACTTGTACATACATAAGAAGTATGGAAAGTGAATGCTTATTCCACAGTTCAGCCTTATTGTCCATTATAATATATCCAGGGTGTTTAATTAAAAAAAAAAAAAAACAAACCAAACAAATTTAATTAAAATGAAAATAGTTGCCTAACAGCATAACAATTCATTTATTTGATTTATAAGTTGATCTGGTTGCTGGTTTGAGAGAGTGAAAGAGGAAAGCAGAAATAGGTGAGGATGAGGGAAAGCTCGTAACCTACATGTCATCCTTAGGAGTGAAGGACATTTACAGTATCACAGTAAAATGAAATACCGTATGTGAAGGAATGAGCAGTTTCTCCACAATACTTTCAATTCAGGGAGATGTGTCGGAGTTTGAATATATGTTTGAACACGTTTCTTTCTCTGAAGAAGGGAACGTCTTCTGCTTTTCTCCATTTGAATGTATGAACTCTGACAACCACATTTCAATTTTATAAATAAGTATAAGGAACAAAGCACTGGAAAAATGTACTTGTGCTTTTGTCCTGTTTCTCAGAAAGAAGTAGGGAGGTAACAGAAGTGTGTTATGAACAGTGGGGTTAAGTAGCAACTTCATGGTTTTGCTGCTTTACGTTTTATAACTGAATGCAAGACAGTCTTGAGTGTTCATCCATAACTACCAAAGAGAAGGCTGGGTAGCCCAGTTAAAGGGCATAACATGCTCCTTTCATCATTAGAGACTCATAGGCATTTGAACAGCAGTCTGACCATCATTATTTCTTCCAGCCATTCTGGTTATCAAGTTGGAAATGGATCATTGGTTCATTTTGCATCACTTCACAATTTGTAGTGATAAATGTTTTTTAATGGTCAATGTCAGGCTATAATAATAAAGTGGAAATATAATGAATTGGGGGGCAGTGAGCTTCTAGGCTAGGACTCCTAAGGTAAAGGGAAAACAGAAACACTATGAAGCAAGATGTCCCTTCATTCTCTCAGTGAAATAAAGCTGCCTGCACGCCCTTTCCATTTTCCCTTGATTGCCGGTTGATTTCCAAAATTTATTTCTATATAACCTCTGATTTTGTGAACAGAGTTAGTTCTGAATTAAACCACCAAATCCAGGTGTGTCTGAATTTCCTCCTCTGGACAGCATGATTGAACTCTGTGCCTGGGCCATTTCCAAAAGCGGTGTTAGAGACAGGTTGTTTACTCTGTGTCGTGCTTCAGCCTTACTGTACTAAAATGCCAACTATGGAACCAGTTCCCATGGTGTTTCGTAGGCAGTTACCTTCCTCAAATTAGCTAAGCTTAGCTCAGTATCCGAAGTCACTAAGCGAGGTCCTGACATTCAGATACTAAAAGCACAGCTTCACACAGGTGAGTTCGAAAAAGACCTAAATCCGGTAGACCTTGGGCCATCCAGCCCAAGTGTAAAAACTAATTGTCAAACCTATTAAAAGTGTAAATTCCCACCCTTCTACCCCTACCCCACTCCTGGAAGTCCCACTGAATTCCTTGACCAATTATAATTCCAAATACTTTTGCTTAACATCTTCCTCTTTTCCAACACAATAATTAGATTTCACTGGCTCTACTGAATTCTTGATTGCCATTTGATTTCTGGAGCTAAATTTGGAAACAGAACAAAATGAAGTATCTTAACTGGTGCTGTGTTGATCGGTTTAAGATCGAATCCTTGGTTTATGACTCCTATATTTTAATTTCCTATAGGTAAATCAAAATATTAATGCTAGAATTACTCTTACAGTGTTACTATCTTTTTTCAGTCCCTTTAATCTAAAGAATACTGGATTCTAGAGAAATAGAACTGAATGCCACAGAAATGTTCTCCCAAGACTAGGCTGTCTCTAAATTTCCCTTTGTCAGTAACTCCTTTTCAGCTTGTAGTTGTTACTGAATAAGTACCACTCCTACATCTCTTATTCAAAAGCGGATTGATAAGCCAAAAGGTATCAATAAATGTGTAATACTTCATACTGCTTCGCCTTTTCCCATTAGGATAATCACCTACTAATGGTGGCAGGTTCCAGGAGAGTGATAACATCGTACCGCTCTCTAACCGTTGCAATTATATTTCAGAGCTCCCATTAAGCATGAAGTCAGAATCAGTATGTTATACTATCTATACGAGTTGAATACTCGCAAGCAGTGTCCTTTTTCAGAAAACTTTTCCAAATAGTTATACTTTTATTTCTTATCTTTAAAATGTTACTTCTGTAACTCATGAAGCCAGAGTAGAAGAACAGAATACCAAAGAGTAGAGCAAATAAAATATATTTATAGCTTGTCTTCTTGGTTTTAAACCTCTCAATAATGCCTATAGCAAAAAGACAACGTCCCAGAATCAGATAATAAAAGTAATAAATAAGTGGGCAGGTAAAATTCTGAAAAACATATAGTAGTGACCTCATTACAAATTTGATGAGCAGATCATTGGCTTACCAGACTGTTATTTGATTTGATGCTGTTTTTATCTTTCTAAAAAGTCAGAAGATGCTGACCACTCACTGCTCCTGTGAAATCAGTGGGAGCTGCAGATATTTAGTATCTAGAAAAGTCTGTGTGGTTCTCAGGATTTGAAACTCTGTATGGAAAACAAATTTTCCTCGTATTGTTCATTTGATAATAAAAACGTGGTAGTTACTATAGCCAAATTATCTTAAACCTTCAGAGATAAATGACCTACGAAGTTCAAATCACAAAATTGTTCATTTAGCTTAGTTGATGATTTTCCCTTTGAAATTATACATGAATGAACAGATGGCAAGCAATCCAAACCCCTGACTGTTAGTGGAGTACTGTCATTTCAGATCAAGATTGCAGTTCATTAGCACAGAAGAAATAATCTGTTCTATCTGTAATGGGACATCTTAGTATCGGGCTTGATCAGAAAGATTCATTAAACAGGAAAAGTTGCAAAAGGAGTTTCTGTTGACACTAACTGTTGATATTGAAGTGTATGGCCTAATAGATATAGTAGAGGACTTGGGTTGTGTTCTTGAATTT
Source organism: Leptodon cayanensis (assembly GCA_027564655.1). NCBI lineage: Eukaryota > Metazoa > Chordata > Aves > Accipitriformes > Accipitridae > Leptodon > Leptodon cayanensis. Next base: position 24,119,915 of record JANXJC010000032.1, read on the forward strand.
GCCACGAAATTACTTCGGACAAGTGACTCAGTCATTCATTCTTGATTCCTCTATCTGTGAAATGTGAAATTCTCCAGGGTAGCATGAAAGCTAATGAATGCTTTAAAGCACCATTCGTTTCTGAGGCACAAACCACTTGCACATTGGTATGTGTTGTGTGCAATGTACTAATCGGGGAAAAACAGACAGCGCCGGAGCCTTAGAGCCAAAACTTAGTATGCTTTCTTTTTCAACAGTGGACAAAGATAGTGCAGTGATACCTGACAGCAACAGATCTTTCAAAACACGTTTTGCTTTATGTGTACAGGGAAAGGAGTGGAGTAAAAAGAACAGCGACTGCATGGATAGAGGCAAGAGATGGACTGCTTTTTTCAAACCTACTTGTAGGCTCAGATTCTGCTTGTTTGAGCAATCCCAATTTTGTGAAAGGCAAAAGGACTAAGTAAATAGTAGGCAGCAGAGAACACAAGTCCTGTGTTAAGTGGACTGTTTCTCAGTACAGTTCAGTTCCCATAGGTGTTGAAAAAATCACAGGACAGTTATGAATCATGTAGAATAACTGCATTATGAGATGGAGGAAATGACAGAGGCTGGATTGGAGAACAGGAGGCTTATTTTTCAGATGAAATTTAGAAAAGGTTTTGTAGCAAGGCAGTTACTGTTATTGGAAGTTGAATGTGAAAGAAAGATAAAGCAAGGATTATTGCTACTTCCTTCATGCTGACTTTTTTTTTTCCCCCTTCACTATGATGTGTGGAGGCTTCATGAAAACTCTAGTAGTTATGGGGTGGTATATTTTTTATGCAAACTTATTTACATTAAAAACATGAACAGAGGTTAAATGGAGGAGATGTTTTGGCAAAGATTTTCTGTCCTTATGTGCTTTAGCTTTGATTATTCATATTCTCAGGAAGAGAACTATGAATTAATTTTTTATCGGTGCCAAGGAGCATAGGAAGAAGATCCTTAGTCTTTTATATATTTCAGCTGAACTTACTTGCAGCCACTGCAGTATGCAGTTCCAAGGCTGCTGCCCTTTAGCAAGTGAAATACTACTTCAGAGGTGAAGTTTTAGAGTTGTTACAAGTAGGAGCTTGTGGTGAAACAGAGGACAAAGTAAAAGACAGATGTTCTGTAGGACACATGCTTGGTGGATATAACTGGGTCCAGAGTCTCTCAAATTAGCAGAAATACGCTGGGTTTACAAATTGAGTTTTAAGAGCCTCCTGGGCTAACAAGCGTAAATTGTCAGGAGTTTTCAATCCTTGTACTCAGAAGATCCAGAGAAAAATCTGTATTTTATGGCATGCTATTATGTGATTTGCTGTGCTTTTGGGGTTTACAGCTTCCTCTCAGCATCTGTTGCAGGCCTCACTGTTACCAAGGAATTTGTGTTAGGTAGGTCACTGAGATCTTTGGAAATGCATACTACCTTGTATCTTGGTGGAACTGTTGGAGTTACCTTTTTAAGGTCTGCTTCTCCAAAGCTTTCCAGCTGGTCCCTTTTATTGGCAGGTATGGACTTTGACAACTTATGCTTGGTCGTGGACTTGACAATTTGTTCCTATTAATGATATCTTGTATTTGTTCATGCTTGTGTAATTCTCTCGCATATCCCAGTGTCTCACGTGGAGTGAAATGACTTGGTGACTTTTAAAAATATATATTTTTTAATCTCTTTGTATATTTGTGGTTTGAGAGTTGGTAGGCCTATTAGCAGTACAAAGATTTTCACCTTTTTCTCCCTAGTATACTGGGTAGTTTTTAGAATCAGCTTAAAAGTTGCATTGATTTGAAACAAATAGTTAAAGTTCATTTCCTAACAAATTGATTTGAGCTGAACAGCCCCTGAACTGCTACAAATTCACTAAACAAAGTGAAGACGCAAGTTATCAAGCTTTTGTCATTCATCAACAAGCTAATCTGAGTCATCATTTTTCGCTCAGTAATAATTGCTCTCATTCATCCTTTGTTCTGCCTTCATTGTTTTTCTGTTTCTCTTCTTGTACACCAATCTCATCAAGAGAAATAGTAGGGATTTTGCATGTTGAAAATATGCCTTGGAGCAACCCATGAGCGATGCTATAGCCTAGCATAGAGTGCTGTCCTCGCTTGGTAGTGTGCTCCCTGTAGGAATCTATCAGAGCTACTCACTCTTAGCTTGCAGCGGATGATTAACATGCTACCTGTGGAGCACAAAGGATTGGTTTATTTATTCTGCAGTGAAGCTTCAGCAAAGCTTTTCTCACAGTGCATTTCTCCTTCTTTGAGGTGCAAGAGTAAAAGAACCATGGGACTGTCATACTTCTCCCACATAAATAGCGATTTTTGCCCTAAAGAAGGATGGATAGGTATTCACATTACATTTTTTTATCCTGATAAAAAAAATGTTTGCTGCTATTACTTGTTCCATGCTCATAATTTAAAAAAATACCACCACAAAATGCTAATGAGCTGTGTGGCTTAATATGACTTGTATCATCTTTATGGACTAAGAAAGAAAATTATACCATCTGATGAAACTATAGTATGTGTGTGTGTGCATATCGCTGTTCCCATAAAGGAGTAGAAGTAGTACCCATTTACATGCTTTCCTATCCCCTCCCTCTGCTGATTTATTTACCAAAATTGCCACTATTGGCAACTCTGGTCAGGGTGGCAGGACTGTTCAGGGTGGCAGGACTGTTCAGGGTAGTATCTGCCCTATTTAAAGGATCTCCTAATCAAACTGCAATAGATCTATTGCCAGTGCAAGGGTGATTTATTTGGGGGGAGGAGGGAAGGAGGAAGGGTGCTAGTGCAACTACCCATTATTAATCTTCTACCTGGAAGTAACAATTGCTCTTTCATCCCTACTTTTAAATTGTATTTTCATATGAGAATCTTTCCATATCTTGAATCATTTTTTATATCTGTCTCTTGACATCTGTTGATTTTTGTATTAATTTTCCTTTGAAATGTAAGTTACAGGACATTACCATAATGTAAGTAATCTTTAGTAACATATGTTAACATAACCATATTAACATAACCACTTTTTTATTTTAGCTGTTTATTCTTGCATCCTTTGTCATACACAGGTCAAAAAAGATGTTTACTTTCTCATAGGTCTCTCAGAGGTGATAGAGGTTTTATGTGAAATGTTGCTGGCATTTTAGGCAAATGTCAAGTAATAACAAACTCTGATAGCCTGTAATATGATTGAAGTTAACAGAGCCAAAATTAGCCTGTTAGGGAATCTGGAGAAACGTAGGTAGCTTTGCATGTTCCAGCTGAAACAGCCTTTATTATGGTTGCTTACTGTCAGTCATTGCGGCAATTACTGCGCAATTAAGTGTGAAATATCATTAGGTTTTAATCCTGTGTTTTCTTGTCCTCCTTGTGAGGAGAACTGAAGAATTGTTTTGAATGGTAGTAGGCTACATTGTGCTAAAAGAAGTATCGTTTCTCTGATGCATTCATTGAGCCACTAGAGAAGGTTATGGCTATACTGAAGAATCCCATTCTATTTTTGACCACTCTTTCCGAAAAGAAGTGTGTTACTTGTGGGGCTAGAGACAACTGTGTTCTAATCAGAGAAATATTACTGTTTCTACTTTTCTGGTCAGAACAGACACAGAGCAACTGTTGAAGATGTTGGAGGGAAAAAGAAAAAAATCCTGTGGCAACTGTGTGAAGTAAGCTCTTTGAGACGGTCCAGCACCTTAATTGGAAGACTTTCTTCTTGCTGGCAATGGGTCTTCTTGCCCTGCTCCTCCAGCTTTCCATTTCAGATTGTAGTATCCTTGATGGTTTTGCATTATGAATAACTGCTATACTGGAAACGTTGTTTGGGACAAGAGGTACAGTTTAACATTAAGATTTGATGAGGAAGCTGTAGCAGTCCTCTAGATACTGTCATCAGTAAATCCTGAATTTGACATCAACTTCAGGTTTAGAACTGTAGGTTTAAAGTGATACAATTGTTTAAATCATTAAAACCATCAATAACTTTTATTATGACTTTCTCTGAAAGAAAGATTCTTTGTTTTGCGGGGGGGGGGGGGGGCGGGCCCGAAAACCTGCATGTAGCTGTATTGACTTTGTTAAATTTTGAAAAAATCAGGCTTGTTATT
>JANXJC010000032.1:24133550-24143592 GCA_027564655.1 Leptodon cayanensis
GCCTTCTCTTCTCCAGGCTGAACAGTCCCAGCTCTCTCAGCCTTTCCCCGTAGGAGAGGTGCTCCGGTCCCTTCATCATCCTCATGGCCCTTCATTGGACTGTCCCCAGTCTGTCCATATCTCTTCCGTACTGGGGACACCATACTCCAGGTGTGGCCTTGCTAGTGCTGAGTAGAGGGGAAGGATCACCTCCCTTGACCTGCTGGCATTGCTTTGCTTCATGCAGCCCCAGGATATCATTAGCCTTCTTTGGGGCAAGGGCTCACGTTCAACTTGGTGTCCACCCAGACACCCAGGTACTTTTCTGCTAAGTTCTTTTCCAGCTGGTTGGCCCCCAGCCCTGCACTGCCGCGTGGGTTTTTTTCCTTCCCAGGTGCAGGACTTTGCACGTACCTTCGTTGAACCTTTCCTGTCAGCCCTTTTCTCCAGCCTGTTGAGGTCCCTCTGGATGGCAGCAGAACCCTCTGGTGTATCGGCCACTCCTCCCAGCTTAGTGTCATCAGCAGACTTGCTGGGGTTACGTGTTGTCCCATCATCCAGATCATTAATGAAGGTGTTGAACAGTTTTGGACCCAGTGTTGATCCCTGGGATACACTGGTAGTTACTTGCCTTCAACTAAGCTCTGTGTCACTGATTACCACCCTCATTTGCATCTATATTATCTTCTGATACCTAGTAGGAGCCCATGCAGCGTGCAGGGAGGGGCAGCACACTAAGTGCGTATTTTTATTCAGTAGATTCTCTGAACTACCACAGTGAAAGAGAAAGGAAATTCTGTAGCTGAATGTACATTTTACGTATACTCAGGACTGAAGGGCAGAACGTGATTTTAATGTACACAGGGGACAGGTAGTAATGCATTTACAAGACATTGAGTACCTTTCATGTTTGTCAAAAGTTCATGCTGTATTAGTGCAAGTGGTTTAAAAATCTCTAAACAATCTTAGACTTCTAAAGTTTATAGTACTGTAGCTCTGTTTCATAGTGAGTCCCTCTCTTCTTTTTCTTGTATATAGTATTTGGCAATTTTTTTGCCTCATTGTTGAAGGACTATTTCAAAAGACGGTTTTTGTAGTCACCAAGACAGTTAATATGTTTAGTCCTGTATGAAATGCAAAGGTAAGCAAATCAAGTACAGAAAGGGGATGGTATTAAAGGCAATACAGAGGTAGAGTTTGTAAAACATTAAATGGGAGGACGAATACTAGGAAGCATATGAGAAGGAAATGAAAGTTTTCTGTGCAGTCACAGATGGAGGGCTTGGGGGAAGGGACAGGGCATAATGACAGTTTGAAAATTAAGGCTGAACAACAGAGGTGGCTGGTTTGAAATAGGTGGTCAAGGAAGCCACGTATGAGGTAGAAATTCAGGGTAAAAATACAGATCTCTTTGTGAAGATTCTTACCAGGATGTATAAATATAGCTCTCTGAAAGGCTCCTTGCCTCCTGAGAAACAAGGAAAGAAAAAAAATAAATTCTTAATTCATAAGCAGACTATGTTCTTCAATTACCATGAAGTTCAAATCAAAATGAACAGTGGGAGGATCAGTCCCAGCACCTGGCTTCTTTAGTACTTAACAATTTAGTAGCAGTTGAGATTTGTAGTTCCAGAGAATTGAGTCCAGCCAGCTTAAAAGTGTAAATTGCATGCTCTTTTTTTGACTGTAGCTCTCTCTATTAGCCCTTGATGCTGTCAATTTAGGGCATGTCACATTTGCTATGCGCATTCAGAAAAGCCCACTGAACTCTAAATTATAACAATGTATTTCAGAAAAAGAAGCCATCTCTGCAATGATTTTCAAATAATTCTAACTTTGGCAGGGCGTTCTTTGGGAATTCATTATCATACTGAATTCTTTCTGCAAAAGGAAGTAAGAAAATCAATTATCTCTGCTAAGATAACAGAAGGAGCCTTAAGCTTGGATGAAGTCGCAATACTTTGAAGATGAACTTTGACTTGTGTATGAAAATAACAGAGATCTTTAAATCCATGTACAAAAGGAGACATTCCTCAGCTGAGACTGTAATTCAACTAGTGGTAGATATATAGTGGAAGAGCATTTACTTCAGCATGTGGCTTATAAGCAAAATATAATGCTTGTGGGAAATTAGACCTTATTGAAAGCCCATTTAAATCAGTGAGAGGAATCTCATTCGGTTGATGAATGGGTAGGTTCTTATTTTTGCAGATCTGAGGAAGTACTTTACCTCCATAGCATTTCACTGCTTATAGATCTTAGAGTATTTTACAAACTTTAATTACATGAGTTCAAACATAATTTTGGCAAATGTTTTCAGGAAGAAACAGGAACAGTAGAATATCCAACTGGAAAGAGATGTGGGGAATGTGAATAGAGGGTTGATGTTTTTGAATTAGAATGAAGGCTTGTTTGTAATTAACATTGTTTGCTCATCTCTGCTGGCAGAGAATTCTACTATACTTACAGTTTTTTCTGGTTTATTTTTATTAGAATAGTAGTAGTATGCCGGAATCCCACAAATTATTTGTTTCTCTATTGGCAGAAATTCAGTAGAATTCTGCTCCCATGCAGCTTCTCATTCCCCCAACTTTTTGCACTTTTTTCCTATCAGGTCATTTCAGAAATACTTTTAAAAGTACCTTCCTAAGAATATTTGCTTAAGAGGTTACTAACCTGTATTAAGAAATATCAGTGACTGGCCGGAATTGAGTTGAAATTTCTTAAACTGCATTTGTCAGCTGTGGGATTGCCATAGTTGCAACCCAGCTCTACCATGTGTTGAGTGAACAGGGCAAAACTGGTTTCTGCTCTGGGTTGCTTGTAATCTAAGTAGCAGATCAACAGCACTAGGTGTGGGAACACAACAGCATGCTGAAATAATACTGGTTGATTTGATGGCAGTACTAGTTCCAATACAGTGACAGCACATTGACTATTATCAGAAATTAGTGATTCTGGAAGCCCTGTAACTAACAGGATCAAAAGAGAGGGAGATAGTAACATAATGTGCATTATCTCTTTCTAGAAGCTTAGTGTTATGCTATACCTGCACTACCCACCTGCTTTTCTTAGACAAGAGGAGCTTGTTTGTGTTCATTTGATAAATTATGGGAAACTTTCCAGTTCTTCATTAATGTTCTAAATCTCAAAGTTTTGAACCACATACGCTGAGTTCTCAGTTATTAGTAATTCACTGGCATGCATTAGCATATCCATATTGTTTTGTTATTGGATGGTTGGCTGAAGTCGGAAGTTTTTTGGGTTTTTTTTTATTACATAGGTGAGCTTGAACTCCTTGTAAGCTTAACCCTTCATTCTTATGAGACAAATGGACCGAGCCCCGTACAGCCACTTTTTTTTCAATGAAACTTTAAATACTTCCTTTTGGCTTTACTACCTATGAAAAGGAAAAGGCAGGTAGCTCAGGAAGGCAGGCAAAAGAGTAAGTAGGGAGTGTTACAGCAGTGTTGCATTTTGCATTCTGTGATACATTCCTAATATAGCTAGCTCTTACCTTGAAAATTGTAGTATTAATTCACAGTAATTCATCACACCTTGCACACACCGTATTCTAGGTAGTATTAAAAGCATTACACTTCTTGACACGCTTGTTTTGATGGGATCTAAATTCCAGGCCCAACAGACCCTGAATGTTTCCGTCTTCAGGACAATATTTCTAGCTTTTTCTTCCCTTCCAGAAGTTTTGGGCATTTTTTTTTTCTCCTGAATGATTAATGTCCTTTATTATTCTGATATTAGAGGGATGAAAATGCAAAGCCAAGCTTGGTGCAGAACAATGGTGACATCTTTGATTTTATCAAAACATTAACTTGATTTCAGTCAGCCATAATCAATTACATGTAATTTCCAGTATGTGCCCTTTAAACCATATGAGGTCTAGAGTCAAACTGGATATTATAAATTAAATGAGAGCTGCTGTCTGAGGTTTCCTAATAGCAGTGACTTCAGAAAAGGGAATAGCAAAGTATGTTCTCAGTGGCAGAGCCCTATATAATAATGAATACTATAATTTTGCTAGTCATCTTTATTTTACGTTTTCCTGAAAGTAAGCTATTCAAATGGATAGCTTAGGAATCCACTTAGGAAGTGGATTTTTAAAATGACATCAAGCTAAGAAATTTCTGAAAAGTACTATCAAATACGGTATTGAAAACTCATACTGTGGTTGAATGTTAGGAAGACATCTAGTTTTATTTTGGTGGTGGTTTTGAAGATTTGGCTGGAACTGGATACAAATCTTATACTGGACTTCGTGATGATCCACTGTAGAGAGGTGAAAGTCATCACCTTCCTCAGTGACTGGGTAGTTTCCAGCTGCACAGAATGGTCAGATCTTGAATTTTCAAGCAGATTGAATCTGTAGGCAGTTGAAAGTACATTTACAGCACACCTGAGGAAATGTTTCTGATGTGGAAGGACAGGAGGAAAGTACAATACCTACAGAAGGCACCTTATTAGCAAAAAGCCACAAACAGGTCAGACAAGACAAGTTGCATTGCATCACGGAAACCAGGCAACTTTTCCGTAAAGTTACATGTTCTCTCCATCCTCTTGTGGCTGGGAGATTTTTCTGCAGTTGCCTAGCAAGAACGTAAAAGCTAGTTACGAGAGAATCATAGCAAACGCCCCTCTGGGCCAGAAGACCAATGGTCAATCTGGCCTAATATTCTGTCTCCGAAAGGGTTCGTGAGAGCCCTGGGGATGGGGAGAGCTACAGGAAAAGTGGGCGCAAACCTGGATGCTTGTAGTGGTCCGCTCTCCTGTACTTGCCCCCTCATTTAGAATTTGGGGTTTTAGTGTACATTTCTCCTGTTCTTAGGCATATCAATGCCTAATAATTGTTGGACTTGGCTAAAAAATGTTGGACTTGGCTAAAAATTGTTGGACTTGGCTAAATTTAGAATTGTGTTGCACCTATGGCATTGATTTACTTTCTGAATTGACAAAGATGGTCTTTTCTTATAAGCGATCAATACTTAAAATAGATGTGGTGTGTTTGATCATTCAGTTCTGCAGTGCTCCGTATGGCTTTTGGTTAGAGAATAGGTGATAAATAATAATTTTGTAGGAATGCATTCCACATCTTCCTCCTTCCTCAATGCTATTTTTTTTTTCATTAGGAGAAATCAGATATTTAATATAATCAGAGTTTTCAGTGGAGTCTTATATATTCTAAATGTTTGGCGCTGTAAGGGCAAATTCTCTTCCTAGAAACAAATCAGTCTTTTTCTCCTTATTTCAAGTACTTTTTTTTTAATCCTTCACAAGTGCCCTGGTTTCATTCATTGTGTTCCTAGTCTTTGTGTTGGAATTTATTTCACACAGTTTTCTCATTGTATCTGAAAATGGCTTCACTTTGAGACCTGAGGAGTAATATGTGACCCGACTTCAGATAACAGATGTGAGCTTTGACTTGTATTTTTTATTTCCCTTAACTTTAATGCCTTCTGAAGGCACTGATATGCTGTATTTTTAAAGCAGGCAGCTTCTTGCATTGATCCATTACCAAATGTTCCTGGATCCAGGATGCTGCTAGAGAGGCATGGCAGGGAAACATGCAAGTTGTAGCTTCTCTTATTGAATAATAATAATAATTTTGAATTTGTATCTTGGTAAGTAATAATAGTAAAAAAAAAAAAATCTGATTATCTTCTGCAGTGTTGATTCCTAAGTGATTTTCAGAAGCATCTTCTGCTTCTGGCACTGTGTAGTAAAACCATTATCCTACCATACAGTGCAATAATGACAGAACACATGCTGTGTAATGTAAACTTACAATCCAGTTCTAGTCAGATGTTATTAGGCTGTCATCTCTTCGAGCAGCAGTAGTGGAATTAAAAAACAAATGAAAAACAACAGCAAAACCCCCGAAATACCCTTCTCTCCCTCCCACCCCTCCAATAGCAATAGAAACTGCATTCATATCTGCCAAGTGATTTTGCATTGATGGAGGCTTTTCTTCCTTTTACAGATTCTTTTTTATTTAGTTTTGTTTCCCTTGCCTCACCAAGGAAGGCCAATTCAATCTAGACCATATCTAATCTAGTGAATAATGTGACATCACTTTTTTTTTTTCCTTTGAGGGGGGAATTTGCTTTCAAAACTGTCCTTCTTGAGGACTAGAGGAGAGGCTCTGGAAAATATGTGTTAGGAATGAAATGTATGCCATAATCATTCTGTGCACCTATATCTGGTTTTGTAAAAACGAATGAAACTGCTTTCCATTTGGTCTGTTTTAGGTTATAAACTAGGACTACATCCAAAGACTTAGTGACTAAATAGTTCTCAGCCTCTAACGCTTTTTTCGTCTATGGATGTTTGTGAGTTAGGGAAGCATTATCATAGCAGCCATGCAGGTAATTAAGTTCCATGTAAAAAATCATTCCAGGCTGTGGGGAAGTGTATCTGAGCACTAACTTGATCCTCATCTGTAGTTTCAAAATTTCCGCACTGGTCTGGGTTTGGCGGGGATAGAGTTAATTTTCACAAGAAGCTGGGAGGGGGCACAGCCAGGACAGTTGACCTGAACTGGTCAAGGGGGTATTCCATACCGTATGGCATCATGCTCAGTATGGAACTGGGGGAGCTGGCCTGGGGTAGGAGGAGAGATCTTGGCTCGGGAATGGGCTGAGCATTGGGTTCTGGGTGGTGACCAATTGCATTGTGCATCACTCGCTTCATATATTCTATTTTTTATTAATATTATTATTATTTCTTCTCTCCTTGTGATGTCCTATTAAATTGTCCTTATCTCAACCCATGAGTTTGCACCTTTTTTTTCCAATTCTCCTCCTCATCCCACCAGGAGGGAGGGGTGAGTGAGAGGCCGCGTGGTGCTTAGTTGCCGGCTGGGGTTAAACCACGACACGCAGCCTTCACTGACACAACCTTGGGTGAGAGAGGAGGGAGCTCTAAGGAGGGGCTTATTGCAAGCCCTCAACATTAGGATGAATTTCTTTTTCCTTTGAGGTTCAGATTCCCTTTACTTTCAAACTCAATTCTATATTGAGTCTATATTGTCAATGTATTCTGTCATTATAGACAGAATTTCTTCAATTATTATATTGACAGAAAATGGTCTATTTCTTGGTGGTTTTGTGTAATATTGTGCTATTGCTTCATGTTAAGCGAATAGTTACAGAAACTGAAGGTCTCTTTCTGAGCTCATCTCTATGCTGTGAGTATCACAACACTGAGTTTCCTCTCAGCTTTGCCCTGCAGGCAAGAGAAATCTGGGGCTTTCATGCATGTTCATCAGGTGACAGCCAGGCTATACCTAGGGTGCTGCTCGTTACAATTGCCCCTTGAGATCCTTATTAGCAGTCTATATGACCAAGCAGTAGATGGGGACAAGCATTTCAGTCTCTTCTTGCTACACGACGGTGATGTGACCCTCTGGTTACAGCAGCATCCCATTTTGTTTCTTTATTTTGCACACAACTTTATGGATTTTTCAGCTTGCCTGAAATATCACCCCACTCATGAAGGAATGGAGAAAAAAGAAAAATCTTTCTTCAAATTCCTTTTTATGCAGCTTGATTTTGATCATAATTTGCTACAGCATTTACATCTGGAACTTTCTTTGGACATAAACAGAGAAAGAAAAGAAAAAATAAACAAGAAATAAGGAATAAAACATCACTTGTAATGATGAGCTTTCTCTTATACTACAGTGACTTTTTTTTCCCATAGGGAATGACTTGTGGATCTTGCCATCTTGAAAGTTTGATAGGTACCTTGCACCACAGAAATTAATAAATCCATCAGCTTGGTTTAATGCGTACCCTTCAGTTGATGCACAAGGTAGCATGTTGGATATGTAAATAGTTGCATAGCAATTTTATACTGTTCCTTAAATAGCCACTATTTGTACAGCAACACTTTGGTTTTGGAAGGAAATACTCTGTTGCAATTTATATATGAATAATAATATGAATAACATGAAGGTCACTTCATCATTTAAAGGAAATCCTCCATTTCACGTGAATGGCGTGTATCTTGAATGTTTCCATTGAATTCTTCCTCCTGTAGGATCCTGAGTGCTTTTCCTACTCTCATAAAGATGAATTCTCAGACCCACAAGCATCATTGGCTAAAAATGACATCCAGATTTCTTGACAATGCATGTACTTGAAGAGTTTGATTTGCTATTTCTGTGACTAATGCTAGAGGAGAACGTTTGGATTTGGCCTTTTCCCCACCACGCTCTAGTTTAGAGTAACTTTTCCCTACGTGTTTTCTGCAACGGGCAGGGTTACGTGGAGCTTCCCTAACTGGCACAGAAAAGGGAGTGATGTTCTGCAAGCGGCGGCTCGCGGCTGAGCTCTTTAATGGGACACGTGGCCAACTGAGCAGCCGGATGGACCAGCAGTTGTAGGTACTTTACACTGAACGCGACTCAGGAATTAAATCTTTGAAATCAAAGGTAAACATACAGGGAATGAAACAGCAAATTGGTGCTGCCAAGAGAAGATTTGGTAGCCTCTGGGATTTGTCAATAACTTCCAATAGTTTGCCCAGTAGCAGGGAGGAAACAGACCTTTTAAAACGAGGAAATCCTCTGTTTGGCAGGGAGACAGGAAGAAGATCCAATATTCTGCCCTGAAACAGCCAGACTTCAACAGTGCTAGAGTGAGGGGAAAATGTTTATTATAAGTTGTTTACTGCCAAATGATTATTTAATGTTCTAAATATCCTGAAGAAATAGGTCAGGATATAAAGCCCTATGATAAAATATTTACAGTTGTCGGGCCAAGTGAGGTGTATGGGGGGGTGGTTGGAGTGTTGTGTGTGACCTAGATATATTTGAAGTCTTGCTAGATGACAGAATATGATGTGAGAGGGGTGATCCCTGAAGGTTTCTATCACGTGTCAAAACCAGGGTGGTTGTGAAATGTTTCTCTTACTGAGATGATCACACCTGAAAAACCACTTCTCAAGCCCTTCCCAAGTTCTTCCCTAAACCTTTGTATGCATTTATGCTGCTGGTGCCTATTGTGTAATATTCTATGAACTGCAATAGCACGATCTTCTCTAGTTTGTCTTTAAGAGAATAGTGTTTTCTGTGTGCTGTGCAAGGGAAGAGGGCACAAGGAAGTGGAGAGCATCGAGATGTAATACAATTGAAAGTCCTAAAAAATTACTGAGTTTTCTCTCTTCTTGGAAGAGGTGACTCTCTTTGGATTTTCTTAATCTGAAAAAGGTTGTCTTTGTGCAAGATGATTGCACAGTGGCTAATTTTGAATGGGCTGTTAAGTAGTCGAGGGCAGTTCACACTGCCATTTTTACCAAATGTAGCTGGTTTATCTTTCATTACAATTTAAAGTACCCCTACGGCTCCCCTGCTCCATTTTCACCTATTCATGTGTATCCTGCTGCAGGTGAGGTTTCCACCACATGGTTTTCTGTGTCCTGATAGGTTGTAATCCTGTGAACTGGTCACTTGGCACATCTGAAGAAATGGAAAGCTTTGCAGGGGGAGGATAGGAATGAGCAACTGGTTGGTGGGGGAAGGAGGAGCTTCCCACAACGACCAGCTGCTGATGGACTAGAAAGTTTTGGTTTAAAAAAAAAAAAAAGTATTAGTGATTTTTCTTTCTGCTTCCTGTCTTACTCTTCAGTGATGCTGAGAAGGTTACACCTCCACTGGGAATGAGGTACATACCCCCTTCATTCCTGCAAAAGTAACTGCCAGCTGTGTTTACAGCAGTAAATGAACACTTCCTATTATCCTAAACAATATTTTTAGAAGACATAGGGTTATAATCAGTTCTCATGAGGAATTTTTCAATCAATATTTATTTTACTGCAAAAATTAATACTGAAAAGATTTGTTATGCAAGCATCCTATTTTCAATATTTCTTACTTTTAAAAATACATGATCTTATATTCTGTAGTTTAATTAAATTTACACTAGAAGAAAGTTAAAAATGGGGGAAAAGAAATCGAAATCATATATTGAAGTTGAACCAGTCTGCTTCCATTTTTCAACTGACTTTTTGGTTCATTAGTAATATCTAATTCTCCACTCCCTACCCC
>JANXJC010000032.1:24143605-24165935 GCA_027564655.1 Leptodon cayanensis
GTGGACTTCTTTTCTCTTTAAGAACTTCAGCATATAGAAAAACTTTACCTTATCCTTTCCATGTGGATGGAAGTGACCTCATTTGTCTTACTGAGTCCCTACAAGATCAGAATATGGTTCCTAAGGGGACAAAAAAGACAAATAGCTTTTTCTTTAATTATTTGGGGGTGAAATGGAAGATACGATAATAGATTCCACATTCTTCTCACTGAGAGCTGAGTAGTTTTGGTGAAATTTGATAGAAAGTGGTTTCTACAATGATTGTAGTTCCTTAAAGATGCTGAGTGCCAACTCCATTCATGTCTTAACTCACTGAAGTATGGAAAAAAACTTGGAATCTTATGTAAGTGTGCGCTTTCCAAGAACTTCACACAACAGTGGTAAGCCAAGATGGTTGAAAAATTATAGATATTCCTATGCTATTTTATGTTAACCAGAGATGCTTACTTAGGTATCTATTTTAATGTACATGCTTATAAATGTGTCTTCTTTATTAATGTTTGAATCACTCATTGTGTTTGAGTTCTTCTGCCAAAAGAGTAACTTAAACTTATACAGTCTTTTGACTTTGCAAGTTACTTAAAGCACAAAAAGGAGTTTTATCTTTAGCCAGCAAGAGCTTACCATGTATTGGTTTGGGGTTTTTTTTTAATTTGAGTAAGAATTTCAGACAAATATAATAATATTATTTTATGTTTCATGCTTTGCATTTTCATGTTTCTAAGATAAGTAGGTGGGATTAAAAACATGCCAGAAATACAGCTACAGTGTAACCATAGAATGTATGCTGTGTATTGATCTTTTCAGTTGCTATTAAACTGTAATACACCAAAATTTTGGTAATAATACATACTTTCAGATTGTTGATCAGTTCTGGTCTCTTATGTTTATAATCAATGATTGGATAGAGTTTAAATGAATTGTGTTGACTTGGTCTTCTAGACATTAATTCAACTTATAAATGCAAACTAATAGTCAACAAAGTTAAATGAAAAATTGAGTCTCTTGGTTTATAAAAACTTTACTAGCATTTGTGGTTCTGATCATTTTGCTAAAGATGCAGATATTATAATATCAGCTGTTTGACTTTTGCATAAGTTAGAGAAAAAATACAAAGGTATTTATTATGCAAAAAGTGGCAGGGAAAAGAAAGAGGAAACCAAATGGTGCTCAGTTATTTCAGATAAAATTGTCGTTAGAGGCCCTAGTGAAGAGTAAATGTCCAGATTATATTTTTAAACTTTTTTCCTCCACACGCTACAAAGAGCGATAAGATTTTAGAAGCTGGGGCAAAACTGATCCATGTGACAGATCTATACATGTCTATCACATCTCCCTAGTCTTCTGGGATAGGGTGCGTTTAAGCCAAAAGACAGAGCGAAGGATCAGATTAAGGCTCAGGGGACAATGGGATTCTTGGGGATAATGTGAATAATGGGATTATGTGGCTCAGTACTCTGAAATGCTTGCTAGGGTATCCAAACTACTCTGTGTATCCTGGGCTAAGAACAGAGCCTGGATTTCAGCCAGATGGTACATGTTCAAGGGACCAAGGGTTGGAACTGAGCCTGAAAGCCTGCCCCCAAAAAGGGCACATAACCAGGGCTGTGAAAGCAGCATTGTTTGCCTTAAAGCATTTCTGGCATTTTTGTTTCTACTTCACTGGAGGAAGATAGGTATAATATCCCTTACTCTCCCTCTGGTCTAACAGGAAAAGCTAAAGATAAACAAGGTTGAGAAATGGCTCAATTGTCTGTAATGAAAAAAATGTGCTCAGTGGACACTTTCATTTTACAGCTATTACCCTTAGGACCCTCCTTATTCTCTCAGCTAGCTTTTGCTGATGATTAAAGTCTTGACTGATCATTATTCTCTGAGGTACTTTGGTAGGATTTATGGCTTTGAAGTGGTTGTCACATATGCCACTGAAGTACTTTTTTTTTTTTTTTTCCCCCCATCCTGACACCTCCCACCACCAAAAAGGGTTGGCTGGACTGGAGTTCTAATGAAACTGAAATCATAGAAGCTTTGCCAGTGAGAAAGGGTTTGAGAGCAATTTAGTACAAAGACAAGCTGCTAAAAACAGAATCATGGTGTTTCAGATGATTATTCCTGGGTAAAGTTTTATACGGCTATTTGTGAAAGTCTTTTCTGTTTTTTGCGTTACTGTTCAAGTGATTAAATCTGTAATGGAAGTTATGTTTGTGTTTTGTGCGCACAGCATAGGAAGGTAAAGATTTTTTTTAGAGGCTAGCTTTAAGAAAAAAAGTAAACCTGAGTATTAAGCTGTGCATTTATGGAGTTGTTACATGCAGAAAAGAATATTAGAGGTGCTACACCAGGTCAGTGGAAAATGCTCCATTTGGGAACCTGCCTAGTAGGGTTAAACGAGAAGAACTCAGATGTGACGCCAGTAAACCGAGTCACGGAGTGCGTAGGGCTGAGGCACATCCTTAGTGGGAGAACTAAGCAGGCCCTCATCAGCCATGATCAAAACCATTACTCCTGCAACGTAGAGCAGTGAAGCATTAACATCACTGTTGAGTCAATACCCACTGTATGAACTGAAATGGGTAAAATGCTAAAAGTACTGCCAACCTTCTGATCTCTTCAACTAAGTGAGAAAAGCTGAGGCGGTATGAGAGGACTGATTTGGAAAAGCAGTTATAAAGAAGAAGAGAAATTTTACTGTAGTCTAGTTTCAAGTTCTCATGAAAAACAGTTGAAACACAGGCTGTGTCTTTTCAGCAAGTGGAAAAGAAAAGGAATCCAGGCTGCAGGAAGAATATGAGTTAGCTGAGGTCAGGGCAGAAACTGGCATTTTCAAACCCGTTATTGTCAGGGTACCGTGTTTATATCTATGTGATAGTTTAGCTAGATCTGAACTCCAAAAAGTGCCTGACATTACCATTTGAGGGTAGGAAGGGAGTACTATGTTCTTGATCTTGCTTTGCTCTTTGCTCTCGTGATAGTCACTCAAGCAAGCAAATGCCAGTGGTCTTTCTCAGTGTAGTTCTGTGATGTTTTCTCTAGCAGTTGCTCAGTAGTTTCTCAGCTGAGTTGACAGAATTGTTTTTTTCATGGGGCTGTGTCGTACGGCATTGGATAATCTAAGTTAAACCAGAAAACTTCTTTCAGAGGCAGTAGGGCTGACCCTCCTCACAGAAGATAGCTGTCTGCCACAGGAGTGTATTATTATCAAGATGTAGGGATGATGATCTGTGTTGCTGTACCCTCATGGGAGACGGGCAGGCAGTGTTACCAGTTTGCTTTTACTGTGTGCATGGGAAATGGGATAGCTTTTTTAAAAATAAGGACTAATAGTTAATATCACAAATCCTAAAAATGAAAGTAAAGAATGTTTTGAGGATTTAATGAACAAATGTTCAAAAAGTGAATGCCATGGCTACAATGCTTGTGATCTTAGAGGTGAAACAGTAAACAGGAAGATTTCCTTACCCAGTGCCTATTTCTCATGTTTTTTCTTGCAAACCACCAGAGTACATTTTGTACCAGTCATAGTGCCTTAAGTTAGTCTCCGAGATCATCTAGTTATTTGATTCCCCACTGAGACTACAACTGTGTGAACTGGAAAAAAAAAAGGGGGGGGTTGTGTCCTGATCTGGTACTAGGAAACCTTTTAAAAAATCTTGGTTTTCTGACTGCTTGGGAATTGACAGCTTTAGTTCTGGCAGTTTCAGGGAAAGGACAGGAGAGAGAATTAGCTGTTCCCTTGTCAAATGTCCTCATACTGTAAATGTACTTGGTGCACCCATTAAGAGCTGCAATGTCAATTTAGCTTCTTTTGTTGTCAAAGTTTCCAACTCAAATGCAGAGGTGAGCTGTTAAATACTCCAGCTGATCTAGGTGACAGCCTTTACCTTTCTTCTGCAGTACATCCCCCCTCTCCATTCTTCTTACCTTGCTCCCTGTATCAAGTTGTGTCTCCCCAGACTCCCATTTCTTTCTCCTTTTCCCTCGACATGCTGTCTGGCATTGACTCCTCCCTAAAGGAGGCAAAGCTCCAAGATACAATCGTACAACTAACTTGCAGGCCAGCGTATCTACTGCAGGGATAGAAGCGCCGTGGGGTGGCCAGCTAAGAGGCAGCCAACCACTTGGACTAGACGGATGCCATCTGGCTTCCCTGTCAGCACCTATCTATTTGCTGGCCAAGATACACGAGCTATCTGACTGCTTAGCTGTTCGGTACCCAGAAGGTACGTACTGCTTTTTTGACTCTCGTGGAGAGCTGAATGTCTCATATCTGCTCTTGGACTGTATTTTGTCGGTAGTACGCAGCCTGTTGTCTTCATTTTGTTGGTTGGGATTACATTTAGGGATTGTTCTTCAGAAAAAAAACCTCTCTCTTGTCATTATTTCCTGAAGAATTTTCAGCACTTCAGTTTCTTCATCGTTGCAAGTCAGGCTTTGGTGCAAGAAGACGCTATAGGATCTCTCTGTCTCTCCCCCCCAATAAGTTTTTTATTAAAAAAAACCCCAAACAACCAAAAACAAACCACCACCACCCCCCAAATGACCACAAAACACTCATTAATTCCTTTGAGGGGGTGGGAAGAGACAGCATAGAAAACTCAACATTACATCCTGACCATCCAAAACTATTGGATTCTTTGACCCAGGCAGCTTGACGAAAACTGACTCGGCATCCTGTCCTGTCACAAAGGACCTGTAAGTACCTTTGATTGCTCTTGTAATGCGTCTTCCTCCAGAAACAGTACCTGTGGTTAACATTTTTGCTATTACGTAGCAAAGTTCAAGGACAGAAAAACTGCAGTGAATGTGGTGTGTGAATTTCAATCTCTGTGGTTTACCTTGTGCCCTCGGAGAGATTAATTTTCTGCTGTTTGACACACGCTGAGCCCAGAAACACTCCTAAACATTCTTGTTCTCCCTCTGTTAACAACCTAACATAGCTTATTTTATGATTAATAAATAATAATGAAAAGAAATAATCAGTGGTTTTAACCTGTTTTTCAGATACCTTAGCATAAATGCTTACATGTGTTGGCTGAAATTTATTGTTGTCCCGAGATGATGAATGTGTATGTACGTGCATGGAATAAAAAAGTCAGCATGTGTATGAGGAGACCCTAATGGCATCATATCTCACGGGGTCTATGTTCTTTCCCTGTGCAAGGTTCGGTAAAAGGGAGGTGTTATTAGTGTCATGGTATAAATATCTTTTCATATCAAAAGTGTAGCGATATGACTAACTGCTACATTTATTTTATGAGAGAAGATTCCTGCAGCGATAGTCCTCAAAAACATATTTGTTACCAGGAATTAATGACTGGATTTTTAGTTAATGCCTTAGGTAGGACAGAGCAGAATCATTTGTGTCCTGCCTAGCTAGTCATTAAATATGGTAATGACTGTGTTTAGGAAAAGGGCTGTTCCAGTTATAACCATCATTGTTATGATAGAAATTCGGTCTGTTCTTGCCTGTTTGTGTTTCTGAAGTCCATCTAACCTGTGCATCTGTTTTGGAAAACTGGTTCTTTGTCAAGAGATAATTACCACCTTTGAAAGAAAAAAAAAAAAAGGTAGAAAGACCTTCAGGAGGACTTTGGAGAATACAAATTATCCTGCTGTAGAGAAATGTTATTCTTTAGACAACGATTGCAATTTGGGAGAAAAAAAAAACCTAAGGATGGGCCTGGCTGGCTGAGTGGCATTAATACACTCTTCTCTCACTGTCCCTATAGAAATTTAATTCAAATGAGGGTTTTTTTGGCACTGCCTTGCTAAGTTCATCAGTTTGCCTGAATTTAAAGGATGCCAATGAGCAAACCAAACCCTCATACTTTGACATAATTCACAGCATTTGAAGGCCAGAACTAGAATCTAGGAGTTTTGCAGGACAGATTCAGTGGAGATGCTGTCTTTCAATACCAGAAACTAGGGTTTAAGGGGTCTGGGATGGGGCCTGGAAAGGTTCTGCACCATTGAATTCAGTGTTTTGCAAGCTAGCGTTTGAGTTTTGTAGAGAAGCTATATGTTGCAATGAGGAATAGAATCACAATATGAATAAGAAGGCTACTCTGTTGAAATGGATTTGAGGCGAGTCATGCATTAAATGAAAAAGAATTAAGAATAGTTTATATTTCTGTATTGCTCTTTTACTATTAATTTAATAACTAACTCTGAAAAGATTTAATAAGATAATGAGGGAAGACAGCTGAGAGTGATACATTGGGAGAGAATATTAAGCAAGCCAGCTCTATAAAGCTTGTCTACTTCTGTTAACATTAAAATACTGTGTGTGTTAAAATGTTTCTGAATGACAACAGAGAAAAACAGTTGGTGTAAGCCCTGTGCTGTAAACTGTATTGTTCGACTATTAAGACACGTCGTTGTCCCCTTGTTGCTGCTCTCTTGCCTAACTTTCCTTTACAGAGAATGTGTTTACTAACGGTTTCATGCTGTGGAGGAAAAGGGAATATATCTTTTGTCAGCAGACTGTATCTTTTCCCTTTGTTTCCTAGGGTCTTGTTTATATTGGAAATGTTCTTTGTTATATGCTATGTTAACAGAGTTTTAATCAATTTATAGCCCCCAGCCATGACCCCTTTTTAACCCTTGAGAAACTTTCCAGGCTTCTTCAGCATTTGGATGTTCATTTTTATCATGTCTTTTAGAATCAATTGGAAACTTTTGTCTCTTTCACAGAAAGTTACTTTACCCAACCTTTCTCTGTTAAATTCCTCGAATATTCTAGATTGATTTCTAGACCGTTACCAGGTATTGTCATATTCTTTTAACCATTGAATATATTTCCTCATGTTAGAAAGATAAACATGTCATGTGTTTCCTCATATCCAAAAATTAAATATAACTACAAACCCAGAAAACCAAGTCAGAGAAAGTAGGAGAGAAAGGACGTTCCTGTCATGCTAGCAGTTATCTGCTAGAGCACCTTAGCAATTGCTTGCAGTAGGAACTACTCAGTTCTGGGTGACCATTACAACATTCCCCTTAATTGTTTCTGCTTGTTCACTAAAACTTGTTTGACAGCTGAATGTTTTAGTTTTCTGACAGCTAATAATAATAAGAATGAGAAAAGAGAGGACTGGCATTGTGCTCAGAAAGCCTTGCAGAACAGTGGTGAAGTCTGCCATGGGGAATACAGCCTCTGCTGTTGAGATACTTAAGAGACCCTGATGGTAATGAAGGGAAAAGGAAACCACAGGGAGCCCTGTTAGGGCCTCCGAGTCAGTTAATGGGAAAACAAAGATGAAGACTGAGATGGTTCAGAGGTGAACAGGATGAAGATTGTGTGGTGCGGAATGACTAAGAGAAGAGAGAAGTATACCAGAGGACAAACTGAGAAACTGATACGCCTGTTTGCATTTTGGGAATATGGGATATTCCTGTTTCGGGGAAAAGGATAAGGGACGTAAATGGGATCTGCAGTACTCTGATGGATAAGAATAAAAATAAATAGGCTGTGCAGGGAGTGGAGAATAGGATGTCTGCAGAGAATTACAGGGCTTGTAGAAGTTAGGGGCTCCCTCCATCATGAGCAAAAGGCTAGCAAGGTACTATAGCTATTAAGTATACAGGTGGTATAAGCACACACATAGAATAGAAAAAAAGAAAGCCAATGATTGTATGGACAGAGTCAGGGCCTTTTCATTTCTTTAGTCTGGGCCCACGTTGCTTGTCCTGTGTCACTTGGGAAGGGAGGTTCTGGGGCTTCTGACACAGAAAAGGCCGTGACAGCTGTGTCCAGGGAGCTGAAGTGCTGGGCTAGCAGGGAGCATGTCATGGGACCATTGTGTGTTCAATGAACTTGGCTTTCAGAAATTTTGAATGTTTGATTCCTCTGAAAATGCTTGTCAAGTGTATAATTTTTGAGCATCTCTCAAACAGTAATGAGTTTCTTCTAAGTGATACACAATTGGTACGTTTCACCAATAGTCTGACACAAAGATATCATTTGTCCCACCAGTGTGTGTGTTTGTTGTCCTACTTGTTAAACCAAAAGATCATTATTGATGTCCAGCCTTTGAAAAATTCAAGGAGACATCTGGAAAGGTAGGTCAGAACAGTAATTTCCACTTTAAAAGTCTCAGTGGGAGGATTAGCTAAGGGGTGGGATTAAATTCACCTATGTTTGTGAATTGGAATTTGATTGTCTGGTGAAGCAGAGTTGTAAATTGCATAGATCTGTGTTCATATTAATGTAGTGATTTGTATATTATGGCTACCATAAAAGTTTTATAGGGCTAGCGGTAGGGTAATGCTTTGTCCCTTTTGCCAACTTTTGTCATCCAAAAGAGCAGGGAGACACAAGCCAAGCGCAGAAGTATTTTAATCATTCACGCTTTGCATGTTTTACATCTTCCAAAGTGGAAAAATAATTCAGTTCCTCATGGCACATGCTTCGGGTTTGGAAGCCTACTTTAAAAAGGGTAAATTTGGAAGGCTTTTTGCATGACATTTTTATTCATACATTACCAGGTGTCAATGATGTGTGTGGTACTGACTGTTGCCCAGCTCGGTCAAGATCTGCAACCTGGATAGCACATTTCTGTTGGCATTTTGGTGACCTTTCTTTTGAACGCCTCTGAGTTTGGCTGATGAGGCTGAACATTCAAAGTTCCAGCCATACCTAATGCGAATTGCATTTGCAGCACCTTTTCAAAACTGGGCTCTTAACTGGGTGTGGATGTTGCATTTATCATACCACCTCATATCCAGAGTCAAATTGTTTACTTCCTTATCTTTTGTAAATTCACAGTATCACATTTAGAGATGGTATCACTCCCTTTTTGTAGTATGCAAATGACACTGAAAGCTTTCCTGTGAATCTGTGCATGGAGTGATTGAAAAAAAAAAAAAAACAAGTAAATGGAATTTTAATCTAAACATGAAAAAGAGGACATACATGAAGTAAATGCAGGTTGAACTGTGATAAAGAAGAGGCTGTGATTCTGCAGGGAGGTTTAAATTTTTATTAGCAAAAAACTGCTAATCTTCATGAGAGGAAAATTATTACAAGTAGAGATTTTGGAGACTGCAAGGATGGCAGTTTCATCTGAGCTGCCTCTAAAATCCTGTGGGCAATGAGATAGCCAGCAAGGATTTCAAGTTAGTTTATTCTCCAGCGTTCCTAATCTGCTTACTTTATGTTGGGGTTTGATGCAATAATATATTTTCCCTCCCTATTGCAAGCTGCTCAGTTTGAGTCCTTACAATTTATACTTTGGCATGAGAAAATAGAAGAATGCTGTATCAGCTGTCCCATCACAGTTGTTTTGCCTCTCTGTGTAAGAAAGAGAGGTTAGAGAGGTCTGCTGAGGAGATTTCACAATACGATGGTGGCAAGGGTTATATTACTCACGGAAGCAGCAACATGAGAGAAAAAAAAAAAGATAAGAGAATAAACTTTTCTCTGTCCTTTCAGAATAACCTTAGCAAACACAAATCTGGATACTCTTTCAATAAAGCCCAGAGCACCAGAGGAGTGGAGTGCATTGCCCTTTGACAGGTCATTAACCCATCCTGACAGTGAAAGGCAGCCAGAGGTAGAGGCGTGATGTGAGAACAGATTTTAAGAGAGTTAAAGTGCAAAGTCTTGTGTTAAAGAAAAGGGAAGGAGGTATGTGCTGTCCTTCTCTCTACTAATTTTGTGTCAGGAACTTCACAAATAGCAGTAGCTATTCCTTCAAGCGGGTATGCCCTGTAGGGGTAGACATATGCAAAAAGATAAGCATGGTTGAGTAATGGAGAAGTGACCAGTAACGCACGTAACTGAGAACTGGTGGAAAATCAGGACTCTTTCTGTCAGTTCTAAGTTGGGTGGGGCTTTGGCAAAAAAGAAACAGGGGTTTGTTGTTATCTTTTGTCAGGCTATTTATTGGTTTTGCTCAGTTCAAAAGTAGTGGCCTGCATAAGTCTGAAACCATTTGAATTGTGGTTTAAATCTGTTCCCTTCATGTGCAGAACAAGTCTAAAGGGCTATTTCTGGTTAATTTGTGTTTATTCTAAATTTCTTACGAGCTATCTGGCCTTGAATGGTTGTATAGTCATTTAGTTACGTGTACAATTCTTGCCAGCTTACAGTTGTGTTTTGTCTAATTCCTGCCCTCATACGTCCTGCCCAAATTTGTCTGCTTCTGGATTACTATGCGTTAATAGTTTTGATGCAGTGCCCTTGAATATGGCATTGAACATATGTGCTCTCAAATGTTCACACCTGTTAGTCTTTGCAATCTTTAAATTCTCCCCTTCTCTGCTGTCTCACCTGAAAAGCCCCCGGAATGCTGTTGTATTAAATATAATTTCAACAACAACAAACAGACCCTGCCACATGTTATGCCATAATGCTTCTCTCTGACCTTATTATACAAGAGCAACCATTATATAGAATTTATGCTAGTTAATTGGTATTGCTGTCTGCTACTGTGTCACAGTGTGCTGGAAAGAAGGTCTTTGCAGAATGAACTTTAGAGGTGGCCATTGTGGCAAAACTTACGGTTTTACATTCAAGGGAGTTTCCTAAATCCAGGATAAAGAAATTTAGCTATTGGTTAGTTATGGCTCACAGTGCTCTGGAATAAATTCTTGGTAAAAGAATCAAACTCAGCAGTTTTTTGTTAAAGCCCTGCCTTTTGTGAAATCACCTTGTGAAAAGCTGAGTTGACTGATGGCTGCATGAATTCATTGTGGAGCTTCATGTAACTTTCTGTGAAATTCAGTGAGGGGGAAGGTGTTGGAGGTATTCCGTACATACTTTTTTCTTAGGAGTTCCTAGGTTCAAAGTTGGTGTCAGTTGCATAGCAGATTTACATACCGACTTGCTCTTTCGATTGTTGGTTGATCACCTTTTAGATCAAAAAATGAGTTTGAGTGACTGCTTATATTTACCATACAGGAAGAAGTTAGTGCCATGTGTATAAAATGAAATCTGGGGGCCTCTTTTGTACCCCTGAATCATGGAGCACATATAAGGCAGCCTTCTGTCAGAAAGCCTGAGTACACATTATAAATAAATACTGCCCTGAACAGTCATAAATAACACTCTTAGCTTTTAATGCATAATTAACATTGAGTAGTAGCTAGTAACACAGCCAAATAATTATGCCACATTTTAAGACTATTTCTGTCTGCTTCAGCCACACAGTCAAGCAGTTAAAATATGGCCAGTTCTTTGGAGTTTGGCACAGTAATTTTTAGCTACAAAATCCCAGTGAGCTCTTTAAAAAAATCTAATTAGTAATAACCATTAGCGTTGGCTTATTCCTCTGCTTTAGACACTGAATAAGCAGCAAGTTTTTGTAGGGTAAGTCCTACAGCATACTTGGAATACAAGCTACAATGGTTCGTTTTCCTCTTCCTCCTGAACCAGAGCACCTTAAATTACCTGGTGGTGTGAGTGGCTGAATGCAGTTATGAGTAATTAGGTACCAGAATACTTTCACATCCTGATTCCCTGCGACCAGGACATAACCGTCCTGCCGTAAGAGCTGAAAGCCCTCACTAGCTCACGTATTCGGTGGGGACCTGTGCTAAGTGGTCTGCTTCGAATAAATACGCAGAAGCGAATGATTAGCTGAGGCTGACCATAGGAAATCTGACTGAGGTCAGGTGAGAAAACTGACCTAGGAGGTTGGAAAATACAGTTACTCTCATGAGTTTCTCCTCAATCCTCTACTCAAGCATTTCATTAAGTCACAACATGCAACCCAGCCCGATTCAAAGGAGCAGATTACTAGGTGCGGTATGATGTAATGTATGCAGGTATACAATCTTAGAGCTGATTTTTAAATAAAACCATACAGCTGCATTTCTGGTGTGAGATGCCTAAATGTTTAATGTGGTGTCTAAATTCATAAGTCTAAATGTAAAACCCTTTGTTTCCTCATTTACAAGTGTTACCTTATGTGAACGTAGCGGGGTTCACCTGATTTAATATACAGAGTTCTTAGAGATAACTTTCCAGAGGAGGTTTCAGTAAAAGCAGAACGGAGAGTTGTAGCAAGATGCATGTCTTTATAATTAGTTGATTCAAGAACTATGCAACAAAAATGTTGCATGCACTGGAGAATGATTGTTGCACACTGAATTGTATGTAAAGCTAATTTTGTGCTCAATACCTGCATTTTGTCAATACTTTATAAGTAGCTGTTGTTATTTGTATTATATACATATATTAGTAGTATATTTCACATTGAGTTTGCAAATTGTGTACATGTTATGCAGCATAAGGCCAGGGATACCAGTGCAGGTCTAGAAAACAGGAAATACTTCAAATGCTAATTATTTTATTTTAAAGTATTTTTTCTGGTGCAGTCCAAAAGGACATAGAAAAGAACTTTCAATACTAAATAAAAGTAGAATACTTTCAAGGCTACTTAAGACTTCTTCCCACCTGCCTTTTCTAGATATAGTAAGGTATTATTAGAAACAGTTATCTTCTATCTTTTAGGGGTTTATTTGGATGATCTCTGGTGCTTAATTGAAGAGTTGATTTCCAAAATGACTAGATCTTATTCTGATTTGACTTTATGTAGGATTTTGTGTAGTAATTGTTGGACGTACTGGAACATTGTAGTGAAGAGTTACTTAACACATATTTAGTTTTCGTTTTGTGGTTTGTTCTTTTTTTTTTTAAAGAGTATTATTTTCCAGGTAGCTTTGAAGCCATGTTTTTATATGAGCATATACTATTCTTATTTTTACACCAGGCTATAAGCTTTCTTGTGCTCCTTGAAAAGTTTTGAATTGTCTTCCTTATATACTCAGAAGTTGAGTCAGCAGGCTGAGTTGCCATTTCCTCAAGAGGCAAAACTTCAACAGTAAACGTAGCCTGATGATCAATTAATAAATGAACCCACAACTTAGTTCTCTCTCCAAATACAGCTCTGTGGAGCTTATTTTAAGGATTTCTCTTCTCCCCTACAGACAAAAAAAAAGGAGGATAACTTAATTTGAGTGTTCCTCTGTCTGGTCACTTATACTGTGCAAAATTTCCAGACAGAGATCATGCCTTACAGCTTGTTTCATCATATTTTTTTCCCCAGTTTTTAATGCTGTTTAGTCTGCAACTGTATTATTTTGTATTTTAGGCAGAGGAAATTGGGAGCCTTGGCAGTACCGGGGTGAATTCTGAACACAAGAACACGTCACCCCTTTCTTTCTAATTGAGTGATACTTTCAGAAGATAAATGAACAAAATTTCCCCAGTTGTCAATGCTTATAAACATAATGGCAGCAGAAAGTATTCCGAGAGCAGCGGCTATCCAGCACTTACTGGCACTGTTAGTGCCTGCAATTTTACAGCTGCTGATCCACCCCCCTTTCTGGTACAGAATACAAAGTTCCCTTGGGGAGATCTTCTGTGGCAGTTAGTAAGTCAAGCGCAGGACCATTTTTTAAAGTACTGATTTTCACTACCTGCTCCATTATTTCTATCCCAACCATTTTGGTTTTAGCATGGAAAAGGTGTTTGAACGCTTTCCCTATTCTTCCTTGAATGTGGCAACTCATCTGTTTCTCGCTGCATCCTCATGTAGCTGGAGAGAAGGGCAATGTGTTTGCCTGAGTTATGATCTGATCTGCTGGCTCTCAGATTGTCTAGCTAGGAGTTCTCACTTTTCCTCCCTGTATCTCTTAATTCCATCACTTAATCTCTTTATAGTACACTTTGTCCTTTCCCTTGCTTTGTTCATCCAGAGAGGTGATGGGAGTCACTCCAGCAGGGACACTGCAGACATAATATGTCCCAAGTTCATCACAGAAGGCTGAGGCAGTGGCCTTGAAAGATATCTGCTTCACTTCGCTGCTGTGGATCCAAGCAATTTTCCCTGCTGTAAAGCTCTCTTTGCTAATGCAATCCAATAACTGATATTTCTGGCCTGAATTCATCCTTGCTGGAAATAGCCCCTTTGCTTTCAGTAGAGCTATTTTAGGGATGGATTTAGTCATCTAGCTTGTTAAATTATGCTCCTTTCTGTTCCTTGATTTCCTGCTTTCCCACAATGTGAAATCTATAGTCTCCTCTCTTGGGTCAGCATTTTATTTTCAATGTGAAATACAAGTCCTGGCTCCGAGGCAGTGATAAACCACTGGAGGAGATTCTACTATGTAAAGGATTAATATTAAAGTATTTATTCTAACACTGAGTAGTAGGAGTTGAATACTGGCAGGTCTACTATTCTTTTCCAAAATGTGTTTCTTACAAGAAGGTGCCAGGCTAACAGTGTGTAAGATTGCATTTATTCGATGTCAAGAGACAAGAGAAAATCAGGAGGGGAAGGAGGGGAGAAGATGCCTGTGGATTATGCAGCTGACATCCAATGGACCTGAGAGAATCTGACTACTAACAGGGAGCTGGCTTACTGTGAGTTATTTTGTCCATGTAAATTCTTGAATTTTCATGTCTGCAAAGCTGTTTTGCCAGTTCTACTAATGATTTAGATTAGCTTCCTTATTGGTAAGGTCTGTTCTATTGCTGGTATGGAAACATGCTCTAAAAAGAAACGTGTATAATTATGAATCTGTACTTTTATCAGTCCTTTGAAGACTAACAGGCTATTCAATGCATGTTGGAACACCGTTTCTGCATCCACCTCAAAGGAATTTAAATTCGAGAAGATCAGTTTTTATATTCCATGCCTGAAATTCCCATAGATTAGAATAGAGTTACAGCAGTAATCCAGAAAACTATCCAGACTGCTGAGCTACCTTCTTGGGTGTCTGAGGCCTCTCTTGTGATTTTTTTTTTTCCCCCAGTTCTGAACAATGCATACCAGAGACTGTGTTGTACATTTGCAAATATATTAAATCTAAAGTACATTAAAACTAAATTTTTATATTCAATATAAAAATAAGTAGCTTAAAGTATTATGAAAGTGATACAGACCAAAATGTTTGGGTTTTTTGGTTGTTGTCATTTTGTTGTTGTTGTTTTTTTATAATGGTCCCACCTATAAATTTAGCAGAGACTGATGGCCCATAGGACCTGTTTCTGGCTTCATTAGCAACAGTGATAGTCTACACAAAACATAATCGCAGAACTTTGGCATGTGAAGCTGAAAAGAGAAACACCAATTACTGATACTCTGTCCCTGTGGATAAGCTTTTGTTCATGTTTCAGGGCATGAAATGATCAGTACAAAATGCTTATGATAAAGCAGTCTAAAAATGGGGTTACTGAGGCACACGCTGTATTTCTTTGCTTCGTCTTCCTGTGTTAATGACAGCTTTTGAGGGCTTAAACTGGATGAATACCCTTGAAATGTTATTTCAGAGACTAAACATTGTCAGCAGTAGAGGCTGTGCAACCAAGAGATGACATGAACTGGCCAGGACCAGAAAAGAACTCAGAAGAAAAGCAAGGATGAAATAGCCAAATTACACTACACATAACCAATAAATGTGATTTGTGTCCTCTTGCTTCCTGCTGCCTAGGTACTTGAAGGCTGTGAGGTGCAAAATACAAGGTCCTAAACAGGGCTTCAGGAAGATCTGGAGAACTGTACGTGGCAAATTATTAGAGTCTGTATCAAAACCAAAAAGCCTTGTGGATAAATACACTGGGGAAGGGTCAGCATAACTTCCGTGAAGTGAATCACACTGTACAAATATACTGGAATCATCTGAAGGAAAAGCAGCGTGGCTGATAATTAAATTTAGCTCCGTCTCCTAAACGCTTGTGAGAAAGCCCTTAAGGAAGCAAGAAGCAGGGGAATAAGAAGGGAAGTCGTTGAAGGGGTAAATCAGCAATTTAAACATGGGAAACACAGGGCAGGAACAAATTATCAGTTCCCTAAGTCACCAGTGGAGTTCCAAAAATATTTGTGCTGGGACCTGGGCTATGCAGCATGTGTAACAATGTGCAACCGATGGAGTAAGAAAGCTTGTTGATGGACATAAATGGAAATACTAAAATTAAGTTGAAGAATTGGAGGAGGACCTTAAGCAACTCAGTAGCTGCCTAATAAAATGGCAGATGAAATTTGATGTAGGTTACGGTAAAATTTTTCACATGGGGAAAAGTAAATTTTAAAATTGTATATGAAATGGTGAATTCTGAGTTGATTTCTAGCAATCAGAAGCAAGACTTGTGAGGTTATACTATAGAAAGTCCCATAAAAGTATCAGCTCAGTACCTGGTAGCAAATCAAAAGAAATGGAAAAACAAACTGTTAGGAATTATTAGAAAACAGACAACTCATTGTGTCACTGTATAAATCCAGAGTTTGCCCATATCTTGGACATTTTATATTCCCCTAATCAACTAAATCTTTAATATCTACAAATGTGTCTGAGCTATGAATGACTGGAGGTTGGGAGATAGTAGGGGAAATATGACCTGTGTTTGCTCACAACTTGTATTCATTCAGATGAGACCAGCTTTTGGCTGCTGTCTGAACTGGGCTGGAGCTTCTGGCTTCTGAACCAGGGTGACAAATCTTAGTTCTTCTCTTATGGTACAGTAGAAAATATAAATAAAATGTCAGCTGACTTCTGTTTCTATAATGTTACATTTTATTCTTAAAATTAGAAAATGAGTTTCTCTTCAGCATATGTGCTGAGTCCATTCTTTAGCACTTCACATTCACACACAATAAATAGCATTTAGTATCTTGGATTTGGGAGCTCCTCTAACAAATTGCCATGTCTAACAACTTCCCATGTTTTAGTCATCATTTTTTGCCTCAGACCTAGAAGTATTTGATTCTAGCTTGTGAAAATAACTACAACATGCATGCAGATTGTATAAAAGCTATTTTTCTTCCTTGTTTTCCTCTTTTTATTCATCTCGTGTTTCGCATCATGCTTTTGGTGTCTCCATCACACTGTGAGAAAACTTCCTTTGAAGTGCTCAGCAGTTTGAAAGCAGGACAGGAGAGGAGAAGGTCAGAAGTTTCGCCAGGTATCTGCCGAGATCCGCCTGTTTAGAAACTGAGGAGTACTTGACCAAGGTACTGACCGAGGCTTTTCCAGAAGGAGTTTTTTGATCCAATGTGCTGTTGGTTTGCTTTTAGGGGTCAAGAAAACAACGTGCAGCACTAACATCAGGTTTAGAGCAACACAGCTTTTCTTTAGCTATACTTCTTGTGTGAACTAAGGAATGGAAAAGTCACTTTGCACAAAATAAGGTGTAACAAGGACCATGACAGGACCGAGACCCATCTATCATCTCTGCACACCTTTCATAGAACTTTCTGCATGCTGTGTAAAAGCTGCTGTTGCTTCCTGATCTGTTTTCCTTTTATACTGTAAGGCATGGAGTCGTCATTTCAGATCATTTCAGACTCGGCAAGTCTGGTCACTTGGAATAACATGCATGACAGATCAGACTAGTTAAACTATTCATTAGCAGTGCTATTAATTACAAATGCAGACTCTTCTTTTCCTTGCCTTTTGATACATCCCTATTTCTGTGGTTGTCATAGTCATTCATAAATATCTGCTATTTTTAGCAAACAATTTTCAACTAATGACATGAAATGAGCCATTGAAAATGAGCAATTTATTTGCTTCAGTTATTTGTTATTCGCTGCTTGGGGTATGGCTGGCCTGTACATCATTTGTTATTATTTTTGAATAGATGACTGAAAACTTTTTAATCTTGTGAATGATGAATGTGGTGATGTGGAGTTAACTCTTGTTCTGATTTCCAGCTGTTACATTTTTCACTTAGTTGACTTCTTATCATAGGCAATTCTTTAAGTATTCCAATTTAAATGTAAATGTAGAAAAACTGGAGGTGCGCAGTTCTTTTACCAGTGGTGGATGAGTAGATAAGTGGTATGGAAGATCACTCCCAAGGAGGAGAGGAGGAAGTCGATGGATTTATGAACGGGAGAAGTGTGTACAAGACAGCTCCTCCACCAAGAGGGTCCTCCGCAGTGACAGCATGCAAGAACTTGTGTGTTGGACCATGGAGACTTACTTTGACAGCTGAGTTTGTATTTTATGTGTAGTGGTTTCACACAAGTCCCTGTAGTGCTGCTAAGTCATACCAAGAATACACATACAAAACGCTGTTATTTGTTCTCCTTTACTTCTACCTTCCCTGTCTTATCTTTTCCTCTCCCTGCTGCTCTCATTTAATATATGTCTGTTAAGAGAATGAGAGTTAGATTTACTTATCAGTTCATTGTTTACTAAATCTGTTAATTTACATTATCTGGCATATGTTAAATGCAAGATTTGGTAGAATATCTGATGGCTTTAGAAATGACTAGAGATTCCCCACCCCGTCCCCCCTTCTTCTGCTGGCACTGAGGTGTAGAACACAGAGCACCGCTTCCATGGGCCTCTTGGAAAACTAACTTAAGGCATAACAGCTTATTGGTGATATGACAGTTTTCAGAGACATTATGTTAAAGGCAAAATGATAAATTATTCCTCCTCTGCTGTGGAGGAAAGATAGGAAATAGAGATCAGCATGGCATCATCAGATGCCTTTTGAGAAAATTTAGTAAGTGTACAAAAAATGGAAACAAAAGCACATGACATTCAGAGGCAAACCAGGCAAATGAGATCTAAATGAAATCACCACTATGCAAGTAGTAACTATGCATATTTTGTAGACAACTTGGAAAAGCATAAAAATGGTGTCCTGCAGTAGCCACATTAATCGACACTTCTGAAAGGTTGCTCTGATCTGCATCTTCTATCCATATTCCTATTATTTTGATAGTAATGTTAAAAGTGAATGTCCTAGTGAGATTCCACTTCCATTTGAAGCAGTCTTGCACTTTTGTCTCCTGACTCTCAGACTAGCATCCTGGCAATCTAAAATTAAGTAAAATTGTTTTTAAAAAAATGTTAAATTTATATGTGCAAAAGCTAATGGGATATTAGACCATTTCAGAGGTGTGGAATGTAAACAGAGATTTTCAGATGTGAACTGAAACTGGCAAATGTGATCGAGTAACAGAAGTCTATTGTTAAAATAGGTTTAATTTAAAAAGAATACTTCCGTTAACAAGATGAGTTTGTGCCTGACAGTCCTCTATGGAGAGTTGTACAGATGACTAGCTTGTGGAGACGAAACTGTATGCAGAGGTGTGACGTGATCTTCTGTTACTTCTGTTGATATGTTCCGTGTTGAAACTGTGAATCCGGGATTAGTCAAGGAGTGAGCTTCTACCTTTCTACCAAAATGCAGAGTGAGGGAGTTCTGTCCCCTTCTGTTAGACCTGGAGCCATGCGCTAACTCACAGAAGTGACTGTGAATCCTCAATCATATCTTTGGCTGATGTTCGCACATTGCCCGGCCCTGGAAAATAGGAGCGAAGAAAACCACTGGATCAAACAGAAAACTTGGTGCTAATCCTTTCCTTTATTCCCTTGGTACGCTTGCTTTATTTTTCCTTTCTGTTTTCATTTGAGCTGCTGTGCTGTGGCTCCCAGTGTGCTCTGTAGGGAGGAGTCTGAAGCAGGTGGCAGAACCTCATTGCAATGCAAAGGTTCAAACCCTGCTACGTGCAGTTTATAAGTAATTGTGTCATGGCTCACAGAAAATTACCAATCTGTGCCAATTAGCACAAGATGGATATCAATTTTATTTTCCTTTTGTTTCTTTTTAAAGCTTGGGAAGTTCTAAAAGAGGCAGCAGCAAAGTTTACTGTTTGTTATGTGCAGATTTACATTGAATTATGAAATATGGGTTAGCATGCAATTGCTGGTACAATTGTGTTCTCCATTAGCAAACTGGAGGCTTCATTTATACACTGAAAAACACAACAACAAATTAGGTGGGTGACTGCATAGAAATATTAGAGTGAAAAGATGGAAGGGTGCATCTGGGATGTGCAATGAGGAAATACACATTATAAAATAAATGTCTCCATTTTAATGTTTCCACCTACTCTCCTTATGGTGATACCATGTGGTTCTTTTTCTCATTTTTGTCTGCCTTAGTGGTTTCAAACTTTTGAGAAAAGGAATATTTAAGAGAACAAAAATATGAAGAAAAGCGGTTTGTCTGGCTGTCCTCTACAAGCTGTAGTTCCTGCAAACGAGTGGAAGGTTAACTTTCAAATCTTTCTGCCCTTGAGCTTTGCATGTTTTTATTTATGTCCTGAAAAACACAGCTAGTCTTTTGTATTGCTTCCTTGTCCACTTGATCAGAAATGGTAATAAAGTTGTAAAAACATGTGGGAATGGCCTACAACCTGTAAACAAAGAGTAACTTTTACCAGAACATTCTCTTATGGAACAGAAACAGTGGATTCTGGGATTATTGACAACGACTGTAATGGAGACAGGTCTTAACCTATTGCCTTCCTTTCATGCACATGCAACTTCGAGTACTCTGTCTGCATCTTTGTTTCTACAAGGAAGTTTCCAAACACTTTCTAGGATTTCCTAGTGTTTCTACATACTTCCAAAAGTTTGTGGGAGATGGTTTTGGCAACTTTTTGCCTCCTCCGTGTACTGACTGCTAGTAAAAGACCATCACTACTAGAACACTTCAAACTCTGCCATCTGTCTTTTATACTATTAACTATTTTGGCTGTAAACCTACTGTCTGGCTCACAGAATCCAATATAAAAATATCGGCAAAAGAAACAGAACAATATGGAAGAGAATGTTAGGAAGGAAAGGAAGAGGAAATGCTGGGGGATGGGGGGGAGAGAAAAACAGGAACACAATGAAGAAAAAAGGCACGTGAAGAAAAGGAGTCACTAATTATGTATTCCTGGAATGAAGCGATTTTGAATGCAGGCAGCAATCAGCTGGAGTTTCTAAAACCTTAGCAGATAGACATGCCTGGTTTTTATTTGCCAGAGTTATTTTTCTCTAGTAAAAAGAAAGCAAGAAGGGTGACTTACTGAAACCATGCTGTCATGCTTCCTTCTTTTTTGCTTTTCACCTCCAACTAGTTTTTTCTCTTTTTCTGCCTCCGGAGGTGGATGGTCATGACTTCTCTGCAATAACTCCTCTCCTTCTACTTTTTTATAAAAAAACCCAAACAAACCCTTATTTCATGTTGATATCTCAGCAGAACTTTCGGGATGTTGATGATAATAGAAAAAAAAAACCAAAGAAAACCCAAAATGTAGCAGTAATCCAAATAACAGCTGTAGACTTCAAACCTGAGCATCAGACCTCTGGAGTTTGGCCATATAGACCATATAGATATGGCCTGGAGTATGGATGGTGGTCTACATCTAAACTCAAGACTACATATCAATTATATCAGAAATGTGTTCTTTAATGTAACACAAAGCAAGTAAAAAAATACTAGTAGCAGACTGCAGAAAAGTCAGTTTGAGCCCATCTCTATAAGAAAGCAGTTACTCAGCTTAACAGTTCGAAAGGGGAAAACCCCCTGTCTGTTCCTCTATTCTGATATTATCTGCTTTTTTAGAGTCTTGTTTTGAAAACCTTTCAGTTATTTTAGATTTATGGATTCCATAACTACTCTTCCTATTTGTATGTTGGTTTTTGTTGTTGTTGTTTTTTTTGTTTGTTTGTTTTCTTCAAATTATTCTTATTATATTGTCCTGTTTCAGATGAAGTGTCCTTGAGACTGTGGGCCTATGTTGAGAGATGAGCTTCATAGAATCTACACTTTAACAGTTTTATTTGCTATTATGATGATAATTAAGAGGGACAACTAATTCCATATTAGTACAAAGAAAAGCTAGAGAAAACGAGAGAAAGGAGGAAAACATTTTCAGTACCCTTAAACTAACTGTTGATCTGAGGAGAAGCAGCTTAATATTTTTATCATATTTAATGGAAACCTAAATAAAATGTTGTTCACCAAATACCTGTGCATTCAGGCAGAAACTGCCATCGACTATAGAAACACAAAGTGCTCACTGCTGGTTTTTAGGTTTTATACTGCTGAAAGCTATGGGTAGAGTTCCTTGTTTAACTCAGGTTATATGAAATTTGGCTTCTGTAGGAGTTGGATCAATTCAATTCTTGTACTATTAAGTAGTTTATATTTAGTATTCTCGCCAATGCCACAAGTGATTGTTGTCATGTATAATGTCATAGAATCATAGAATGGTTTGGGTTGGAAGGAACCTTAAAGACCATCTAGTTCCCACCCCCTGCCATGGGCAGGGACACCTTCCACTAGCCCAGGTTGCTCCAAGCCCCATCCAACCTGGCCTTGGACACTTCCAGCGATGGGGCAGCCACAGCTTCTCTGGGCAACCTGTTCCAGTGCCTCACCACCCGCACAGGGAAGAACTTCTTCCTTACATCTAATCTAAACCTACCCTCTTTCAGTTTAAAGACATTATCCCTCATCCTGCCACTACAGTCCCTGATAAAGAGTCCCTCCCCATCTTTCCAGCAGGCCCCCTTTAGGTACTGGAAG
>JANXJC010000032.1:24166035-24177210 GCA_027564655.1 Leptodon cayanensis
TCCTATCACTACATGTCCTTGTAAAAAGTCCCTCTCTGGCTTTCTTGTAGGCCCCCTTTAGGTACTGGAAGGCTGCTGTGAGGTCCCCGTGGAGCCTTCTCTTCTCCAGGCTGAACAACCCCAACTTCTCTCAGCCTGTCTTCATAGGAGAGGGGCTCCAGACCCCTGATCATCTTTGTGGCCCTCATTCCTTAATATATTTAATGAAAACAAATTAAAAATTTGAATGCTGGTCAATGCCTTCAGTGACTTTCTTCCATGTTCTTTATTGGCTAATGGCATTAGTATTAGGAAGTCACACTCTGTCAAAGTTGGTGAAACAACCAACTTTCCTTAAATATGCTGATAATATAATCTTTTCTGTTTGATTCTCTTGCATTAGGGTAAGACTACTTTCACTTTGTCAACTAAGAAATGTGATCTAACTTACTAGCAGGTACCACAACACTATTTAGGTGGCATTACAGGGATTTGTGGCATAGAAAAGAAGTGAGAATCCTCTGACACTCTGCTAAGGAAAATACCTGGAACAGCCAGAACCTGCTGGGAAATTAGCATACGCAATGTAAATGATGCTGGAGACATGAAGCTGGATTAGCAGACTTAAGGGGATTTGTAATGAAATAAATGTGAAGAAAGCTAACACCTTAGGGACTTATTTTCCCCCAAAAATGAGTGTAGTCACATTTTCTTTTTGCTGATACCGCTCCTTTGAATATTTCAGTGCTAAGTAAAATATTTTCAATAATATTACAAAGTAGCCTTTCTTCAGAAGATGTATCCAAATAAAATTAATGGCCAGTTTATAGTAATGTTTCTTTGAAATGTTAATTTGGCCTATATCATAATTTGAAGTGTTAATGTTCATAATGTCTTGGTCAAAATCTAATCATGGTAATTACAGTTAGAGGATCAAATTTCACCTGGCAGTTTCCAATGGAGAGTATAGGTTTATTTCTTTCCTGCACCATTACCAGGTCCTCTTAACAGCTATCATGTCTAGCCTTGGAGATCTAGTAATCAGAAAAAATCTTAGTAATATACTGAAGTGGAAAGTGTAAGTCAGATTCATATTTTAATTTTCAGATTATTTTATAGATTAATGTTATTAGAAAAAAACAGACTCTTCAGCAATAACTTACTCTGATTTTCAGTCTGTATAACAAAGATTTTCTGTGTTTTTTTATTAACATGCTCTAAACAGTGGAGTTTAGATTAGACACTGATTTTGCAAGCTAGTATATGGCTTACTTCAGTGAGACTACTTACAAACTCATCTTTCTGGCCTTGTGTCTGGGTCTGTGTAGCCATACAGCCCAATGCAGTTTCAGTAGCTATATCACTAGAATAAGGATTTAACTTCTCAGATAAGATACAAGTTATGTTCCGTGGCACAGAGGTTTTTCTTCTGTTTTCTGCTGTTTGGTTCCTCTGATATAAATTTTCCTACTATTTTCTCTTTTTTTTTTCTTTTGTTTTTAATAGATGCATAAACTGAGATGTAAGGCATGGACAATTTATTCTGAGTGATTCCACATGTATGATATTATAAGATAGAAAAGCAAATTAATATTGTTTCATAGGAGAACCCATGCAGTTCTTTCAAACAATGCAAAGGATCTCCATCTTTAACCTCAGAAATGTGCATGCCAATCACATAAATCAAGACCTCCTACAAGAGTGCAGGACAGGTATTGAGTAGATGACAAGAACCTGTGTTTTTTAACAAACATTTTTGTTTGTTTTTAGTGAATCACAGTGGCTTTTTGGAGGTACTAGAAGGCTGAAGTTATATTACTGCTTTGTTTTTCTTTTAATGATAATGCACTTGGAGTATCACTGAGACTGTTTAAGGGAAAATTACTTCGTTGCAGCTTCTGTGATAGAGTCAGTGCATTGCGACAAGGATTTTGGTCTCCTGTGCCGCATTAAATGCAACTTGACGGCATTTAAAAAAAACCTTTGGTAGTAAGTATTTATACCTATGATGGAAAACATGACTTGGTATATGCACAAGATCTCAATAAGTAGCATCGGAGGAACAGGTTGAATCCTCTTCATATGAGAATGAGTTACATGTGAGCAGGAATTGGCTCTTTTCTCACCACTGACTGTACAGTACATGGAAATTCCAGGGTTGTTCCGGGGCCTTCTCAGGTGGGATGGCAAGGAGTGATTTTTTGCACAGCTTGATGTACTGTAGCCTGCAGAGAATTTAATTCAAAGCAGTGGTTATTGTTCTTCTGAGCAAGAACAACAGGAAAAGAATTTTTGTGAATTTTGCTTAGTGCTTTGGTTTCCTTTGAAATCACTACTGTGTGCCACTTCATCCTCCAGAACGCAACTTAATTGGCACGTAGCGATGGAGGCAGTGCCACTAGCTCTCATAACTTTTTCAGTGACTCACAGTATTTAAGGGTTTTCTTCAGATGCCAAGTTCTAAATTTCTATGATTGTATGAGAATCACAACAGGCAGTTGAAATAAAAGCAAGTTTCTAATTCTCTTGATTGCAGACATGAGCTTGATAGCGGAATGCAAGTAAGCCCAAACTTTAGCCATTTAAAAAAATACCCTGATTATTAATACAACTTCAGGATTATTTTAGAACTTGACTGATGTCAACTTGAGAAGTTCAGAGTTCAACAGAGTGCATGTGCTTTTTTTCCTGTCCTGTGTGAGTGATGAATTCTGCCTCAAGCCAGTATATGCCAAGGTACTGTTTATATAAACCTTTGGTCTAACCCAGCACTTAGAAAACACATTGCCAGATGTATTTAAAATATCTTTTTCTCTTTAATAAATAAACAAACAACCCCAAGCACAATACAGTCCTTCTCTTTTGCAGCTTTCTGCTCCAGCTGCCTTGTGACCTTCTTTTAATGCTTCCAATGCAGTGAGTGTACAAGAGCTTATTATTTCATAACCTTCTGAGTACTGAGGTTTGGATTGTTTTTTAATTAGCATTTTAATTGCTCATCAAAGTAATTGAAAACTGTGTTGGAAAAATGGTGCATTTACTAATCCCTTGGGTACCAGTCAACACTAAGCTTTTCCCAAGGTCAAATGTGTGCTTGTGATAGTGGGAACTTTCTTTGCTGACGTGATGCTGAAGACTTGGTGAGCAGAGATGTTTTTACCATGCCTTGCAATCTGCCTCTGCCTGTGGTGGGGGAACAAAGGTATTATTCTGTGCATGGCTACTTACGCAAGATTTGCTCTGAGAAGATGTATTACCTTATTGCTTATCAAAGCCGGACCACTTGTTGTAAGCATACAAGATGAGTCTTAAGTGGTTAATGCTGGTAGGGAAGCTTTAATTTATGTCAGTGCTCTTGGGCAGTGTGTGCACTCAGGGACACTCATCCCACTGCTAACATACGGTCCCTGGAACCTAAGCTAAGGCTCAGTTCCTGGAACTGTCTAGAGAAGACACTGAACAGGCAAGAATTCAAGTAGGCTGGGTCATATTAAGCTGGAAGCTATACTAATAGGCTATGAAATAATTGTTTAGATATTGTTTAAACAAGCTGTCTGAGCCCTCACTAATTTTTACAGGAAGTAATGAAATGACCTTACTAATCAGTTCGTCTTGCGTTACTTTGAGCAATCCTGCTCGTTGTCTACTCTCCTCAAGTTTTTTGTTTTCCCTTGCAATGAACTTACCCTTCTTCAGCTACAAGATCCCTGCTGAGAGGATTCCAGCAGTCTCTCAACAGGGAGCTCAGTAAGAACATTGAAATGTTAGGTTTACCTATTTTCCCTTTAAATTTACAGTTTCAAATAATTCATGTGCTGTCTTGGGACTTATTTTCCCACCCCACTTGTACAAAAGCAACTGTGCTCATTGTTCTATGGTCCAAAAATTGGGGCCTGAAAAGTAAGAAATGTGAGATGAACCCCTCCTCTTCTGTGAATGTCTCCTTTCTGCTTAATCTCCCCAAATTTCTTAGTAGTAAGTACTTGAGAGTGTTCTATTGAAGCTGGTGGAAAAGTTCCCTTTTGTTAATTCCTTGTAAGGAGGATTTGGGCATTGTAGTCTTTATAAACTGTATTACATGTCTTCATGCAGTACAAGGCAATGCAATTCACAAATCTTCTCAATGGTTCTGTAGGATTTTTTTCTAATTATTTACTAAAAATGTTTGGGTTTGAAATGTGTTAATACCCATAAAGTTTCACTGAGGAATTAAGATGGAATGAAATAGAGCAAAAACTTTTTGTTTCAGAAATAGATTTTTGTTCAAATTTATGTTGTATTCTAGGTAATTGTTTCATACTACCTTTTTGTTTTTACAGTATTTGTGGTTTGTCCCATAGCAGAGTTGCATAATAATATTAGAAATTACCTGTGGAACAAATTCCAGGTCTTAGCAAACTCAGGTTGCTTTCCTCCAGTCCAGCCCCTCTGTGTGAGCTGAAGATGGACTATTTGTTCTTTAAGCTCTAGAGTTTTTAACCTGTAGAGTTTTTAATGTATGAAAAATTACTGTAGATAAATTGTGTACTTGAGAGTATTGTCCTTTCAGTGACAATTTATTCTGATTTTCAGAGCTACTAACCAGTCACAACGCTTGCTAAAGTTAGTGGATGTTGTTTTAAGCCCACATATCTCGTGTTAAGAT
Organism: Leptodon cayanensis; assembly: GCA_027564655.1. NCBI lineage: Eukaryota > Metazoa > Chordata > Aves > Accipitriformes > Accipitridae > Leptodon > Leptodon cayanensis. The sequence goes on from JANXJC010000032.1 coordinate 24,170,660, forward strand.
TCTATTTTTACATCCAGTTTAAGAGATAGGCCTTAATCTTTTCAATCAACCAGTTTCTGAAGCGGAGGTGTACTGCCGATTGAGCAAGAGGGGAAAAAAATAATAATCATTTTGTTAACTTTGAACCTTCAAAGCTCTTCTGGGTATAATAACGGTCACAGAACATCTAAAATCTTAGGAAAAGCATATTTTACTTTATGCTCATTGGTAAATTAGGATTAATCACTGGTGAGCTTGCAGTTGATATGTAATTGGCTCATTGTCACTGAACAGGCTTAAGAGGGGAAACTACACTGGTTATTGCTTTGGAAGTTAAAAAAGGAAGTCTCTGCTATGTATGAAATGAAAATAAAACAGCTAGAGATTGACCCATTGAAACATTTCGTACTTTTCATTGCTAGCAGGAGATCCTCAGTGAGGCAGATCAAATGTAATTATTGAGAGAACATAAAGAAAACATCTTTGTTTGCTGTGTTGTAATGAGGACAGCTCAGCAGGATTGGTCCTGAGTGTGCTGGATTCTGACTGGCGTACAGGCTTGTATGCTGCAGAGTTAGCAGGGGTCGTAGTCGTTTAATTACATGGAGTTATTTTTGCTTTTGCAAGCACTTGTAACTTTCTTTTAAAGAGAGGTAAGAGCTTGCAATACTTAATGTGCACTTCATATCCTGAAGGTGCTTTACAATTATTAAGCAATTAGTGTGAACGCCACCCGGGTATACTTCTATGCTTTCATATGTATGTCGCAGTGATGGATATAACCTAAACCCAAAGATGTCCATTTACAGATGGAGAGACAAACCAAAATGAGTTCTTTTGGCATGTCTGAAATCAGGTTCAGAGAGTTTAAAGGAGTTGTTTTCCATGTGATAGCTAATCAATGATGAATTTGGAAATATGACTTGGTAGTGAACTCCCGGTCCGTTTGGACTGGATGAGGGTTTCTTAACTCCAATACTAATGTCTGTCTCCTGAGTCCTGGCTTCCAGTTCTTGTACCCATCTTTTTCTTTTATGAGTAGGAACTTGAACATAATTTAAACTGGGAGAAAGGAAAGGATATTTGCACTTCTTTGGCTTAGGTGAGAATGTTCGGTTCTTAAAGGTATGTTAGTTTAGTCTCTGAGAAGTCTATCTAAAGAGGACAGAGACTCTTTCAGCAGGTGACTGTAGACAGAAACGTGATGGAAGAGGTCTGAGTTTTTCTCTGAAGAATTCTCTTGCTCACTGTGGACTACACAGGGACCCAAGGGAGATGAGTCTCCTAATTTCACTATCTAATGTTAAGCAATGTAAATATGCTCTCCTGTCTGTCTGCCTGAAAATCCAAGTATGAGTTTCTTATACGAAAGAGCTTCAGCAATGAATACCTATATGCATAAAAGAGTATGGCTTTTAAATTTGAAAATTGTGAACAATATATGCAAAGAATATATAAATAACATATGTCAGAAAGAAGTCATCTTGCAGTACAGTTGATAACAGTTCTTAGTGATCATATCTTGACATTAATGTTTTTGGATACAGATGACCACTGAAGCTGCAAAGGGTTTATCAGTGGCTACAAAAGTACTGAGACAGCCATGTTTTACATTTGTATAAGCTCAAAATCATAATTTTTTTAGGGTTCTCAATGTGTAATATATTTATCCACAAACAGCCCTTTGAAGTTGTAAACAACTTTGAATTATCTTTCCAATGGGAAATCCCAACAAATTAGCATTGTTTTGTTTCACTTCCAAGTTGAGATGAAAAGCTGAATTTCTTGTTTCTGAAAGAATTTTTTTGATAATACCAAAAGATGTTTCTTAGTGCATACAGTTCAAATAATATCTATATAGTCATAGTTCAAAACAAGGGAGATATTAAGGATTAATATTTACCTTATCAAAACAATATTTTAACATTACTGAAATTAAATGGGAATGTGTAGTAATTAATTTTTACATTTCTGTGTATGAAATTCTGCCCACAGCAATGCATTCTTGCAAAATGCTGAATTTTCTGATGGAAAACCATTTTGTTAGTTTTCACCAATTCTTATAGGAAAGTGCTGTTCTCAGACACGTACATAATTTGGACTAACTTTTGCCTGAACACATGGGGCATTGTGTATGAAAATATATCATTGATTGCAATGTTAATTTTTCTCCCTTTGCATTAAAAACATCTTGGATCAAATGTGGCTGAGGTTATTAAAAAAAAACAAACTAGTAAGGAAAATTGGATGACTTCCTCTTATTTCCTCAGATTAATCTGAAATATTACAATATTGCTCCACTCATTAAGTAAAATTACTTTTCACGGTCATAAGATTGATGGCAAGTGGGTCATCTGTTGAACTGCAACACCCTTCTAAAAATTGTGGCTTGTGTCTTAACCTGGCTCGTGCGTAGGCATGTATGCCACAGGTTCACTGGTGTGCTCTTCCCAGTACTCCCAGCCTCCCTCCAAAAAACCAACAGATGGCTGAGTCCTTGTGTCCCAGATGGTCAGTACTAGCTGGTGGGTCACTGGTACTTGATCTTCCTAATTTCTTCTTCCTCTTCTAGGTCTTCTCCTTGTGACTACAAGTATCAGTCAGAATGCTTAATCCCCCCAGAATGGTTGTGTGCTTTGTTTTCAGTTTTACTGAGCATGGGATCAAGGCCTTGTGGAAGAAGAATATTTTTGCGGAACTGTCTTTCTGTGTGCAAATCATGCTGTTTCTTCCTTTGGTTTACATTCTTCAGAGATGTAGTTTTCTCACTCGATTGATGCTGCGTGTGTGTGTAAAAAAATATACAGCAATCTGTTTTCTTTACAGTTGTATTGCTGTTGTCTTCCTCTGATCCACTCACCTGGAATAGGAAGGAAAATCTTACAAGAGCTTAGAAATAACAAACCTTGTATCTAAGAAATGAAAATATCAATGTTAAGGTAAAAATGATAAAATTTTATTTTTTTTTTCTTCAAGCAAAGGATGAAGAAGGATGATAGGTCTTTGTTGTGACATATAAAATCATGTCTTGATTCACCATGGGTACAGAAGCTTGTGAGAAAGGGTATGATCACTAGGGTTTAGCTGTTTAAAAAAATCTTAATGTAAAATTCCAAAGCATGCAGAAACATTTCTTTCCTAAGTTATCTTTCTGCTCAGTTGTATTTTCACTGTTACTGAATTTAATTTGAGAGTTTGGGGTTTTGCTGACCAATCAGGAAATGTGACCTTATCCCTCAGATATATATGCTCTCCTAATCTGCATAGTCTTACATTACGTACATCACTGCTCCATGTGCCTTAAGCAGTGGTTACTAACATGTCACATATGTCCAGAGAAGTATGAAGAATCTTTTTTTTTTTTTTTTTTTTTGTAGGGTGTTTCCTCGCTGTCTTCTCTGGTTTTGCTTATAAGCAGAAGGCAGGACACAGCTATGAGTTGGGGTGTGTCACAGCATGTGAACTTTGGACTAATTTGGGGGGATGTAGGGTGGTAGAAACTTATGGTTTATTTTGGAGGTTTTTTTAAATCATGAGTAATACATGGAGAGGAAAGTTTAAGAAAACGATACCAGTGTTGTAGTACTCATACTTTAATTAGTACTCTAATCACTGGACTATTGCCTATTCTGGAATAAATATTATCTCTTTTTTCCCCTCAAAACTCCCCCAAATATGGTATTATTTCAGCAGAGACTGATTTTTGTTTTGGGTTGGGTTTTTTTTAATATTTTCTTTCTTAGGATGGGAAAACAGGTAGATCGTGCTTGCCCAGACCTCAAGTGCTCCAGTATTCAGCTATTAAAAGGATTGGTTTGATTGTTAAGTCAACCTGACTGTACTTTATACCAACTCTACATGCTTTGCTTTCATATATACTCCCTTCCTTTAAGTATGGGAGGGATAGGGAAGGGCTGGGTGCAGACACCCTCCTGACAGTTAGTAGAAATTAGCATTTGACTGTTAAGGTTGTTTAATGCATTGGAACAAAAATGTTTGTGTCGATGGAGAGATCTTCTAGTGATCTTACGTGCCTTAAAACCAAGGATGACCCCCTAAAGAAAGTTTGTGGAACATTATACCTTGTATGTGTAAAATATGGTAACAGAATTAAATAGATAACAAAACTGTCAAGTTGGGATTTTTTTTTTTTTTAATTAAATTTCTTTATATACTCTTTATTAGTGGATCACTTATGTGATCATTTGATCTGCCCTATTGATGCGTATAGCTGTAGGGGTATTCCTGGTGATGTTATATTGCATAGAAAGTTTTACTGTTCAACTTTCTTGCATTCCCTCATCACCCTCAAAACATTTAATTTCCTGATTCTGTGTATTTTTCTGGTTTTTGATTTATGCTATTTATTAAATGCTTCATAGTTATTGAATACTTGATGCTTTGTTTTTCCCTTGTAACATCTTTGTTTGACAGTCCTTTTATTGAAGGAGAAGGTTAAGTGATAAAGTAAGGATAAAATAAATGCATCAAGATTTCTTCAGGTTCATTTTATCATCTGATGACTGCAGAACATGTTTTCAGGAATGGGGAGATGACTGAATTTCTCTCCATCCTGGCCACATCTGGATTGCAAAAGGAGACTAGTTGGTGTGCTGTTGATTTTCCATCAGAAGGAGGTAGCAGTGCATGGGCAGGAAAAGAGCAGCAGGATTCTTCAATGGCATTCAAACCTGAATAGCTAGGGGAGCAGAATTTCAGGATATTTGAGTGTATTTAGCAGGCAGTGTAGGCACAGCCTTTATGTGCCTCAGCCTCTAGACAGAATAAAGGATGACCTGCACTAAAACCAGTAAATATATTAAACAGTATTAAGACTGGATTTGTTTAAATGGGAACAACTTCCTCTTTGTGTCATCCTCGATGTCTTTGGTGTAAGTAAACCATGACAATTGTAGAGGAAATGAAAGGCAAGGAAGGAAAAAAAGGGAAGATGTATTCCAGAACATAGCCATTTTGTCTGTATGTCTGTCCTTCTCTTGGATAGCTAATAGGGAGGGACAGAGTTAGAACAATAATTTTACTTTTCAACAGTAATCAGAAAATAAGAAATCTTATATTGTTCTTTTTTGTTGTCTTGGTGTTCTGCAAAATGAGGCATTTTCCTTTTCCAGAGACTGGGAGAAACAAACACTTCACCAGTTTTACATGATTTTGCATTTCTTCCTGGCTGATCTTTTATGGTTTTTCCTCTCTGACTCATGCCAAGAGCTATTTCAGCTTGACATATTGTAAGTGCATTTTCTGTCTATAATGAAATGGAGAACTGTGAATGATGGATGTGCAGTAGGCTTGCTCACTCCTTGCTATTGATAAGTAAGCTTAGGTAGCCAGGAATGAACTTGTATTTACTTCAAAGCCAGCTGGGTGCCTTTCATTCAAGTTGTCTGTAGCACCGTGGGTGTCCTCTTGTCCTTGCAGTGATTCACACCTCTTGCTACAGAAGATTTCCACTTTCCTCTTTACCTCACTCCTTGTAAATAAGTCAAATAAAATAGGTCACTTCTTTACATGGCATCTTTTAAATGTATGATCTTTCCTCTTCCACAGACAGCTAGAACTCTCCTTTGTAGCTTTATTAACTTTAAGAGCATGTATTCATGTTTTCATTTGATTTCTGTAGTACGTACATACCGATATTACTGTAGCCAGATTCTAACCTGTTGTGCCTCAGTTTTCCAAGTGTAAAGTGAGAATGGTATTTCCTAACACCATAAAGATCGTTTTGTAGCCTTGCTTATTAATATCAGTAGCGTTGCACGTAGTGAAGTCAGTTACTGACAGAGCATGAGTTAAAGCTCAAGCTCGTCTGCTTCTCCATGGATAATGTCTTTTATTATTTTATATCATGCATTTCACATGTCCTCACTGATTCACTGGATTTTTTATTCACAGTTGAGTGTCCTTTGATACTGTTATATGGCATTTTAACTTTGAGTTCAGTATCTGGCTGCTGTTAGGGGAGGCTTCTAAGAAGATTATGAGCACTATCATCCCACTCCTAACTAATGGCAGTTCCATTTTGATGGTAGGTTTGTCATTTCATACCAGTAGGATCTGATCTCTCATTCAGCTTTCAGATGTGTGTGTGAGGTTCTTCTTTCGCAAGACGAAGGTGAGGCTGACGGAAGAGTTACTGTACCTTACCTCTCCCTTTGCTTCCGCTAATCAATTTCAAGGTCTCACTCAACTTCTAAATGCCTGAATTAGAAAAATCTGTAATATTTTTTCCTCTACTTGAGATAAATTATGCATTTGTGAACCAGTTAGGACAAGTAAATCTCAGTCATGTCAAGGAAATAGAAATATTCCCATGGGTAGGGTTAACAGGTCTAAATTCTCACCTAGTCTTTCTCTGGACACAAGCGTAATTCCCATTTCCTTATCTGTGTAGGAAGCTATGAGGTGTGCTGGGGCATCAAATGGGACATTGGGAAATCACAAACCGACTTGGGAGATCCACGGATTCTGTGGCATGCAAGTGGAAATCCCCAGTCACGTTTCCATGCATTCAGCAGAAATCTTTTTTTTTTTTTTTTAAAGAGAGAGAGAGA
>JANXJC010000032.1:24183252-24237366 GCA_027564655.1 Leptodon cayanensis
TCAACGGTTTATGTTTAAAAGGATGAGGTGTAGGGACTGTGGAAAAGAGAGAAGGAAAAGAGGGAGAGAGAGAAAGAGAGAAAGAGAGAAAAAAAGAGAGAAGAAAAGGATTTCACCAGTCCTGGGTCCAGGTTGGTCCAGCCAGCGTGGCGATACAGTTCCAGAGGGCACGCACTGAGAACTCGTTCTCCCTTCTTCTATAGTGTGTTAGTTGATGGTCTTGACATGCGCAGTTCCCGGTCCTGGGGTTCACTGGAATCGGTCGGTCAGCTTTGTGCGGGGTGGTTCATTGCGGAGTTGCCTCTTTTTTCCTGCTGGCATGACCACTTAAGATAGAAGCACAGTCCCATCTTCCGTGGGGCCTCCTCCTCCTCCAGGCACATATGCTGTGCTCCTTCTGGTCACTTACGATGAGGAATTGTGGCTTTGGAGAAGTGCAGTCCCACCCTTTGTGGGGCCCTCTGCTCCGGCCACATTGTCCTCTTCACAAAACTCCAGCGTTCTTACAGAGGCCGTTTTCTCCACCAAAGTTCTTTAACGAATGTTTGAGACATTGACTATAATTTGTCAGACCGTCACAGCATCTAAAAACTCAGCTTTAACATCAACACTTACTCCTCTTTATTCTTATTTGTGTTACTATTATTATGATGATGTCTTCTAGCATCTGTTTTACAAAACAGTTAAATCACCTGTGGGAACTGCAAGGACAATAATGGCTTGAATGTATCTGGATGTGCATAATAATATGTTGTGGAGATGGAGTGCATGCAAATTTGGCACAAAGACACAGAAAGCTAGAACAGGTGTACTTTACACGTGGTATAAGAGTGAGTCAGAAGAGATGTTTAATAATGAATGTTATCAGAAACAGAAAGCGGAAAATTCACAATACAGGTAAAGAAGATTTTTAAAAGGCAAACTGTGGAGCAATTTGTGTGGTTGGGGTTACTGAGAGGACAATTTGTACCTAGGGTGCTTTAAGTTTAGAAAGGGACCTAAATCAGTGTACCAGACATACCAGGTGGAAGTAATAGTTGATGGCAAACATGACGCAGGATTACATTTGCCCTGGGTGATGCTTTGGGCACTGCAAAGTATTCCAGCAAGCATAGTTAAATGGTCATGCCCACTATTGAAGGAAATGCACTGAAACCTGTTTGCATAAGCATCTTTTCAGCATAGAGCTCTGAGAAATTCTTTCTGTGACCGAATTGTTCATTTTCACCAAATCTTCCAGGTATAGAAGGCCTCAGTTTTTGAATACTGTATGTAGAAAAAATAATGGGATTTGAAAATGAGAGCTTGGTTGCCTGTCTTCACCAAAAGTACAGAGCAAGTTATTTATCTTGAGGAAACTAAACAGCTAGAAAATGTTTAAGAAACAAGATATTCTAGAGATCATGGCTAACAAAGAAAATATAATGCGTTACCATAGTGGTTGGCAGACTCAAAGTCATGATAATTTAATGATAATTAAAAATGTTGCCTGAACTACAGGTTTTGTTATAAATGAGTTAGCAGGAAGATTAATTGCTTTTGGCAGCAGCCAAATTTTTGTCCTTTTTTGAAGGAAGCACAAACGTATTTCCATTCTTATACATTACCATGACTACTGAGAAAGTTTTTACCATTCTCTGAGCCTGAGAAAACAGACACACAGTGTATACATGATTTTCCAAAAGCATCAGTAGGTCATAGATACAAGTTTCTAAGGTATGCATGTTTGCTATGAACATTAGAAGCTTCATTCTGATTTTAGAAAAAGTACTCTGATTAATAATTGAAGTCTTAAAAAAATCGTAGAAAAAGAAGTCATCATTTTCTATGAGTTCTTTTAAATCACTATGCTGGTAAGGGAAAGTAAAACAGGAAGTGAGACAGATGTTGCATTATATGTTTTTTTTTTCTGGCTTGAAATAATTGGTTTTCCAAACTTTCCTTGGGTCAAAGTAATAAAAAAAAGATCCACACCACTTCCCCATCCCCTGTCCAGTATTCTCCCTGCACATTATTATTTACCAAACAGCAATATGGTGCTTTGTGGCATACAGTAATACAATACACAGATGAAGGCAGTCACTGCCTGTCTCTGTTAGGTCAACAGAATTCCAACAAGGTTTACTTTATATTTTCCAACATATCGAATGATAGTGTGTGGTCTCTGTATTTAGAATCAGAATAAAGCTCAATCTCTAGTAAGTAGTGTGTTAATGGAATTGAAGGCTTGAGAGTTTTCTTTTTTTTTTAACTCTCCCCACTCAATGATATTTTTATTTTCTTCCTTTTTCATTCCAAATGTTGAGTAAGACTATTTGGTTGTTTCACCACTGACAGAGGATGTACCATCTCTCTTGGATATTTTTAAGAATGTTTAGTTCTCCATTCATTGGCATAGAAAAGAAGTAGCAATGAGACTGTTCTCATTGGAGGTACACTGATCTTTTTTACAAGATTTTTTTAGGACTGTGTGTGAGTTTTCATCATATTGCTTTTGTTGTTCTGCACTGTGGCAAACTGGTGCTTTGTGGCAGCCGCAATGGACCAAAACATGCATAAAACTGAGTGGCATTGGCTGGTCTGACAGCATAATTAGTTTACTAAAAGAGAAGCGTTTAACAGAGTATGTAATTGTTCATTCTAGATTTAGTCAGAATAATATTCTAACATTTCTGGCTTTTAGAAAAGCTCCTTAATGATCAGTACCTCCATTGCTACATTCTATTCTGCATGCAAAATTAAAAAGCTGAATAAGACGTTAGCAACCTTGTCCTTAGTATGCAGACGTAGATGCAATTCTTGCAGCTTACTGTGAGGTGACAGGTGCTTGATAGTGCAAGCAGCACCAAGGTAGCTGGAGCTGTTACTGCATATGGAGCTGTCTGCTAACTGTCCAGAATTACAGTCCTCTGTTTATGAGACTGGCCTCCCTTGAGGTTTTTTTTCTAATTTTAACAGGAGCTGCTCAGTTGAGGCTGACAAAATTCAGCCAGAGATACAATAGCAAGATGGATAACATGTAATCAGAGAGTAACACTTAGGGAGAACCTGTGGTGTCCTCATGCCAGCATAATGACCTTGTGTTTATTAAAATAAATATCCCCAAGCAAGACAGTGCCATGGAGTTCAATAACAGAAATATTTTTGTGTCCTCCTGCTGCTGAGTGAACAGGGTCTGAAGGTGCCACCTCTAATTGAAAGCAGTCTGCGTGCTCATAACAGTTAAGGCTAATTTATTTGTTTATGACAAATAACTGCATGCAGAGTACATGGAAAAGGGGTGGTGTAAGGCAAAATTGAGCTATATTTTCCAGCTGTGCTGAGGAAAGATAGCAAATTCCCTGTGTTATTATTGTAAGTGATGATGGTGAGAATAAAAAAGAGTCAAGGCAATAGCAAGCATTTTGCATTTTCCTGGTTTATAGGTATATATAGTCACACTTTTATATGGCATCTTCAAATGTCTGCGGGTCTGGTAGGAATATGTGCCATGCAAATTCGACTTACCATGTGAGACCTGAACTTGCAAAGCAGAAAGCTGAAGTGGTTACCAGCAGTCTTCTGTTCTTGATACTATCTCCATCCTTGGAGATATTCCAGATACTAAGGACCAGATACACATGGTCCTGAGTAAGCTGTTCTAGTTGACTGTGTTTTGAGAGAGGAACTGGACTTGGATGATCTTCAGGGGTCCCTTCCAACGTCAACTATTCTGTCATTCTTTGAAATTGTTTGTGATATATCCTCTGTTGTCAACTGATATATCCTCAAAATACCCCTGCAAGGTGGAAAATTCTAGAATTATAGAGCTGACAGAATTGCTCAAGGTAATGTAGTCACCCTTGTGACGTAGGATACAATCAGGTATGCTTATGTAATTCCTGATAAATGCTTTTTCAGGAGGACTTGAATCCATGGAATAACCTGGCAGGAACCTGTGGAGGTCATTTAGCGCAGCTGCTACACAGTGTATGGCCAGCTTAGATCAGGTTGTTGAGGACTTCGTTCACTCAGGTTTTTAACATCTCTAAAGATGGAGATACCACAGCTTCTCTGGGCGATCAGCTGCAATATTTGACATCCCTCACGGTTATTTTTTTTTTTTTCTCTCCCTTGCATCTAAGGAGATTACCCTTGTTGCAGTTTGTGTTAATCTTTCATCTGTCACTGGCACTGTTGAGGAGGGTCTGGTGCTCTGTCTATTCTTGACAGCTTCCCGTTAGGCACTTCAGGTAAGATGGCCCAGGAGCTTTCTCTTTGGAAGACTGAACAAGCCCAGTTTTCAGCTTCTCCTTGTACACTGTGTGCTCCAGGCTCTAAATCATATTGGACTCACTTCAGTACATCAATGTCTGTCCTGTACTCTGTGTCTTATACAAGAAATACACATGGACAACCGTTGAGTCTCACAATTGCTGTAGAGGGAAATAATCACTTTCCTCAATCTGCCGGCTGTCACTTTGCTAATGCAGCCCCGTGTGCAGTTGGCATGGGTTACTCCGTCCCAGCTGCAGGACTTTGCATTTGCCCTTGTCAAACTTCATTAGGTCTCTGTCAGCCCATGTCTGTGGCATGCCAAAGTCCCTCTGAAGGGACTAATTCTGGGGACAGAGGCATCACAATTTCCATATTATATTTTACTGTATTATTTCCACATGGTTAGATTTTTTTTTTTTTTTTCCTTAGGACTAACTTGATCCTTCCTTTTGATGCAGTTTAAATCTGTCACTATTGGCCATGTAATCCCTAGGCATGGAAAATCAATTTATGCTATCCTCTTTGCAGCAGCTCTTTAGGTATTTGGAAACTTATCATAACCTTCTCTTACTCTTTTCTGGTTTTCTGCCCTCCTCCTTTTTTCACAAGTCATATTCTCTTTGTAATTTTTCTTGTTTCCTTTGGACTATCTGCAGCTGACCCTCATCTTTATTGAAATGCCTGAAATTTGACACAGTATTCTGTGTGAGTCTTTACCCTTGGTAAGTACAGTAGAGGATAATTTCCTACCTTTTACAGGCTGTGTATTAGCAGGTACATCCCAAATACAATTTACTGCTTTTATAACAGGATAAAATTATGTTTAGCTCCTGAACCGTAAGAACTTCCAAATCCTTTTCTGTGAAACCATTTTTCCATGCTGTTTTTGTGTAGCAGGTTACTGACCCTAGATTCAGAATATTGTCCCTGTTTAAGGCTAATTTGATTTGGTTCAGTTTGTTTTTTCAAAGCATAGTTCCACATTGCGAGGTAACTTTCAGTTCCAGGCTTGTCCTTCCAACTGGCTGTCATGTTTTATCTTTCAGCATCCTCATCATTTATGAAAACACTGAGTAGGCCTGAATCAATAGGGAACTTCAATAGATGTATTGTTTGATTTTGATGAAATGGCATTCGTAATAACTTTCCAAGAACTGTTCTCTAAACAGCTTTGCCTCTGTGCTAATCTATTTTCATCTAGACTGTGTGTTCCCCCGTTTATGAGCATATCAGATGAGGCAGTGTCAAAACCCTGAACTCAGATGGTAGTATAAGAAACCTTTGTAAAACCTTTTATCTTGTCAGAGAAGGAGAATCACTAGCTGTTACTCATTTTTTTGAGTACATGTTACTCATGTTTTGAGTTTTTTCCGGTATTTTTCTGAGAACTGAAATTTAGTTCAAAATCTGAAACTCCTCAGCTTTCTTTTGTTCTCAAGTGTAGAAACAGTGTTTTCCCTCCTCTGGTTCCACCCCTGTGCTGTATAGAAACACTGTCATAAAATATGATGTCAAGCTTCAGAAAATTGTCGTAGGACACTATATACGTTGCTGAGCAGTCTGTTTCACACATTATTCCCTTCCCAGTAGCCAGCTATTTAATTAAATTTCTTAATTATCATAAGGCCCAGTGCTTTCTGTTCACCTAATCTTCTTAGTTTTGTAATCTATACTAGGCAACTAGGTCCTACTGGAGGTCTGAACACCTTTATAATACTTGGATTAGTACGCGATTGGCTTAGATGCTTGGCATGCAGATTCACTGTCTTTCCTTTGTTCCTTGCTGTGAATATTCCACTTCTTCCTGAATTTTTAGGGTTAGTCATAATTTTTCTGCTTCTCTGTGGGTTTCTGTTACTGTCTCCCCTCAGTCATGAGGACGCTTGTAATTTGATAAGCAAAATATTTTTTAATCTATCTGGGCTGTATTATGTTGTTATGAAACACCATCCTGTAGTCAAAGGAGCCGGACCCTTTCTGGACCCTCCTCTGCAGAAGCACACGTTGTCTTCAGGATGCATCTGCTTTCACCTAAGCCCTGTACCTTTTCCTGAGAGGACTGTAAACCCCGAAGCTGATTCCGTCACCCCTTATACCACTACTGTTTGCTTTATAGGCACCTTTTATCTTCTTAGAGAAGTCCCTGGCAATATCGGTATCTGCATGATTTTTTTTTTTTGTATTCACCAGATGAATTCAGTTTAGAGGAAATTGTTTCAGATACAGGCTCCTAAATGACAGAGTAGCTCTCAAAGCTTTGTGTGGGTTGTATTATGAACATTTCAAAATGGAGTTTTAATAGTTGAAGTAACCTAATTTCAAAAGAAACTGGAAAGCAAATTTCAATCTGATTGTTTTTCCACCCCTGAATCCTGTATGGCTCCATATTGACTATAGATACCTGCCAAGCTAACATTTGGTTATGCCATCTCATCAATAAACAATGTCCTTCCAGGAAATCACTTTAATTCAATTAATGTGGCAAGTCAAGCGAGGTCAGAATTGAAATTCAGTAGATATTTGTATTGCAGAGACATTTTTTAATTACATACAGTTTTACATAAGGGACCCCATCAGAGAAAGGCTTTAAAGGGGGAAACAAAAGTGTCTAGCTGTAATCAAGCCATCAACACACATTCTGTGAAGGTAGAGTGTGTGTGATATTCCATATGAAATCAAAAAAATTTAACTGGGGAGGGGGGGAAAGCTGTCTAGTGAATGGTATTTAAGTGGAACTTCGTTGATGAATATAAACCCCCAAAAGCAAAGGTAATTGAAGAAGAGACACGCTCATACCTTCAATGAAATAGGGTCAAGATAAAACTCTGTGTATGATTACATGCGGTAATTGGTGAGCAAATACTAGAATTTAATGCAAGCCACTTAGCAACAGTAGTTGAGAGACCACGTTCCTTCCACTTTTCATGTTTAATATATGAAAATCAGGCAGGCAACAGCATTGTATTTGTTCACAATTTTATTTTAATAGCAAACATCTGACATGACATTTCAAGTCTGCCAAATTTAAACAAAAAGATAACTTTATAGAGAAGAAAATCATGTACATCATGTATTTTTAATTGTCAGTGTAAGTAGAATTAGATGATCCTTGGTAGAAAGAATCACAAATTGTTGGAGGAGTGAACAGTTAGATGAGTTTTGTATGTTCCAACATTAAGTGAAGCAGGAATTATAAAACATTTAGATGTGTGAATTTTTGATTTTTGCAAGAATTATTTAAATAGTTAAAGGTATTTTGCTTCATATTTTACCTCGTGATCTTGTGCTCGTTTCTCATGAGCTTTTTATTGCATTGAATGAAAATGGCCTCTATCCCAAAAATATTGTTGGGTTAGAAAGCAAACATCAAGTAGGATCCTGAAAGTCATATTGCTTTGCTGTACAACATCAGTGTAACTGCTATATGTATTAATCTCCAGATTAGGTATGCTTTTATGAGAACTTAAACTACTCTGAGAAGAATTCAGAGAAGAGTTTCAAGAATGGCCTGTAATCTGGGAACCACTACCAGTGAAAGACTTCAGAAATTCAGTCCGCTGAATTTATCAAAGTGATGGTTAAGAGGTGATCTCATAACAATTTTCAAGTGTGTTTGTAAGGAAGAGATTGCACATAGATTGTTCTTTATCAAAAAGTTGCAAATGTGGCCTCACAATTCAAATAGGAAATGAACTGAGGCTAGAAATAAGACTTATGTAATATATCATGGCACAGTAGAGCTTCTTTCTTTACTAGTGGTGTAGACTCGAAGTTCTCAAGAGTTTGATGGGAGAAAGTATCACCCACTGATTCCAGTCTCCCATTCATGGTAATTAATGTATTTTGAGGGTATCAGTAACCTAACTGAGTGTAAAGTAGCACTTTCAAGAATACCGAGAACTGTCTCTAATCCTTCTCAGCACCTGATTTGTTAGCCTTGCTGTTTCCATACATCTTCAACTGAAGATGCAACTCTTTGAAACAGAGAGCATTTAATCAGTAACAGAAATTTGCTAAAATGAAGTTGGAGCGATTGGTAATACTGTGGGATTTATAGCCCATAACAACAGGCAGGTGCTCAGACAGCTTCATGGATGTGTTATAATGATGTGAAGTGAAGAAACCTCAGCGGGAGAGCAGGGACCTGCTTCTTCTGTTTACTGTAATGCAGTCTCTGAAGGAAAATACCACATTTCTGAATTTTGGTGGTTTTATTGACACACCTGCTACCTGAATGGGGTCTGAATTGCAGCCACGACACTGATCTGTTTTGTCAGATTTTGAAACTCCAGTCTCCTATAAGAAATAAACGATAAAATAAGACGGGGAGGTGCTGGTAATATCTTACTGCTCTGTTCAACCATTACTGCTGTGAGGAGATGAAAAAAAGCCAATATTCAGGTAGGTGGCTGGTTTGCCTTGATCACACTTAAAAGCATGGCACATACAGCCAATACAAGATACAATTATGTTGTATTTTGTGAATCCTACATGGTAGCGGAAAAAATAGTTGTTTATCATCATTACATGTCCACCCTACCAGTGGCAGAGCTGTCAACCAGAGTGATTACCTCAATGCAACAGAAACTGCAACAGAAACTACAACAGAAGGGCCAAAGTAATTTCACTAGCTAGAACAGAAGATTAACTTTGTTTAGGCAGTTTAATGACTGCTTTAGGCAAGCCAGCATTAAGTGTAGGGCAATAAAGATTTTACTCCTAGGATGGCTTTTTTTTAAAGTTGTTTGCTTTATAGTAATAATGTGTGCTGATGCCAATTTTTCCCTAAATATATTCTTGACTTTTTCAGAATGGTATTTAACAAAAGCAGTTACCATAATAAATTTTTAAGCATATTAAAAAGTATTCTTAATTTAAAAATAGATTTTTTTTTTTTTCCAGAAAGCATCTGATTCAAACAGGCTGTCACAGTTTTTTGGTCTTGAAAGAGAATGATCTATGGAGTAACCAGTGTGGTTTCTGGGCTATTATAACACTTGGTCCCATGTCTCTGCATGTGAATTCTAACAGCTCCTTCATACATGGGCCCATTTTATCACTGAAATCTTGCTTAACTATTGCTAGGAGTTTGCAGTTGTAAAGTGCAATAGACACAGTTTCAAACATGAAAAGAGACTTGGACCTTGAAATATGTTCCTTTAATGTCACATAATATTTAGTAAGTCTGTGAAGTGAATGAGAATATTAATATGTAACCTCATCCTGAACCTTGAGAGATTTCTGTATCTCTGCTGCATTATTTCCAAGCAGACAGGTGTTCTTAGCTGCTTATTTGCAATGCAGATGAAAGAGTGCTTCAGTAGGAAGATTTCAGTCTTTTGCCAACAGCTTTAATTTTCATTTAAAACAATGTTTAAGAAGTGTTCAGAAGATAATATAGCAGAACTCATTAAGAGAAGACTGCTGTGTAGTACACAGGATATTCTTAATTATTACAACTCACTACAAAGAAAAGTAAATATGAAAAAAATGTGTTTTCAAAAGCATCTTAAATCAACTGAAGTAGGACTAACACAAAGTGGGAAGATTCCAGCTTCTCAGAAATCAGATAGGCTTCAACAAATTGGTAGAATCTGCTAGAAAGGATCTTGTATATGTGTCTTGTTGTTGCAAAAATAAAATATTTTTTTTAAGAAAAGAAACCATGTTGACTTGTAGCTGTAAGTTGAAGGTGTAGTGCTTGTGTTTAGAAAAAAACTGACAGTTCTTTAAGTCTGAAATAGAATGTCTTCTCACACACACTAAGCATGTATAATGCCATTTTTTACAGAATAAAATTTTAGAGCAGAACTCACTCTTCAAGGAGATAAAAACCCCAAACCTATAAAGTAATGAATTTGTCTCAAAAAAGTAAAGAATCTTTCTCCAAAAAGAATCCTTTGCCTCAGCTTAAGACCTGCCTCCTTCTGATCACAGAAAGGGACGATGAAAGCTCTCAGACCGTTTCAGATAAACTATTAAGGGGATGGTTCTTGTATAACTTATATACGTATACACACATATTAATATAAGGTATGTAATATAAAAATAATTCCAGGTATGTAAAGCATTATAGAGTAGTTGAGGTTAGAAGGGACCTCTGGAGGTCAGGCCTCCTGCTCAAAGCCAGGATGGCTATGGGGTCGGACTAGGTTGCTCATGGCTTTACCCAGCTGAGTTTTAAAAACCTCCAAGGAGACCAAGACCGCAGTTTCTGCGGGCAACCTGATCTGGGGCTTGATCGTTCTCATGGTGGAGAAGTCAGAACCTCTCTCGTTTCAACTTAGGCCTGTTGTTTCTTGACTTCCTTCCTCGCACCACTGTGAAGATACCCTCCTGTAGGAACTGCCCCTGCACCCCCCAATCCCTCAAGTCATTTATTCTCTAGGCTGAACAAGCCCAGCTCCCTCAGTTTCTCCTCACAGGGCAAGTGACCCCAACCCTGACCATCTCAGTGGCCCTTCATTGGGCTTGCTCCAATTTGTTCTTGTCTTTTTTTGTATTGGGAAAGAAATGACTATGTTGTTTTCAGTAACTATAAAGTGACAAATCCTGCTTCTGTGTAAAAGGCCTCTTATAACTATATTTGGAGATATTTTAACTCAGACCCCAGTTCTTTGGGGGCACACTGCTTCTCACTAAGGTCATAAGACTTCCTGGAGGAAAGAACAGACTTGGCAGTTTTCCTCTTCTCTTTAGATTTCATGGGAGATCTCACAATGGAATATAAAAAAGGACAGCACAGAAAAGACCTCACCCTCCTCTCTAGTGGAAATCCTACCATTTTGGTACAATTTTTTTTTCCTTAGGGTAAAGAAATTTTTCTTTAGAGGTTATTTGGATCACAATTTTTATTTACTCAAGACTGCAGAAACACGTCCTACTGTGATCCAATCAGCTATTGTGGTTTGCCCTGTAAAAGCTTAAAATCTACTTAGTTTCAAGCAAATTTATTTTGATGGGATTGCAGCCCTTTTTTTCCTCTTCTTTGTGGGAAGTTGTTGACACGTAGAAGAGGAAGCTTGATTGTCCAGTCTGAAAGCTTAAAGCCTGCCAACTGTAGGGTATGACAAAAGAAAGCAAAAAAAGATATCTCTGTTACCATAGCAACACTAAACCTCTTCCCCCAACCCCACTGAAAAACACCAACTCTCTGTCCTCTTCTCCTATACCGTTAAGAAATTAGATGTGAAGCATTAGCTGTGGGGTATTCTACACTGAAGTGAAAAGCACATTTGCTTATGAAACCGAGACCTCCACCCACAAGAAATCTTCATGTTCGTGCAAGGATATCACAAAACCCTTTTTAGTTTCCACTGGAACTTTCTCTAAATTAAATTCAATTAGCAGTGTTTTATACGGAAAAACACCATGCAGATCCTTACTGTGCATTGTATTCCACTGTATTTTTCATCCTTATTCTGTTCCAGAAAGCACAGTATGAGGAGGGAGAAGGTTTTGCAAAACCGAACAAAAGTCAACGCTGGTCTACAGTGTTTAGACTAGAAAATGGACTCATTTCGTTTCCTACTGAAGAACTTCAATTGTCAAAGTGACTAATACTTTTATTATTATTATTGTTGTTGTTGCTTTTAAATAAGCCACACTTTTATTTTCTGTATCTTGAAATTATCATTATCTTCTGATGGGAGGGACATTTCAAGTGTTGACCATTTTGGAAATTTAACTTGATCACAAGACTATCCTTCCCACTCCCCTTTGACTTTCATACTGTTAAAACTGCATGTGCATATTTAGAGCTGTCTGTGGTCACTGATTATGTTTCTAATGTCACTTTGAGTAGCAATTTAAGAGAACTGTAGTTCAAAAAAGAAAAAGGGGGAAACTCTGATCTCTGTAAATGCAAAACCAGTGAAATTAGTGGCTATGCATACATATACTAAGCTATCTGTGCCTAAGTCATCAAAGGCCTTCTGCAGTACAATCAACAACAAATTTACAAAATTACTTTATTTAATCACTGCAGATATCATACAACACTTGTATATTCTGCTTGCTTACTAACATGATGCTTTATACTTGTACATAAATATAAATGTATTATGCTAGATTTTTAGTGAAGCATGTATGTTTATATCTATGACTAGACCATTTGATGCTCATAATAAAATAACTTTTTAATCTCTGTAACTACCCCAAATGTTAAGATAGTTACCATATTTTTTTCATGTATAAAAATATCAGTAGATGCAACATTTTGGAAGAAGTTGATTTGATCTTGCTTCCTCATATTTTTGAGGCATAAATGAATCCTGCAGTCTGTATTGTGGTTTGTTTTGTTGGGGTTTTTGTTTTTGTTTTTTTTTTTTGTTTGTTTGTTTGGTTGGTTGGTTTTTTTCTCTCTTGCTTCTGTTGTAAATCTAATGTCCTAAGTGTGAAAGTTCTTACTAGCCTTACAGATATCTAACGAGCATCTAGGTATCTGGCTGTGTTCTTCTGGCTTTAGATATTATCACTAGTCATCACCACCAATGAAGTCATAGATTTGGAGCTAAGATGCCCAAATGAAATCAAGCTTTACTTTGCCTTTGTTATACTGTCTTGCTAATATAGTAAAAAAGAAAAAAAAAACCAACAAAAACTTTTGTCAGTAGTCATCTCTGACTGAAAAGGTCAAAAGAGGTGTTGGTTTTTTCTACTTAGATTAATGCACATTTGAGCTGGAACGGTCCTGTACTCATGTGTAAAAGTCTCTGGCAAGTTTAAACCTTCAAGTACTTGAATGTTAAATTTCAGTGGATCTTGTATCAATACTGAAGAATAGAGTCCTTTAATTCCATATTAGCCATATTTCTGTTCACACTAATTGGGGCTACCAGTCTTCAATCAGAAACGTTTCCCTGTCCTGTATTCATGTGAAAGCTAGATCTTCATAAAATGCTTTATAAGTCTGCCATATCTGCCTTATACACCTTACAAGTGACTGAGATTCTCACATTTGCTAGCTGAAGTTTCCTATAAGCACTGTGACTACTCTGGCATCCAAGAAATTTTCTCTTTCTGCATTTTTAGATATAAAGCAGAATACGAAAAAGTCCATATTCTGAAATCTTATCTCCATGAATGGACACTTAAGGTATCTGAAGATAAATAGAGACGGAGTGTTCACTGTTGTTATACTCACATGTAAATCTGGAAAACTGTGAGCTTACTGCCCATATAAGCTTCTCTGAGCAGATGGTGGGGTCATGGCGTGCAATCTTGAAGGTTGTATGTCAGCAGTAATTCCAGACTTGCAACATTAAAATAATGAATAATACAGCTAGAGATAAAAAGGGAGAGTTTATTTTATGGTAGCATGTAGTTAAAAAAAGAAAAAAAAAAAGAGAGAGTTTCAGAACTAATTGCTGAAAGTAGTTTGAGCATAATAGCTGTGTAGACTTGTTTCTCACCAGAAACTGCATTGTTTGGTTCTGCTTAGTATAGCATCACACCTGTCAGTTATGTAGAAAATTGCTGTGTAGGTCCACCAGAAGATCTCCTGCTGTATGCGTTGGCTTAATGCGTGATAAATTCTGTTGCACAGATGTAAATTCTGAAGAGTTGTATGTTGCATCTTGCAGACATAACCAGGTGTTTGCACTCCTATTCAGAAAGAAGGGTCAGTCTTTCAGTTAAGATTTTGGATTGGTTATTAGAATTAATGGCATTAATTTTTTCATTCACGGCAATCTTGGACAGACGTCTGCAACTCTATTTGCTCTATACAAGCACCTCAGCACAGTAACTGTGATATATGTAGTATCACGTGTATTACGGGCTTCAGTGGGATTCTGCAGGACGCCGACACCACGCACGTAAAACCTTTATGAAGGGACTGGGGGATCCACGGAGACAGTGAGGGAGCGCGGTGCTCAGTAGGATTTGGGCTGCAGCGGCAGCTTGAGCTAACAAACAGCGGTGTGGGAGCGTAACCAGGCTCTGCTGAGGGGACAGAAAGCACACGCTAGCTCTGCACAAACTGCCCTCTCCCCTCTGACATGACATTTTTAGTTTAGGAAGAGGAGAGGCAGAAAATCACTCGGGTAATCTGGATTCTTGTTGTGATGGTACAGCAGAGATCAGTCTCTCTCCTACTCCCTTCCTTCCTCTCTTTCACCCTAGTTTTTTCGACACAATCCTTAATGAATAATAAACTTGCTTTAATTTCATTCTCAGAATTGTCTTAGAGTATTTGTGATCTTGCAATGTAACGGTGGAGGCATTTTCACCTCTGTTGCAAACATGGTTTCAGTTATATTTCATGTGAGTTGTGTTCATTGACATCAAAGTGGACAGTGATGTTTTGGGAACTTTATACAGCTTCATACTGCCATTGAATGCAATATGGATTTCAGAGCTTTAATGACATAACAGCATAGAATTATTATACAGAAAATAATTTAGGAAAGCTATAAGGCAGATATGCTTATGGTATGTATAAATACATATATGCTCCTAAGCTTTTTGTTGTACATTCTTTCATAATTGAAAAGATCAAAAAGTTTTAACATTACATATTGACCTTTTACTACAGTACTATTATAGTTCCTTTTTTTTGGGGGGGGGGGGGGTGTTTACGTTTAAGTAGGCAGTGAAACATCATCCTAAGTCCAATTTTCACTTGCAGGTTTTGGTTTTCTGTTGGGGTCAGTCTGTTAATTTAAAATCATAACATAAGACTTGAGTAAGAAGCGATTCAGTATGCCCTGTATTTTGTACCAATTTCTTGTTCTAAATGTCATGATCTAGTTCAATTGTTTTAATGTCTAATGTTTGAATAACTTGTAATATAGGAAACGAAATCAAGGTAAACCACAGAAGATTAAATAAGAAAACCACAAAAATCTTGTCTATTTACAGTAGATATGATTAATACTAGATTTTAGCTGAATTTTTACCTCTTTCTTACTATATGTGTTAATATCTTTTAATAATGAACTTCCTTTACTATATCACCATTTCTTATAAATAAAACTATCAAAACTCAGTAAGGACGTAGTGCTGAAAGAAATCAGAATGCCTTTATTCTTTACTTAAACTGGATAGATTAATATATTGTATCACATTGGAAGATCAATGATTGTAAGTTAAAGATCCAAGTCTCAGATTCCATCAGTTCTGTGAATTGTAATCAGCCATCTCATTGCCATTCTCTATCTGTCATTTTAGAGTTACTATGACACTCTGAGCATTGGTTGGGTTTTTTTCTGTCATCTTTTTCATAAAAATGTTTTTATGTTGCCAGTTCTTCATGCAATAGGCAAGTTCACATCTCTGGAAAATGGAAACATTAATCAGTCAACTATTACACATAAAGAAAACATTTGTACTATTAAACTGGAATAGGTAGACACAAAAATATCTTCAGTAGTCTTTTTCATTTCTTCTACTCACCTTTTGTTTCCCATTGAAAAACATAGCAACGTTAAACCTAAATTAAAATAAACATACAGTGGCTTCAGGACATAATTTGATTTCCTCTTTGGTTTTAACCACCACCTGCTCACCTATATGAGGAATACTGAGAAACGTAGAATGATGGATGGATATTTCTGCATAAACTGTAAAATAAGAAATATTATTTAATTGAGATGAATGATAAATGGCCAAGGACTTACACCTTTGACTTGCAGATTAACTTGTTTGACAGCTACATATAATTCTGGTGTGTCCAATCTTTTGTATCTTCTAATTCAATTTACTCAAATAGATATGATTTATTAATTTTAGGTTTACTTAAATTAATGAAGAGACCTTATTCTTCCCCCTGTGTGAGTCATTTTGATATTACAGACAGTACTACTTTTTCATTAATTTGATCTCTTACGCTCTTGTCATGCGTGTTAAGTTTTTTGCCTGTTTATACTAAGTGTTTCAACCTTGCTACAATATATTGTGGAATATCCTGTGGTTTGGGTAATGATAAAGTGGTGCATCCTTTTTGATTAAATACTTTTAGCTGCTGTGATTTCAGGGACCAAGCTTGATGGACCACTCCTTACCGATGATCTCTTCCAGCCACCTGCTTCAACATTTCCAGCAAATCTCGTGATAGTCTTAGCAAAAGGTATTTTGAGTTCAGCAGGCTGCTGCATCATTTTATATTGCCTTCAGTGGAAGTATTTGGTTTCATTCCTGTCTTGTATATAATTCATATATTACAAGGAGCTTTCTAGTCAGTCAAACTGAGGTAATATGAATTGAGCAACTTGTGAAGGAAGTTTTTTTTCTGTTGTTTTTTTCTTGGGTGGTTGGGTTTTTTTTTTTCATCCCTAGATCAAACCGTTCTCTTCATTCATAGATTCTCTTGACAGAGCAATTTACTACTGGAATACTAAGTGACATTCAAATAAAATTGATTCAATTTTGTTAAATTTTTCTAGAAAAAGAGTTTTGTAAGCATCAAAATGAACTTTCTAAGAATTCTTACAATTTTCTGGTTATTTTTCTTTCTTCCTCTTTTAAATTTCATACTGTGCTTATGTAACTTCAGAATCTTTTGTATTAAAAAACCATTGATGTTCCTAATTCACTTGGGTCCTTTAAAAAAATTAATCTTTCTTGTGCTCTCTTTAACTTTAGAGAACAGAGAATTACTGTGCGCAGTGAATACATAGTAAAGGCGAGAATAAAGCTTTTTGAAAGGTCAGATTTACATTTTAATCATTGTGCACTCTGACGTGCCACCGCGTTTCACCTTTAAACAGTTTCCGTAGTTAAAAAAACAGTCTTTAAGCAGAATTTACTCATAATTTTTTGATACTGGTATTTAACTGCTAATGCTGTATTTTCAGATACTGTTTGGGTTCCATTTTCAGTAGGCTGACATTGTGAGGTCAACCTCGAATCTACACATTTTAGTGAGATCATTCTGCTTTTTAAAATAGTTGTCTACACTCATTTAAGGAAATTGGCTGGCACTTCTGTGCTTGAGTGACACCCTCTGCTAGAGTTTACTTTCCTCCTCCATACTTGTGGTAGTACTGACTTGGAGTTATATAGTATGTGCATGTTCGTTTTAGTGACACAACTTACCCTGTCTCAAAACTGCACAGAAAAAATGATGATGCAGGAAATAGAAATGTATATTTTTTTTCTTCCCATAACTGTGCTGTTGTAATTATCTAGGAGACAGGTAGGATGCAGGGTGGAGCTGCTGAACAGCTTATATCAAGTGCGTGAGAAAGCATTTCAGTGCCACAACTGTAATTTTTTAATAAATTTACCTGTTTGCTGAAAAGTGACTGTGTTACCAAGTTCCACAGACACAGGATGTATACTGTGCTGTTTTCTTCCACCACTTCTTTCTCGAACTACTTTTTCTCCGCTATTCAGAAACTGTCATACGTTTCGATTAGGAAAAAAATCTTTTGCTTCTGCTCTGTAGTTTTATGAGCAATTCTTAACTAACCTTTAAGGCTTTAAGAAAAAATGTTATTCATCTATGTTAATTATAGGAAGATAAGTAGAAACTTTTCCTATACGTATTTGTTGCCTTGAATTGTATAGTTTGGACATGTGCTGTGGAATGAAAAATATGGGTTCAGACGGTACAGATTAAGTGTTTAATGTGCATCCTGGAGGTGACATAATCATTCTTTAGTATATGATAAGTAGAACTACTTTCAGCAGCTACTGCTCTCTTTGTTGGATTAAGCTTCTTTTGCGTTGCCTTTGACAAATTCCAGGTTCCCGATTACTTAGAGTTTTTCTCTTTTTTGGTATTAAGTTTTTGTTGTCAGCAGTGATTGTCTGCTCTTCTTTGCTGACCCAACAGCAAACTCTGACCCTCAGCCAGATAATCCCCTCAATGGGTCTCTGTATGCCAGGACTACTGTGTCTTTGCTATTCAAGACATCTTCAAAACATCAAAATTTACCAGCATCCTGGAAACGCTTCCTCTCTTACTTCTTGTATGGTGGGTTTCTTCCCCTTCATGCTTTCAGAGAAGTCCTCATCTTTTTTTCTGCTTGAAATCCTTTTTATGGATTCCCTTAAAGATATAGCATGTTCTGAAACTTTCTTAATAATACATACTGTTCCCATAACAGTGTGTTCATTCTAAGTTGTATGCATTTTGAGGGGATTCTTTCAAACTCTCTGACAAAATAGTTTTGACAGGAACTAAAATGGTATAGTCAGAGCTATTTCTGCTCCAATTAATCTTTACATTAGAAGGTGTTTCACAGAGAGCTACAGAAATGAAAATTCATCTCTGTGGGAATTGTCAATTACCACCAGCACTGTAGCTGGCTCAGAAACTGTTACTAGGGCATATAAAATTAAACCGAAAGAATCTTTTTCCTGACCTTCAAACAGGTTAGTGTTACTTGCTTCCAGTAAAAACACAGTTAATATATTTTTATAGAATTAAATTAAAAAATGATAAATTTAGGCAGACTCAAGAAAAATCTTAGCAATGGTGAGAGTTATTAGTTTGCAGGACACTGAAATTTCTCATAACTTTTTTATTTATCCTATCACTGTACTGGTCAACAGACAAGAAAATACATTCTAAGAGACAGCATTGACCAGAAAAATAGTAGCACAGGAGCTGAATTAGTCTGTTGACCTTGTGTATATATGTTCTAATCTTCTGTAATGAATTACTTGTTGCTGCACTGCTGAGGCCAGCGGTGTGTGGTCATCTGATATGTGGGGGTCTCTGAATACTAGAAAAGTTTGGTCAATTTGCAGGAGTAGTAACCTCCACATGGTAGCATGCAGCCCATCCATTTTGTCACATGCTGTACTGCTTTGATTTCTTCATAAATAATCCCTCCCAAAATGGAACACCTCCCTTTGCTTCTTCTATACACGGTTGCGCTGGCTAAAGAGAATGGAGGGTTTGTGCTCCTTGGTGGTTTTGTTTTGATCCTGCTGAAGGAGTTTATTGAGAGGAATGAACTTGAAATCCTGGTAAATAAAGTATTCTGATATAAAGGTGCAGTTACTTTAAAGATTTATCTAGAAAATCACAGAAATGTTTTATTTTGACTAATGCATACTTTGATGTGCAAAACTGATTCTTCAGAATACTTCCTGGTCTTTTATTCAGTAGAACATTGTTGAGGTTTAACCCCAGCCAGCAACTAAGCACCACGCAGCCGCTTACTCACTCCTCCCCCCTCCCAGTGGGATGGGGGAGGGAATCGGAAAAAAAACCCAAACTTGTGGGTTGAGATAAGAGCAGTTTAATAACTAAAATAAAATATAATAATAATAATAATAACAATAATAATGAAAAGGAATATAACAAAAAGAGAGAAATTAGACCCATGAAAAGACAAGTGATGCACGATGCAATTGCTCACCACCTGCTGACTGATGCCCGGGCAGTGATCCCCCCTCCCAGTCAACTCCCCCCAGTTTATATACTGAGCGTGACGTCCTGTGGTACAGAATATGCCTGTGGCTGGTTCAGGTCAGCTGTCCTGGCCATGCTGCCTCCCAGCTCCTTGTGCACCTGCTTAATGGCAGAGCATGGGAAACTGAAAAATCCTTAATTTAGGATAAGCGCTACTTAGCAACAACTAAAACATCAGTGTATTATCAACATTATTCTCACACTAAATCCAAAACATGCTGTACCAGCTACTAGGAAGAAAATGAACTCTATCCCAGCTGAAACCAGGACAAACATCCATCAGAGCTTTTGAACTGTCTAGGTAAAGGTTCTCGAAAATAACATGCAAGAAGTCCTGTTGGTGATGTGCACTTTCACAGGGATCTTGGCTGTCTCCCTTACTCTTAAAAATTAAAGATTAGAACCCGTCTTGAAACATGAGGTTTTAGGTCTCTTATTAAACTCTCTAATACTCCCCACAAGCTTCTATTACAAATTTGTAAGGAGTTATTTGTATAAATGTCTGGTTTCTCTTTATATTCTAATTCTTAGTGTGAGAAGATAAACTCATTTCTACTGAAAGTGTGGGCACATTCTTTGGCTCTTATCTCCTTCCAAAGCATCTAGTGGCGATATTCCATTAGCTGTTGCGGAGAGTGCTTCCTTCCCAATGTTTTAAGCTCTCCTCTGCTGAAATAAGTAATGTGTCCGGCAGGAGGAGGAGAGGGTGTTCTGCTCTCCTGATTACTGTTATGTTAAAATGCCTGCTCAACATACAGTCTTTCCTAGTTTGAGTAAGCATTCATCAATTTTCTGTGTGCTTGTCTGAAATTTCAAATTATATGTCTTTAGGAAGGGGCTTTTTTCAGACTTCACTGTTTTCAGTTCTGAGTACCTCAGTATAAAAGTCATGGTTTGTGTCTTTGTAGTAATAATTGAGATCCTGAACTTTTGAGTTTTCCTTTGAAAGACATAAATGCTGTTACAAAGTATTCTTAGTAAAAGTGTGATGATCATGGAGGCACCCTCTGATGTGATCAGGTGGATCAGGTGACTACAATACAGTCTTCTGGCCTAAAATTTCGAGTAACATGAGAAATTAGAAATTGAAAAATGCTGGAAACTTGAGGTAGTTGTTATATAATGTGTTTGCTATGTGTAAGTTGTATATTCTGTCTGTAATCAACAAATAGAAATGTGGATACAGGGAACCAACAGTATGGGATGGCAGTAAATATCTGTAATGTTGGAGTCAAACGTAAATAGAGAGAAACTAGCAGAAGACCAGCTTTCCCAAACTAGAGACTCAGGAGGTGATGGTTTGATCTTGGTTGGGTTTGCAGCTATGCCCCAGCTAGGCTTGGAAGAGCAGTTGAGGCAGGGCTCTCAAAAATGTCCTGATGGTGCAAGAGCTCAGCCATCCTCCTTGGGACCAAACAGCGCCTAAGTCACCCATGCACAGATTTCTGGTTCTTCTCAGTATCTAAATCACTATCCTTCAGTTTTCATATAGGAGGAGATAGTACTTTTGTAATGAGCTGGAGATAGAAAACAGTGGAGTGTTGGTCTTCCAGGTAAGCTTTTAAAAGGTTAGCTCGAAGGATGAGGTAGGAAATGAAAGCGTTGGAATTGACCGTGTTGTATTTCCCAACTGGTTGCTGCACATTTGGAGCTCTGGTGTCCGTGGGAAGTTAGTCACATATGTGTTTAAAGCCTTTGTGCCATGTTACCTGAGCTGTCAATTAGAAAATCCCAGTCAAGGTCTTGTTACTGGTTACTTCTGCTCAAGGAGTTTGACTGAGTATGTCTTAGGAAATCACTTGTGAGTTGCTACTACCAGGAATACAGGTTAGTCACTGTAAAAGTGTTCCTAAGAATAGATAATTTATACCTTTGCAGTGTTGGCACTGAGAATTGCTGGCATGCTGTAACCTTAAAACTGTACAGTTTAGAACATTTGTCTGTTTGACTACTTGTGCTGCAATTATTGCATTGTAAGTGGATTCATGGCCTGACATTTGCTGCTCTCATTATAACAACCATTGTTGTAAGAAAGCAATATTCAAAACTGCAGTGGTTCAATGCCGGACTTCTGAGAAAACACAACTGCCGCTAATTCTACAGTCTCAAAATATGCTGGCAATTCCCATTCTTTTTACTAGTATTTCTGTCCCCTTGAGGCAGTAAGAAGGGAAAGAAACAGGGTGGAGAAACTGGTATCTGTTGTGGAGATACAATTAGTTCCTAGAAGTATTCTTAAGGGCTGTCTCATCTTTCAGATATTCTGGATTGAATGCAGTAGGCATAAGGAGACCAGAGCTCTGTTTCACTGATTTACTTTTTTTCCTTTAATTGTCGGTATGTCAAACTGATCTAATTTACAGGGTTCCCCTCTTCACCCACCGTAAGAAATTAATCAACACTAATCATTATAAACAGTTCTGATTTCAATGTTTCTTTAATTTTGAAACAATTACCAAATAATTCCTGTTCATTTCCATTTTCCTGCTTTAATCTAGCAGCATTATTTGAGTCCTTCAAGTTGTTCTTCCTTTTAATCATCATCATTATAATCCTGGAATCTATATCTCATTTTCCCCTTTCTAAGTATGCTCATTATATGTAATTTAAAAGTATCTTCTTTGTCCGAAAGTTTTTCTCAGCTCCCTCAAAGGACAGAGGAAAATTTAATATAAGTAAACATTAAAGTCCTAGAGATTGATGTGGAATGGTTGTCTGGGTCTGTATCACTTTTGTCACTTCAAGGTCTCTATTTCAGATGGATGTTGCCTTGAAAGCAAGAGCGAGGAGAAAGATTCTCCCTTACTAATGACATAAACATTCTGTCTCCCACCCTTACATTGCTCTGTTGCATATGTTATTCATAAAACTTCAGGTGTTTTCTGTGTCTAGAGAAACTGGTCTGACAATTCATAATCCTGGTTGTGAGACCAGAATTAATAAATATTTTTATAAGCACATTATAACAGAAGAGATAAAGCTGGTCAGGAATTGTCGATACTAGTCATGGAGAACAAATAGATAAAGTGATGGTCATTAAATTACTTTGATGTGATTATTAACTTTTTAGAAAGTATAAATGCAGAAAAAATTAGTATGGCTGTAACGAGATCTTACAGTAAAGTCCCACATTTCTCTTTCTCCTGTAAAGTTAGCTGAAACCAAGCAACCCACTCCAAATAGAATGAGATTTCACACGTGATTGACTATTGCATTTTTATAGTAAATCAACTACACCAAATTTGCATTCCCAAGTGTTTTCAAGTATTTTAACACTCTTGAAAATTCACATTGTTCATTTTGTTTGGATTCAAAGGTCTTTTGATTTTTCTATTCACGTACACTGTAGTAAACTTGTCAAAACATGACACTGAAACTGAAGATCAACAGATTTGAAAAACACAGAAGTTTTTGCTCTGTGTTCTGTGCTCAAGAGAATTTGTTTGTAAATACA
The DNA here is from genome assembly GCA_027564655.1 of Leptodon cayanensis. NCBI lineage: Eukaryota > Metazoa > Chordata > Aves > Accipitriformes > Accipitridae > Leptodon > Leptodon cayanensis. Next base: position 24,206,334 of record JANXJC010000032.1, read on the forward strand.
GAAATGAACAGTGAAGTTAAAAAAGACAGATGTTGCAAGTTCTGTACATGATTTTCGTCTCAGATATTGAGAGACCATATGTGGGTTGATGAAAGTATATTATTAGTGTTGCATTTTGGTTTGCATCTGATGTTGGTCTCACTTACCAAATCATGCTTTTTGCTATTGTGGATTATTTTTTTTTAAAGATTTTACCTTTTTTTTTTGCCATTTTTAATCAAAGAAAGCCAAGGAAAAAAGTGCAGAAAAGTCAATAGCTCATTAGCAGGATACTGATTTCTAATGTTGGAATTTCAGGTTCAAAACCCTGCTTTACTTGTTCCCAGATCTCAGGTAAAAATGTTTAAATTAATTGGGACATTGAATATTTGTCTGTCTGGTTTTGACCAGAAAATATATCTTTAAAGTGAGCTATTTTTCATAATAAAGTTTTTCCTTGAAAATGTTTTTTTCTTCTCAAAAAATCAAAGGAATGGACCATACAAATAACCATACTTACGACTATTAGCCTAGATTCTTCACTGAAATGTCTTTGAATTTGGTAACATAAGATCCTTATCTGTGGCCATGTTATTCTTTCTCCTGTTAGGAGAGAAACTGAGAAAGACATCTGTGCTATTTCATCCCATAAATGAAAATCAGCTGGAAAAAGCATGTGAAGGTCTCATCCCTTTTTGATGATGACATTGGTTTGGTCCCTAACAGTAAAATCTGTATGGAAGACGTATTTCTAGTTTCTATTATACTAATCTACAGCAAATCTTTACTGAAAACCACACTTTCACTATTATTCTTTAATGCTAGCCAAACTAATTTTCGTTCATTTTGAGATTAAGATTTTGTTCGTTAATGATTTTCTAAAATCCAGCTGTATTAGAACCCAAATTTCCTTCCTTTATTTCTTTCACTTTCAGCTCTATGCCTTCTCTCCTGCTTCTTTTAGTACTTGGGATGACCTCTGGTTTGCATTAAGTTTCCTTTCTTCTGATCATCTTTCAAACTTTCCTTACATAATCTTTTGCAGAGGCTGCCAGTATGGGTTTCTCTCCAGCTGTTGTGACTCAAAAATCAGTTAGCAATAAAATGATTCCTGTTTAAGCTCTAAATTAAAAGAAGATGGCACAAAAATATAATGACGCATATTATTCCGTTTTGTCAAATTGTTTTATTTATTTGACTCTTAATAAGTATTTATTTCATGTTCAGAACAGTTCATCTGTAGATAATTCACAAATACGTTCAAGCTCATAGGTAACAATTATTAAATTTTGATTAGTTTCAATTATCTCCATAGTTTTATTTCTGTATTGAAAGGTTATACAACTAATCAATGCAGTTGCAAATTTTGAACTATGTATTGGAGGAGATTTGTAGGTGTCATTTAAATTCTTGATATCTTCCATGTAATTATCAGTTTACTTCAGTATATATTCTAATATTTGCTTTTAGATTTATTCATGATGGCTAGTTTCTTTCCTGATAACAGAATTTGGCCAATACCTCTAAAATACAAATATTTAAATAAAAAAAATAAATTAATATTTAAAGAAAGATAAATAAACATCTAAGCATAAATATAACAATTTGCAGAAAGCGTTTGTTGTCAAATGTAACCCCTTTCTGCTTTGGTTGATATCAGGGCACCTAGGATTTATATTGCAGTACAACGCTGCACCTTTCCTTTGGCTCTTTTTTTCCGTAACTTATATAGGAGGCTCTTATGCCTATTCATAAGACCATTTCTATTCTGAACAGAACATTAAGATTTTAATTCAGTTTAAAAGCAGTGATTAAAAGCAAACTTTAAATTATATTTAAGCATAAATTTTAACTTAAACAAATGTGTAAGTTCTGACTATAATCATCATGTGCAGGCACTTATGCAGGGGTATGAGTATAATTAAGTCAAAAGGTTGCAAACATGGTACAATAGAACTATAACTACTATTTGATAATTGATATCATGAATGTTATAGCCTTTAGATACTATTATGAAAAGCGTCTGTCTCAGCAACTGGCAGGAACTTTTGAAAATAATCTGTAGTTTTTGTCTTTGGGTTTAACAAGTCACACAGTAACCATCACCCTATCAGCTCTGAAGAAGAAATCAATGTATGGCTTGCCGCCTCAGATTTGTCTCCTGGTTTTATTATAACTGACAGTACATTGTTACTTTATTGCAGTTCCTACAGTCATGTTTTTTATTTTTTAAATACTCCATCCATCAAATTTACATGAATGACATTGAGTTCCCATGGCATTGCCTGCACTGCTTTTAAGTTTTCTACTTTTTTAACGCTGTTTATAACTTCATGCAAGTATTTTGATATTAAGGAGGTAATCAATGTTTGAAGACCTGCTGGAAAAGAAGCACTTTGCAGCATTCACAAAATTCTAAGAAATTGCCAGTGATTGGATTACATATTCATAAATGCAACAAAGAGAAATTAAGTAACATCTTACATTTTAATTATGAGACAGTCTCAGAATTGAAATGTAACATTTATGTATTGTTTACTCAATTCATTTTAATTGATACAGCGGGACTTTTCTTTCTACTTGCTTTTGAGAGCATAGAAATATTGCAACCAAACTGGCTTTAGTTTCTTTCCACGCAGAGCTGCAATTTTAGGCCTGAAAGCATGTAAAGCCTGTTTAAACTTATGCTCTGACCTTACACTTTCTGAGCTGTGTACCTATTTGCCATCAGTAATCTCAAGAAACTTTTATTTCCCCCTTCACTAAATTGGAAGATTAAGTAACATGAGGGCAATACGGAAAATGAAGTGAATCCTGCATGTATTAACCTGTAAATTTTGAGTGTTTCTTGACAGGGCACCTTAAAGTCCATTGACTTAAAATAGCTCACAGTTCTGTGAGTGACCAGCATTCACAAATACCTGGCCTGTTTTTCTGTGATTTTTTTTCCCCCCCAGTAACACACACAGACCACCAGAAATGAAGTAGAATTTTCTTTTTGGCCTCCTTCTCTCCAGAGCTTTGATCCTGCACTTCTGAAATATGGGAAATACAGCAATAATGTTCAAAAGAAATTTGTAAAACATTTGATTAAAATGGGGAAAACATTAGCTAATGCTTAGGTTATTTGCAGTATTCCCTCAACAGCCAGTGTGCCAGCTTGAAACAGCTCTTACTGGGAGGCAGCAGCACTGTTCTGGGCTCTGAAAAGATTCTGCAGTCTTTCATGATGTTGATAAATTCTGAAAATAGGTTGATTGAACTAAAAATAATGTCTTGCCTGGGCAGTACTTGGCATCATTCAATGCATTTATTTTAGGAAGGAAGGAGAGGGGGAGGTTGTGTTAGGAAAGAGTAAGTCTATCCAGTGGCGTTGCAAGAGAAAAACTCCTAAGCTTTTGTAATTTGGTTGTGAGATATAGCGCAACGGTTAAACCCCAAAGCAACACCACCTAACATCGTGACTGTCCTTGCAGTTGCAGCACTTTTTGCGATAATTTGAGTCATTTCTTACAAGCTCTATAACGCACCTGGAAGCTTAAAGTGCTACTCAATTAATTTCCTATGAGCAGCCTTCACTAACTGTTCCTTATGCTGCAGTTGTAAAACAAGCAAACAAACAAACAAACAGTGTAAGGAGATAAGCTTGTGAATTGTAGGCACTACTCTACCCTAATGATTCTGTATTGAACCAGTGCCTTAGAAAAAAGAGTTTGAAGCTGTCACCTTCTCTTCTGGGTGAAACATAAAACTAAAGCTGAGCTTTCCTGTAGTAATTACATTATCTATTGCTTGGCTTTTTAGCAGTAGAAATATTGACCAAAACCTGAGCTCTTATAGTTAATTCTGTGTAGCTGTATAAATTCTGAAATTTCTGTTTGAATAAAGCCAATGCTAACTTGAATTGTTTTGTACTGCTGTTGTGTTGGCTCTGAGACAGTTGCCGTGTTCTGAATTCCCAGAGGGTTTTTGATTGAGTAGCTGTCCGTGCCACTTGGCTGTATTGGCATTCTAATATTTTTGAGGTAAAGAATTAATTCTAAATGTAAGAGCATGTTATATAAGACCTAGGTATGCTAATCCATTTTCAAGATGAAAATTGAACCTGAAGCCGGGTCCTTAATTGGCCCTTCTGTTTCCCCAGCGCTGCTGAAATTAGGCACAATTCAGTGGGTTTTTTTCAGCAGAGAAAGCTTTGTTGTTACATCTTCTTCCTGTTTTGCTCATTATAAGCATTGTTTTAGTCCCCCTACACTATTACTTTATGCTGCCCTAAGTTAATTTAAAGGGACTGACTAGCACTGAACACTCTAAATCCAGACGACGTCTCAGGTTTTGTTGTGAGCTAATTGGTTGGCCTTGTGTCAACTCAGTTGCTCTTTCTGTCATCCAGAAAACTTCATTTACTTCACATGGTAGTGCTCTGGGTTGCCTTTGGGATGGGCGGGGGGGGAAGAGTAAAAAAAAAGGAGGTAAGAAAAAAAAAGTGTGTGGTAGAAAAGCAACATGGTTGCCCCTCAGTTCTTAAGAATCTAAACATCAAAAAAGAGGTGGTTAGGAGCATAAAGAAGTTGTAGCTACGTATAGAACCAATGTCTATGTAAGGACAAAATTGGAAAGGCTGGGGCAAAATGAGAATTATAGCTACCAAAAGAGTTACAAGACTTTGTAAGTGAAGGCTTTAGAAGAATATTCGATGTAAGAAAATATGAAAGATCGCCTCACCAAGGCGACCAGACTTGGTGCAGGTGCGTTCCGCAGCGGAGCGGGGGATTGCGGCGCACGGCGGCGATCTTCGAAGGAGGGGCCTTCCACTGGCTGAGCGGAGAGACTTGAAGGACACGTAAACTAGCAACCGGGTGCCTTTCGGTGACCGTCTGCGCAGGCCGAGGGCACTCATCCTACTTGACCCTCAAGGCGGAATGGCGAGCGCTCGCCTCAGAGCAAAGGCTGCAGCTCCGGCTGGAGGGTCCGCACCACCTACCCCAGCGGTGGCTGACGCCTCCCCCCCCAGACGGAGCTGCTGTGAAGGGGGAGGCTGCAGTGCAGGCCTCAGACCGCAGGAAGGGCCGAGACCTTTCTCCTGGGGCAGGGACGGGCAGCAGACTTGCCTGCAGAAGGTGTGCCCAGGGCGAAGACCTCCTGCAGTGGGTGGCTGAGCTGCCGGAGGTGGTGGGAAGGCCGCGTAGCACCGGGGAGACTGAGGAGGAGTTAGATAGCTGGTTCCAAGGCTGCAGTGAACCCACAGCCCACGGCCAAACAGCCAAAAACTCCCCCACCGGCACACTGAGCAGGGAAGGTGGCCAATAATGCAGAAGAATGGAAGCTTGCAATGGCGAGGACCTGCAGGAGGAAGAGACTTCCCCCGAAGCCTGAGGTACCCTTGCAGAACCGCTTCGCCGCTCTGCAGACTGAGGAGGAGAGACCCAGCATGTCAGGAGAGACGCTGGAGCTAAGTAAGGCCGCCCAGTCTGCAACCCGCCTAACAACCAGCACGACTGAGAAAAGGTGACGGGTGGTAGTAGTAGGCGACTCTCTTCTGAGAGGTATGGAGGCCCCCATCTGCCGACCTGATGCGTTCTCTAGAGAGGTGTGCTGATTACCGGGGGCTCATATCAAGGATGTCACCGAGAGACTGCCAAGCCTCGTCCAGCCCACAGACTATTATCCTCCTGGTCAAAGGGAGGGGGTTTGAAAGGGCCAGTCAAATCTGGAGAATCAACAAAGGGTTACGACACTGGTGCCATAGCCAGGGCTCGGCTACTTAGACCATGGACTTGCTTCATTGGGGGCCCAACTTAAATGCCTCTCTGCAAACACGCGTAGCATGGGGAATAAACAAGAGGAGGTAGACGTGCGCACACCTGCAGGGCTGTGATCTTGTTGGCATCACCGAGACGTGGTGGGATGGAAGGATACAGGCTCGTTTGGAAGGACAGGCAGGGGAGATGAGAGGGTGTTGCCCTCCATGTCAATGACCAGCTGGAGTGCATGGAGCTCTGCCTGGGGATGGATGAGGAGCTGACTGAGAGCCTAGGGTCAGGATTAAAGGGAGGGCAGGGACAGGTGACATTATAGTGGGGGTCTGCCATAGGAAGACCTCATAGCAGCCTTCCGGTACCTAAAGGGGGCCTACAGGAAAGATGGGGAGGGACTTTTCACAAGGGCATGTAGTGATAGGACAAGGGGTAATGGCTTTAAACTGAAAGAGGGTAGATTTAGGTTAGATGTAAGGAAGAAGTTCTTCAGTGTGAGGGTGGTGAAGCACTGGAAGAGGTTGCCCAGACAGTTTGTGGACACCCCATCCCTGGCAGTGTTCAAGGCCAGGTTGGATGGGGCTTGGAGCAAGCTGGTCTAGTGGAAGGTGTCCCTGCCCATGGCAGGGGGGTTAGAACTAGATGGTCTTTAAGGTCCCTTGCAAACCAAAACCATTCTATGATACTGTATGATATTATTGGGCTAAGTGAGCATATAACAAATGTCTGAAAAGAAGATGAAGTATTCAGTGACCTTATTCTATTAAACTTCACCAAAAAAGTGAATTACAAACCTATTTTTAATAAGTAATAACAAAGAAAATAAATAGAGGTAAGACTAATGGAAAATGAGTTACCACAGATATGCGTAAGTTTTATATTGTGTCCTGATAGCCTGGAAGTAAAGTAACTAGGAACTGTTAATGTTGGAGAAATTGTAGGGCAGAGGGCTCGAAAAGGGTCAGCATTGGATCTAGCTGGAACTTATAGCGGACTGCAGAGTAAATGCATTTGATACCTTATACTGCTGCTGAAACAGGAAGTAAAAATGAAAAAAGAGTAAATATAGCAGAAATGTATGTATGACATAGTAATGTTTCCACTCCACTTAACAGTGGATGGGGCATTTTGTTTACAGCTGGGTACTGGAGAAGTTTTGACAAATATGAAGGTTCTGATAGCAGGAAAAAATGAAGGTGAAATCCCGGAAGGACGTTAGTGTTGGTTGTTACACTGAAGGCTGTGATCAGTGGTTTTCGTGTGTACTGTAGGTGAGACAAGAAGTTATTATTTTTATTTGTTGCTTAAAGACAATGGGAAAGTGATACTAAGAATAACGTAACAATGGAAAAATAATGTCATGGATGCTTTTTGCTAATAGTTTCTAGGACTAACTAGAGGTAAGCGGGCAGATGGCTGAAGAGCCTTGATTTTACTTCAGAAAATTAGTGTGTTTGCTAGATGATTAGTTGAATTCTCCTGAAATCCTGTATTTCTAGGCTATTAATAAAGAAAAGTAAGTGGCATTACTCGGCAGTTACGGATACTAGACAAATCTTACATATTTTGCTAAGTCTCTAAACTCGCCATATATAATCATTATCATTCTCTTAGCTACAATTTTTCAAGCAGAAGTCCCTCCGTGGTGTAGACATCACTAATTATAAAAGCCTTGACTAATGTTTGTGTAAAATATATTAGTAGAATAACAGCACAAAAATTTAATAATGACAGCAATAATGCATCATGCTGATTAAATGTATTTTAATCTTTAGATTTTCACCTTCATTTATACTCTTCTCTTACTACTTTTTCTACTATTGCTATTAGGAGTGCCACTGCTAAACCTTTAACTCATAGTGCTAAACTTGCAATAATATTTATTAAAGCTTAAAAGGTTTTTACATGAGAAGCTCATCAGTTCCAGCACTTTATGTTTAGTAGTGATGGTTTTGGTCACTATTTGAGAATGAGCTATGAGAGAAAGTATTTTGAAGTACTTCATCTTTCTACTGCAGGTTTGTTTCCTAAAACCATTATACTCTTCCTCTTCCCAGAGCTGTGTTCTATGAGGCTCCATACTGTTGAGTTCTTAAATGTCAGTAAATGGATTTTTTTTCAAAGTTTTACATTTCTCTGGTTTCATTCAATTTTTTTTCTCTCTCAAATTTTTAATATTTTTATTCTAGTGATATTTGCCTCCATATACTGTATATGCTTCCATACACTGTATAATCAGAATATGTAGATATTTCTGTTTAGTTATCTGCAGGCCCTAACCATGCCTGTACTCTTAGGTGGCTGTCCTAGTACTATGTGGCGACATACACATCTGTGAAACAAAGCGTAACTGTATCATCCAAGGCTGAGATGCTGCATCAAACTGCTGTGTTCTTAGACAGAAATAAGTTATCTTTTACCTGATCCTGTGGAGACATGTCTATGAGAGTCAGGGGAGGTGAGCTGCATATGAGTGAATCACTGGAATTTTTTTTTTATGGGAGACATAGTTTGGTGAAGGAAAGGCTACAGCTATCTAGCTTAGAAATTTAAATATTATTTTACTGTGTTTCATATGGTGCTTTTCTCTACGCCCTGTGAACGCATGTGTGACTTTTGAACAACTAGAAGTCATCAAACCAGGCAAGGTGTAATTGAGAATATTCTAAACATAAGAATTAAGCAGTATTTCTATCTTTTTTTTTTTTTTTTTTTTTTTTTTTACCTTGTATACTAAGAAGTTTTCCCTACTGTCTCACTACCTGGCTTTTTTCCACCCATTTAAAGGAATGCATATTTCCTTAGGACTAACGTAGTGAAGTAAAGGCAATATGCTTTGGCAGATTCTGGAAGGAGAGTCTTCATTCCCATGGTTTGAGGATGACTTTGATCAAGACTGCACCTTTTAGGCGAGCACTCTGATTGCTTTCTGCCAACATAGGCTGGCCAGCCTTACTTGCTTTTCACATATGAGATATTTTAGTTCCACTACAGAACGCTGGCTTTGTCATTTGTAATTTGTTTCTCAAATATATGCCTTTGGTTCCAGTTTTGTGCTTTGTCATCACACTGTTTTCTAGTCCTCAGTGTGCAGTTGTCAAGAAACTGAGCACAGTTTAGCCCCTTTTAATTGGCTAAGTCATATGAGTCACTGAGCACCTTCTGAGAGGAGCAAACAGTGCTCCAGGTAGCTGGCAGGACTGAACTATCAGCAACAAATAAGTTGCATACCCCGTTGTCAGCCTGTAGATGTAACTCTGTGTTTCCTACCTTTTTAAGCTTCTAACATTTGCTTAACTCAAAAATTCTTAAAGGGTGAGATTTGTTAAAAGTCCAGATTACTGATATGTGCCTGAAAATTACCAGAATAAGGTGACTTTTTTGAGATGTTTCTAATCCTTTAAGTCGTACTGCTGCGTTTCTATATCTGTACGCCTAACATTGTAAGCCAAGCTAATCTTGGCCGTGTGTGCTTACAGCCAGCTTGTATTTCTTTATGGCTAGATAAATGCAGTATGTCAGAATCACTGTTCCATGAAGGGCTGACAAAACTGGAGAGCTGTATCATGCTACCTGCACTCATTCCATGAGCACCTGCGTGCCATCACTTGTTTCTTTTAAGTATTTGATGAGGCTTTAGATACTAAGCGGACTTACTGGACAGCCTAACAGATTCTCTCACTGTAGCTCACTCTCAGTAGTATTTTCTCTTAGTCTTGAAAGGTTTAAAATTACTAAAAGCTTCTAAGTCTTTTTTTTTGTTTCTCAGTATTTAGCATCCTCTTCTGTAGGATGGCTGATGACTTGCTCACAGGGGGTCACAAAGAGTGGGTAAAAAACTCAAGCCTATTGTCATGAGGTTTAAATTCATAATTCAGGAATCTGCAGGAATATGGTCTCTTACCAAAAACGTTTGAAATTCACTCTTGACAGCAAGGAACATTCCACAACACTGACTGGAAATCTTACCATGTTTTGATATTTTAGGATAAGGAAGAAATAAAACTTACTAACCACACTAACTAGAAGATATTTGCTTAGAGGTGCAAGAGGCAAAAGTTTTTTAAATCAGTCTTATTTCCTACTAGAGGAAATATTAAGCTCTCTTAAGCTTCTGTCAGAGCAGTAGGAATTAACTAGATCTCATAAATTGTACTATATCTATCTATAAAGCTTCTACATTTTCCTGGGAGTCTACTCCGCTGTTAAGAGTCTATTATTCAGCCTACCTGTTTCTTTTCTTCATGTATTCTCATTAATAAATATCAAAAAGGGATAAAGAGAGATACTCTGGGATATAATCTACAGGATTTCCTTCAAATCCTTCTACCATTAATATTCAAGGAAAATGCAATATCTTTTTAATAAGAAAAAGGGTTTTTTTTGTCCAAGATTCCATTTTCTTTTAGAGTATTTATGAAAGGTCTTTTTGATTGAAACTGGGAATGCATGCTGCCTGAAAAGCAAAAACTTTGTTCCTGGCAGAACAAAATAAAACAGAAATAATAAACTCCCTGCAGCTCTAGTAACTTTTTACCTATATATGAAATATATTCTTGACTCTCATAAAATGCTAATAGCATGTTCATACTCACAAATAAAGATTTAATTATGCAGGTTTTTAAATGAAATTTTAGCATGTTCCTGTAAATTTCCCAGCTGAGGTTTTACGTTTTCATATATTACCAGAGCACGACTACTGAAAAAACTGCCAATCATTTAACCTCATGTTTTGTTTTGTTTGGGTCTTTTTTGTCTTTCCAGAAATGAATTTCTTTATTGCAAGGAATCATGATTATTTATTGATGCAGAAAGCAAACGGGCTGATGTTCTGCTGGGTGTTCTGAACAAAATGTAAGTGTAATACATTTACTGTAACACTGATCACATGTTCAATTTAGCTAGTGATTATGGTTTGATTTTAACAAAGAAACCACTGGTTAGAGATGTTTCTAAATTTATTGTTATCACAGCAGCAGATAAGGTTCGATGACAGATTGTGTCTGAGGTCATACCTTTCTGAAGATATTTTTGTCCCCTTGTTTTACTGTGCGCATTAATCTCCATCAGACCCCGCTACACATTCATAAGCTTTGCTCAGGAAAGTCCATAGCAACACAAGTCAAGACTAATGGTAATTGATAAGCAAACCTCTAAAAAAAAATTATACAGGGCCTACCTGGTCAGCAAAATGACCTGACACTAGATAAACTTCTTTATTTGTTAACATCCCCCAAAGTAGCAGTATTGTGATCTTTTATAGTAGGAACTGCAAAAACAAGGCTACGTAATGGCTGACAGAAATGTAAACTCTGATTAAAATCTTCAGTTTTGAGAAGACACTAAGTGACATTAATGACCTTCTCAGACTTAATGCATTGGTACGCAAGGAAAGGCAAAAAGGCCATTTATTCTTCCCCACCGCAGTATGTACTGAGCATTGTTGCTGTTCAGCAACAATATTGTTTCTGATATTGCTAGTGGGATGACAATCTTAAATTTTCTTCTGTTTATGTTTGATTTCATTGCCATACACATTCTTGCTTGATAAAGGTCCAGTTCTTGAGATTGGTGTTGGATCTCTGAGTATTCATTTGACTTTTGAAAGGCTAATTAATTCAGCTTTGTTCATGATGTTGTTTCAGTCTTTTCTGTGCACAAACATTTGTGGGGACAATTTTATTGGCTCCAGTATTTGGGGACTGAATATCTGTCATTTGAATAGTCATGCACTCATGCAGAAGGAGGATTTTGGGCGTCCTATTATACAGTATTTTCAGCATGATTCCTGTCACTGGTTTTGGAAAAGCTTCAGTCCAAGAGTAGAAATGATACCAGCTGACTGAGGGGATGTGTCATATATAGTGACTAGTGAGAGCCTAAATGTGAGGTTTGCCACACAGCCAGTCAGCTTGTTTTTGTTCATGTGAACTTTCCTAACAACTCTAAATAATAAATTACTTAATAAAAGATGGTCTTTTTGCAAATAGCTTATCAATTGAAGGAAAGAGTGGTTTGAATCTGTCTGTTCAACTGTAGAGTAGGGCAGGGATTCTCAGACTGGGATGTAAAAGGTATGTAATGGGAACTGCAGTGTGTCTATTCTCTGCTGAAAGACTGACAAGAAGAAGATGCAAAAGTGGTCCTCTGGTCAAAAAAAATTGAGGTGTGGTGTCAAAACTCTTATTTTAGCTAGGAAGTTGACACGGGTGTTTGTAGCTGTATGCAGGATTAGACTGGGAGAAAAATAAAATCACCAGGCATCCCTTACCAATGTCTATATTTGTTGTTGTTGTTGTTATTGTTGTTCATAAATACACTCAGTGTCATGATCACGTGATTTAAGATCAAATTTTTCATTGTTAGGCAAAGAAAATAGATTTTTTTCCTCACTGCATTGTGAAGATGAATTCTTTTACTTGACGGGCTTCTTATATTTTGTGATAGAAGAGATCAATTTGCAATAAAAATTAATCGGATTAGTACCATCTTATTGTCCAGAGTAAAAGTTAGATTGCAATTGGCCTAATACAACTGTGTAGCTATTGGCTGTAGCTGATCAGGAAGCTTCAGCTTTCTGTATATGACATCCCATCATTTACACTTCCTGCTGTTACAGCCCTTGTAATTTTATGATGCCCAGTTCTTCTCCCTGCTTTCTAGAAGGTACTGCCTCCTAGTCCCTGTTTCCGTAAAAGAGTAGCAAAAGGTGCACTACACATAGTACTGGTATAGTTATATGTGCCTCAGTGTAGCACTTAACAAGATAACTGAACACATGTGCAGCGGGTGTTTGATCCTCAGCACATTCGGCAATCAAAGGTATTCTGGTAGCAACAGGATGACGCCGCTACTGATGAGAACTGGTCTACATTTTTCAAAAAAAAAATTTTCCCATCAGAAAATGAAAATTGGCGGAAACTAAGATAGGTGTCCTGAGTCTTTCATCGCAACAGCCTACCTGATAACTTTTAGTAATACCAGTGCTTTTGCAATATGTGAGAAGCCAATTAAACGCAGCTCTATAACGAAAGCTGTCTGCCACAAAGCCTGGAGGGTATAAATGGGGCTGTGCTCCTAGCCATGCTTTTTTGAGTGCTAGGCTCTCCTGGTATGAAGAGATACCAAGCCCTAGTACTGCCTGTTCAAACCGATGGTTCCCTATTACCAACTCCCTGCAGTCTCACGCGAGAGTTTGGCAGCCTTGGAAACCCAGGTCCGAGGGGGTCTGGTGGGCTCTGGAGTAGCTCTGCGACCCCGAAGGCCTGGGAGATGGGGTTGGAGCTGGAGCTCTCGGTGCTTTGAGAAGGCTGGTCCCACGGAGGGAGCTTCACTTTGCGGGATAAATTAACCCCAGCCCTCTGGTAGAGCATACGGGATTTTTGAGTACTGGCGCTGCGTTGAGGGTCCGTGAACCTGGGGCAGCTCCTGATATTTTTTCTTTTGTTTCCTTACTCTCTTTCATGTCTTTCATTTGCTGGAGTTCTTGATTCAGAGAATTCAGTGTTTTTACAAAATATCATTATTTTGTGGAATAGGAATTCTGTGTTAGGAGTTTTATTGCTGTGTAATTTGGGGGAAAAAAAAATTATCTGACTAGTGCTGATAATAATCCAGGTATATATTATGTTTAAGGGGGTTTTATGTGGATAGTATTCTTCAGCTGAAAACACTGTTCAGGAATGATTAATTTATTTCTTTCTCTTGTTAGAGAATTGGCCACTAACTGGAAGCATTTTGTACTGCATAGTTACTTGAGGCACCGTTATTTTCAATTCAACAGAACTAAGAGCAGAGAATGAGTGACAGTATGTTAGGGGACTGTGTATCACAAAATACACAGCTTCAGCTTGCATGTGAAAATATCACTTAGCTGTGATAATAGAAATTAGATTTCAGTGAGTATGTTCTTTGTTATTAATCCATTTTTCTCCTTTCATCTGAAGAGGTCCTAATAACAAGTTAGACAAATCATACTCTTTAAAACTCATTTGAAATAAAAATGCGTTTGAATCCTTGCATTTTCAGGCATGCATTTTGTAATAATTATGATAATAATAATAATATGTTCCTTTGCTGCTAATGTATCGATGCATACTTGTAAGCATGCACAATGTTGTACTTTTATTTTTGGTCCAAGTTTATTGTTAATAATGAAATTATTCTTCCTATTTAAGCAAATTTGTGAGGGAACTGTGGGAGGTACAGTAACAACATTGAATTTGAAGACCTAAGAAAGATTTTAAATTGTAAGAACTGATTATTAATACGTAGGGTTGAAGTACTAAGGTTAACTTTTTCCTTTGGGGCAAAAGGGGTGGTGTCTTAAGTCTTTTTAATTTTAAATCTTCAATGTTTCCTCAGTTTCAATTACTGTCTGAAGTTGAGGAATTTGTAGCGTGTACCCAGGCAAACGTTTCTGTGTGCATTCTGCATAGCATAACTTCTGTATAGGTTAGTACTATTAGAGTCTTAACTGAACATCTTTATGAAGCTTCTTTCCAGTAGCCACTTTTTGTGATACACAGAAAGACACTGATCTTATTATATATAAGGGCTTTTGGTCAGCTACTGTGATTATCTTTTTGGTCTCTAAGGCCAGCTTAAAGAACAAAAAACTTTAACTTTATTGTCAATGATGTTGAGAAATTACCGCTAATTTAGTAGCATTTCTTAGTTTCTTCTGCTGCTTTTGGTCTGGCTGTGACAATTTTTAGCTACCTAATATCCCCTTTTAATTTCACCCTTTCAGAAGGGAGGAAAGAGAAAACAACACTGTTGCTTTTCTATTAGTTTATTTTGTTGAATTATAGTCAGAGGTCTATTACTTTGTAGTCCTGAAACTTCAGCACTGTTCTTGTTTCATAGAGGAGCGCAGGCTGGGTTCAGTGGTAATGGCTCCTCCGTATTTAGTTTCTACAAGGTATGGCCCTAACATGGTCATGATCTAACACACAAGATGCTTGTACATGATGCATGTTGACAAAGCATTAGTACAATGTTATGCAGGCTTCCCGAGACTAATACAAAGCATGCATGGTTTCTGACAACCCTTTTTGTACAGTGTTCAAAATTTATCAGACTATACTTGCATCCCTTTTTGGACATATACTTTCCATCCCTATCACGAACCATTAAGTCACCTTATGTTCAATAAATGCCTGCTTTATGTCCTTTTCTCTGTGTTATTTTGGAGGTTTTCTTTATTATTTTGATACTATTTATCTTGCATCATATTTTTGTGTAGATACTTCATCTACTGTTCACAGCTTCTGTGGGACCTACTTTGATTAATGCTTTTATCAACTGTATCTGTATAATACTGAATTGTAATCAATTCTCCACCAAAACCTACAACCACTAAAATGTCACTCAAGAATGAAATAAAAATGTTCATAGAATACTGGCCAGATCTATTACTGTCAGTGGATTCTAGGAAGTTCATAAAAATGTCGAAAAGAATAGCATCATATTTTGAGATTGAAGAGGGGCCTCAGATTTGGGTTTTTTTCTTGTCCAAAATAATCAAGGCAACATTCTTGATTTTCATCACGAAAGGAATTATACAGATTGCAATCATTTACGTGGTGATGATCTCTGTGGAGTATTGAGAGAGAAAACATTCATTTTTCAAGAAGAGCTACAATTTCTTTTTCAAGAATGTTCCTAAAGGAAGCTGTCTGAAGAAGGGGAGATTTTCCACCTGGTCAGCATTATTAATAGCTTGGTTTTGCCTCACTACTGTAACTTCTCACCTTGGGCTCCTCAGCAGAAGAGACCGCAGAAGGAGCTGCAAGGTCTTTGCTGTCCGCTGACCCTGTAGTCTTTTCTGATAAAAGTTTATTCATGTATTTTGTGATTTCAAACAAAAACTTTTGTATTTCATGCAAAGATAGTCTGGCTTCTTCCCACATGTTTATAATGTATTACGTAAAACACTTTTAATTTCTTTTTCCTTCCCCAAAAATACAAATGTTTCTCTCCAACTGGCTTATTATCGTGCATTACCACAGAGGGTGCCAAATGAACAGTTTCACTTTCTTTTGCGGTCACAGCAGTAGTTTGCTTCTGACTTGCTGAAGAGAACACAAGATTTATGTAGTCAGTTGTAAACATCCCGTTGAAGAAAGCTTCATCTCTTCCTTGATTCATTGCATGAGAGTTTACCAGTTAGACCCTTGAGACAGAAAATTGTAGGGGAATTATTATGATGTGAAAGAATCAAAGGACTAATAATTCCAAGGCATTTAGAGTTAGATTCAGCTTAGTTAATTTAGGTATCTGAAACTGTCTAAGATTTAACTACGTATGATCCTTCTGTATGAGAGAACAGGAGCTGACTTCTCTAGAAGGTGTTTCCTACATGAGTTTTTAAGACAGGTATGATGAATTGTCCCATAGAAGTGGGTATTTTTTTTCCCATTAATTTTAAGGAGAGTCTGCAGTGACTGTTTCAGACTTCAGCAACATACTTTAGATATTTAAATTTAAACAGGAAATCCCACCCTTGGCAGAAAGCAAATTTTGCTTGACAGATTGATAACACTTAAGTCAGTATAAGAAACCCCTTCTACCTTGTGATCTACCAGAACACTTAGTTTTCCAAGTTTTGCCCATGATCTAATTTATTGTGGCATCTCGCGTACAGTATATGAATGAAGGTTGAAAGATGCTTTTTCTTTTGTGCTTCAAGGTATAAACTGTGAAAAAAATCATCACATTTTATTACGGCATGATAATTATTCCTAGGGAGTGGCATTACTAGTTATGCAGACCTAATTTAAAATTGAACCAGTCTTGCCTCTTCAAATGTGTGCTGTCAGTTAAGTGCCTGTAATGCCTTGCAACATCATCTCTGTGTTCCTTAAATCAAGGAGTTTTTCTGTGGGTTCCCCCCACTCCCCCAAATCCTTCACTTTGTTGTAGAGTGACATCAAAGATCTTCCTGATACTTTGCCTCTTGGTCCACTAATTCTCACGCTCTGAGTTGGCAAGCACATTCCGGTTGGGGAGCATGCGATTATCAGTGGCAAAATTTAAAGCTTTTGGAGGTATTCTACTGGTATTGTTGTTTTGGAAAGAAAATACACTCCATTTTCTCAGGCTTTTATGTAGGTCACTTAAAATACAGATTTTTCAGCAGCCTGTCAAGGGAATTTGCAAATTTTGGGGTCGTTTTTTTTCCCATCCACCATTTAAAATGGATCCTTTTAAACTTAATACAGCAAAACTAATGGCTGCAAGACTTTGCTGCTCTTGTACCCTCGCTGTGATCTAATCTAGTTATGTGTATGGGTATAGGAAAAGCATTCAGGCAGTGGAAAACTGTGATATTTTAAGGATGTTCTCGGTATGATTCTGTTAAATTAGTCAGTGGTACATCTGTAGCTTCCTGACAAAAAAACCACGCTTGCCAGATTACAAGAGGACCTGGATGCATCTGTTGGTGTACCAGGCTTATAAAAAAATCAATTTGAAATGTTTCAAGCACTAATGTTGTTCCCAACAAAATAGAGCTAATATTATTAGATACCTGAGCCCCATCCACATATCTAGGGTAGGAAGTGAAAGAAGAAAAAGTTTTTGATTAAATTACATCAAGACCACATTTGGTTCAGTCTGGTTATCATAAATGAACATGTATATTAAACACAGTTGAAGATGTAGCAATATTTATTTACATGTTTAAATTATATTAACTTTAATACTACTAATTAAAAATATTTACATTTATTAGGTGCTGTCATCCACAGCAGCCTAGTACACTGTGTATTACGTATACCATGGTATTGTATTTTAAATACCACCCTATTACACAAAAATGAGGGCTCTATTGACTCATTTGTATGCTTTCAGTTATCAGACTGCAGATCTGTCTGACAGTGAAGTTACTACAAAAGTTGTTTTGTCACTAACTGGAAGGTCCCTTTGGAGCAGAAATAAGAATGTGTGCTGTGCATCACCAGTTGTAAACTTAAAATGTTGTTTCTGGTAGATATGACATGATTGATATCGATCAATTAGCTGAAGCTTCTTAAGTTATACCCTAAATGTTGGCAAATGCCATGCTTTTTTCATAATGTCCTTACAGCTTTGATATATTTACATAAATCTTATAACCACCTTCTGAAGATGAAAAATAAAAACATGCGATCCATTTTTACTCTCCATGACTACCCTTTAAAATACCAGAACAATAATTCTAGGTTTGAATTTGCCCCAGTTGGAGTGTCCTTGGTTTTGCGGAGAAGCTTGATGGAATATTTAGCTGCGACCTCTTTTTGTCATATGATCCTGTGATCTCTTGGACCAAAGACTTAAAAGCTCTCATGGGTAACCAAAAACTATGAAAATACCATGGTTTTGTGTGTACTTGTTACGGGCTCTTTTTCTGTTGAACAGCAGGAAGTTTCCTAGGTTGCAGATTCAGGCTGCTGTGTCAGCAAACTTGCTGCCGTTCCCTTGGTTTTGGAGTGGCTGTGGCCATGGCTGGGGCAGGGGCATGGGGAGGCTTGGTCCTCACCATGGGTCACGGCTGTCCCAGCACGGTGTGCTGCCCTCAAAGGTTGCAGTTTGGTTTGGAGTTGAGGTGTACGCCAAGACCATACGTGTGGTGAAATGATCTTGTTTGGAAGGCAAGTTTGGATAGAAAGTATTACAAGACTCTGAACGTTGTACAACAAAGAGGCACAAGAGTCGCGCTTTTCACCAGTACCAAAAAACGGCGTTTGCAATTCCTTGGTTTCGAGGTATTGATATCAAACCAGCTGTTGTCTTCGTGCTTTGTTATTGTTGCTGCTTTTTTACTGACGTCCTGCCAGTCTTTGTGTTTGTCGAAGTTTCAGTCTGTTACAATTCTTCTGCTTGGTAAATGTTCCAAAGGGCTTTATTAAAACAAAAGCCAGATACTCCTGTGATTCTTATGAGGTATATCCTGCATTTATTGTTAGTCGAGCAAAGGGCAGAATTGATACGGTAAAGTTGTATCTGTGGTGTGAGGAATGGATACCAAGATTTTCAGCCATGGTTTTCTTCTCTATGAAACTGTATTATGCCTGGCAATAATTTCCAACCTACTTTCTGCATTTATCTTGTGACCATAGTAACTGTTCCTTATGGTTTTCTCATAAACATTATGATAAATATATGAGCTTCGTATGATAGTATAGTTTGACATTTGCTGTGCACAGTTATTTTTCTAGCAGATCTGCTTCCCTCAAAGATAAGATGTCGGGCCGTGATTTATCTGTATGTCTGTCTACAGAATCTAAATATCAATGTCATAGAGAAGATGTATCACTTCAGTTCTAGTACTCATTGCCAGTTTTGTTAGAGGCCTGTCAGTTCTGTAGATGGAAATACTTAAAATGTAAGGAAAGAGTAATTAAGCGTGGATAATACTGTTTGGCTAAAATAAAACTAAGCTTATTTCTTTCTTCACCAAACTGAATTCCAAATCCGTTCAGAGTTCTGAAATATTAATTTACCAATAACCTCACCGTGTATGTAATAAAGTGTAAACACATGTGTGTAAACACATCCTTGCTCACTCCTGTTCTCCACTCAAATCTGTTTTGTGCTTTTGTATCCCTCTGGATAAATACTGTCTGCAATCAGAAGTATCTACCTGTCTCCATTTATTCTCAGTTGTGGTGGTCTGGGTCCAGATGTATGTATATATTTGTTCTTATTTTTTAAGGCAACATGTCTTGTAACTTGAGAAAACAATACTTTAAATTATGTTGTGGGCGTAACTGCATACTTCTACCTGGAGAAGCCGTATACTTTCCTTACATTGACTCCCACTGTAGTGAGGATAGTATGAGAGGAAAATAAGATCTAGTAAAAAAACCTATTATGAGAAATAGCAGCTGCTTGAAACGTCATTTGGAATATTAAAATAAATTCTGGTGAAGAAGGTTCATTACTAGGTGATGTAGTTAAAAATACATGGTCAACCACAAACAGTTGGCTAATGAATAAGGTGTATGATTGATAAACACAGCATATATTTTTCTAGCTTATCTTCTTGCATTTATCTCCATAAATATGCTGGTTAAATATACAAAGAAAGGCAAATGAGCATTAAAATAGGAAATATGGGAAATTTCACAAGACGTTTAGTTCAGCACAAAATAATTAAGTG
Organism: Leptodon cayanensis; assembly: GCA_027564655.1. Lineage (NCBI taxonomy): Eukaryota > Metazoa > Chordata > Aves > Accipitriformes > Accipitridae > Leptodon > Leptodon cayanensis. The sequence goes on from JANXJC010000032.1 coordinate 24,226,215, forward strand.
CTGTAAATTGTTATAAATAAATAGGCATTTTATTAAACAGTCACCCCAATTCTGTTGCTAGCCTTCCATAAGCTTAGATCGCATACAACTCCTCAACGGTATCAACTTCATATACTATGGCTCTGAAGTCATGGTGGGACCTGTGGCTAGAGTAAGCTGTGAGTGCCGTCATGCAACGTGAAGAATACTGCTGTTGTCACCCTCAAGACATCTGAGATGAATCAGAGCAGCAGCATGGCCTTAGACATCCCTGCTGTTGCACACCACGAACCTGACAATGGATCGCTTCCGTTCCCCGAAACACGATCAAAACGGTCTCGACAAGAGAATTAGAGAGCTGCCGCAAGCTGTCTCAAGGCACCGAAGGTGTAACTCGTGGAAGCCTCCTTGGCTGAGCCCAGAGTAGAAAACCTCGGTAGCGCTTTCTGTATGGATCAATCAGCCTGTGAGCTTTGAGTGAGTCAATAACAACGCAGGGACAGAAGGTGCTTTTACATCATAGGAGACAGTCGGTAGGGCCACCCTTTTTGTGCATATAGGGCTGAATTAAGTAAAAGCAATAAAACAGAGCTGACCAAACCCAGAGTTATAACAGTTCTAGAGATACAGAATAGTCTGTTGTACTGCCCTGGTCTGAACTGTGGGAGCCAGACATCTAAATGCAGGTGGAATCCTAGCCAATACCTATTATATATTCTTAGACTCATCTCGGGTTTTTTTTTCTCACTATCAGTTCCATTTTAGGTCTTAAAAGATGTCTCATAAAAATTACTATGTTTCTGTGAGTTTTGGGTGGTTTGATTTGGAAAAAAAAAAGGTAAAAAATTTTAACTAACTTCAGAAAAATGGGTGTTGAAGAAATCTTTTTGAGGATCCTGTGATTTCTCTTAAGGCAACAGTCCTGTTTTCAGAATCTTAGAAGACAGAAGCTATCACTTACCAAAAGATTGGATTTTACACAAGCTTCATAGTCTGCATCTCCATTAGAAAGTATTTAGATGGTATTTCTATTTCAAACACTAGCTGTTATCTTGGATAAATGCCCATGTTTCATGCTCCAATTACTGTACATGTCTTTTAATGCTAATATCCTAGTAAAACAATTGATAAAAATAGTGGTGTAAAAATGGTGAGTGCTACTTAATTTATATTGCCTAGATAAAAAAATAGAAAATGTAAAAGAAAAGCATTTTGTTTCCTATTCCCTGTATTAGTACCATTTGGAACCACTTTTCAAACTTCCACAGAAGCATTCAGCCAGAGAAGTTGAAAAGGTATCAGAAATAGAGCAGCAAGCCCCGGCTTCCTGCACTCTTTATGGCCTTTCTGCCAAGCCAGAGCAAATGTTTATTTGTTACTCCTCAATGCATGTTATGAATCAGCAGCAAAAGGAGAACAGATATAGAAAGATGTCATTCTAGGTGAGCCAGAGTGATATTTTTGTAACCCTTGCATTATGCCTTCTATTTTCCCGATGTTATTGTCCTCCTAAGTCTGAAAGCGCTTTAAGGAACAATACAAAATAGCTTTGATACCATACCGACTCAGTTTCGATGTCATTATCTCCTCCTCCATCTCATAGAAATTCTCTCATGGTATTCTGAACGTGACTTTTTCAATTCTGTTTCATTTTCATAAACAGATATCTGAATGTCCAACAAAGTGCAAAAGTCTGCCTAACACATATCGCCGAAAGGCACATGAACATATAAAATGGACTGAAAAGTTCTATCCAGTGGCAGTCGACCACTCAGAAAGATAAAATTCTGGTTGATACAGTGATGATGGAGATGTATTGGAAAACATGTCTAGAATGAAATCTATTTATCTTCACCTCCTTTACTCCTCATTCATAGTATATATTGTGATTTCACTACTGGAAAGGCCTTGTAATCTTTTGCGCTGTTTGAACGGAGTAATCGATGTTTAGAGCTGCGATATCTTTACTCTCTTTAGAAAAAACACATTCCTGAAAAATATTTAAGATTTACAGAACAAATAAGACAGGCTTTGTAGAGTGTTAGCTCCTTCTCTTTACTGACATTTTGTCTATATTCCTGGTTTGTGTAATACTTCCTAGATGATAATTATTTATCAAACACTAGCAGGTTGCTTGATATTATCCAAAGATGACTTTATGCTTCTTGCCATGACGGCATTATAGGATTTATCTTTTGCCATGTTTGGTTCTGTGCATGCTTTCACATGCCTATGATCACTGCTGAAGCCCAGAAGGCCCTCACATAGAATAAAAAAAAAACAGAACACCTTTAAAAATATTCCCATGCTCTTTTTGAACATGTGATAGACTATATGTGTGTTTCCCCATAATATCCAGCATTCGTTGAGATTAAATGTGGCTTGTTCAGCGTACAGTAGGCAATTCTGTTGCAGAGGCAGGTGGTCGTTTAAGGCCAGGAAGTCCTGCAGATGGAATCTCTGATTTTGCATCAAGGATACCATCCAACCAATGTCTTGACTTCTGCTGGCAGCGTAGCTGTATTAACTGCCCCAAGTATTTGCTTCTATACAGCATAGGAAGAGAGATGCATCATCTCTCATACGTGTAATATTCCTTAACATGTGAACAGATGCTGAAAACCCTCTGTTAAAGAGAGTCCTCGTATCTGTTTAAATATACTACATCAAGGTAACTTCATGGACTGTGAAACATGGAGGTTCTTTCCTAGATTAAAAAAAAAAACAAAACACCAAGCCTAGCAGTATATGCACAAAGTCGAAGTTAATGAATCAGTATCTAAAATTGTGTTTTGAAACTGTAAGAGACTGAGAATTGAGGAGAACTTCAACTGTCATAGGTACAGAAGGGTTCAAGGAGGCCTGATAAACAGGATGGTAGAAGCAACTGAATATTTAAGGGAAAGAATTGGTATCTGTCAATATATTGACAAAATGGCACACTAATTCATCCATAAAGTGCTACAGGAATAGTAGGTTCATTAGACATAATAATAGATTAGATTGTCCCACGTCTTGGATTTTTGGATCTGGATATGTGCAGAGGACCTTCACCAAAAAATAAGCTTACGGAAATAAATCTCAGAGGAAATAAAACTCCAAATGAAAGCTTGAAGAATACAGCAACAAAAGAAATAATAACGGAGAATTTTTGTAGAACATGCTATCTGGTTCTGAAGAAATAGTGTATGAGAAGTGCTTTGCAGTTTTTCCTTGTGTTTTGTTTTTACCAAGAGGGATAATGTTACTTTTGAAATGAAAAATTGAAGGAAGAGCTGACAGGAGTGTTTCATTCCTGGTAAGGCTTGCTGGGCTCCAGAGCCCTCCCCTTAGGAGAACTTTTGTTTTTCAGACGGAGGCTATCGAACAGGAACCTGATTTTCACAGGACAGATGCAAGGCTTGTCTGCTACTGTAGGGAAAAAGCTATAAAACTCAATTTGTCCCTCCTGAGAAGTTTTCTTCTGTGCTGCCTTGTGAGTAGCTTCTGAGCAAATCAGAACAACTATTTTTAGTGAATACAAACATTCTTGCAGACTTCATTGATGTTACTTTTTAGGTCAAGGAGAGTAAAATGGAAAGGGGTAATATCAGTATAAGTCTTACTGAAAGATCACAGAGAATCAGAGAACATAATCTGAAAACTAGAAAAGTAAAAGCTAGATACCATTTACAAATCAGGGTAGTTTCATTACAAAAAGAAGCAAAATGAAAAAAAAAAAATTCCAAGGAGAACAGTTTCAGCATTGTCTGTTTTTTGAGTGGTTTCCAGATTTGGGGGGAAAAGATTTTTCCCAGTCTTCCTGGCAAACTGTGTATGTGCAAAGCTTTACATTTCCAGCTTTTCCCAAGGAAATATATGTAAAATGTTAAAACAAGTTCTCACTTGTTATTAGTCTGTCTTTCTGAAAGGTTAAGAGTACTAGGCATGATTACTTTTTAAACTGGAGCCTGAAACACACAGAAAGTATAACACCAGCATTAATAGCCTAAGATTCAGGACATCTTCTAATGAATTGTAATCCCTGGGAAAATTCAGCTAGGTATTCTGAGATCATTTGTCATTTCTGATACAGTCCAAGTGATTTATCTTCATGCATTTGCCTGATGCTTTACTTATTTTAACATCGATGAGGCTACCAACGCTAATCTGATAGAGAAGACAGCATTTAAATGGTTAGAACAATATTGAGAGTTGCTGTTTGTTGGTTGTATCATTGACAAACTGCCTGAATATTAAATATTTCTTTTCCTTGTTTGGTACTTGTAAGCAAGTGTTAATCTGTTGCGGGTCAATTGTAAGAGAACCTTTGAAATTAAACCAAAAACTGCTGTTGAAAGTAAGTGAAAACACTACTGCTTTTCTACTGATGGGATAAACTGTTCAATATTTATATATACCTTTCCTGCCCACTGTTAAATAGAAACAAATTGCTTAAGTGTATCTTATAGGCTGCATATTGTTAATAATTGAGGGAAGGCGGTTGAATGTTCAGGGCAGGAGTGCAATGTTTATGTTTGTGCTCTCAAAAGTAATTCCTCGAGGAACCAAAAAAACCTGGTGATTACAGGTTTATTGCAATGAAACCTTGAAAGCTCAGAATGGTTCTGGCAGTAACAAGCTATACTTCCTATATGCAACAGCAGTTTGCTAACAAATTAGGTGAATAATCAGCCTATTATCTTTGCACGTACTCACTAACCTTTGCAGTGTATCAACAAAGCTACACCACCTTTACATCAAGCATTTATAAAAGTGAAAAACTGCCTGACATTCTCGTAATGTAGTCTGCATAAAAAGTTTTGAGACAAGAAAAAAAAAGGGACACGTACTCCTTTCTAGAGAGAGATAGAGGTAGATGCAGCAAAAAAAGGAGCAATTAGAATACCGGCAGGTGGTAAGACACAGGAACAACTAAATAATTATGTACATTTTTATAATTTCTTTTTTGTTTCTTAATTTAGCTTTTTATCTAAAGCTATGAGATATTGACAGTTAATTTCAGAAGTCTTTTTCATTTCATCTTTGAAATGTTCATGTTTTGCTAATGTAATAAAAAAAGAAATTGTGATGCTTGAAAATGAATAATTCTTCTTTACTTAAATTTCTTCAGTGGTGCAGAAAGTTGTCAAATACAAACCCTTCAAGCTTACTGTGCTGAAAACTAAGACAACGTTCAGCAGTTATATCATGGCTTCAAAGATTTTTATCTTTTAAAAAGCCTGCGTATATTTTGTGTATATGCAAATAACAAATTTCTGATATGCCAGGTTTATCTTAGGAGTACAAAATTCTTGGTCTGTGCATTATTTGAATTAGCCATCGGTTTAAAATCCCAGATAAGAGAGGCTTGAGCCAAAACGGCGGTAATCAAATAAGTTGAGACTGAATTCAGCTCCGCTCTGAAGGAGGAGATACATTGTTAACTGATCAGCTTAGGCACAAGCAATTTCTGAATAAAAGTCATGGTCCACTCCAAGACTGTGAAGTAGAAAAGCATAATACATTCTCAACTCACCGGTGGATTTCTTTACTGGTTTTGTGGTATTTCTTATCCTCATCGTTCCTTACTTCCTTCCACTTTAAAAATGAAGTTTGTAATTTCTAATACTTCATTTATTAGATACTTTTGAGATGAAGAGTTGTAGGGAAGCATGAAGACTTGATATGTACGTTTCAAGTAATCCTCCAGCTTCACTTCTCTTTGGCCCCACTACAAATCCGTTAGGAATATGAGTAAGTTTTTCTTATGGTTTGGTATATAGTTTAAGAGACCTGAGATTCAGCAAATCATTATTTTCCCGTGAGACTTCATTTTAGCATAACATTTCTGACCAACTATAAATTAGACTATTTATAATATTGCTAGTGGTTTAGCTGAGAGAGCACAACTGCTTCTTTTTTGCTTTGTCTCCTTGTTATACTTATCTGGTTGCGTGGTACAGGTTATGATCAATCATGATTCAAAGAGGAATGTAGGTTGTTTTCCCAATCCTGTTGCCTTCAGTCTGACAGCTGCTCCCTTGACATCTCCCCAAACTAGTCAGACCTTAAAAGTAAATGATGACAGGCAAACTAAGAACAGCAAGGGATTTATCTCTTCACCCACTGTCTCTCATGCTGACAATCATTTTTCATTCCCAAAAGAGACTGTCAGTTTCTTGGATGACCGCTTATGCTTCTTGGACTCCAGCCGCATTTGTTATTATTTTTGAGAAGTTCAAGAGATGGCAATGTGAAATGAGTGACCCTTTTCATCCTTCATCTTGAAAAAAGAATGAAAATGACAAACTTGTTCCATTTCAGCATATACTTAGCATTTTCTCTTCCTTTCTTCAGGTGAACAAAGTGAGAGTTATTCCATTAAAAATGTACGGAGTAACTTAATCCACTGATTTTTTCCAGTACTCAGAATGGGCAAACATGGCACCCAAAGTATTCATTCTTGCAAATGCAGCTTGCTAATTTGTTTCACTGGTATTTCTGACCCCTTCAGATAAGTACTATTGTGAAAACTAGAAACAAAGGAGAAACAAGTCTGTTTTAAAAAAGTAGTGATGAGATGTTAATGAATAATTCCTGAACTGAAACCAGAATTCTTTCTGCTCTTACTATTTCAATGAGAGTGCAGTGCCATGAGACCTATGGAGCCAGTCACGTGTACATGAGTAGAAACGCACAAATACTAGGAATAGAAAATACTGACTGACTTTCATGAGTTGGAAGTTGTTCAACAAATCTTTAAACAAAACGGATAAATCACTAAATAGCGTCCATTTTCTTTTCCGGTCATAGAGAGAAAAACAGGCAGTGTGCACTCTTCCAGTGCAAGTGGAATGAATGAAATGAAATCTCCAGTAGCATTCTCCACAGAGGGTCTGGAAATTAAAATATAAATAAAGCACTTCCATGATGACAGTGCGTCCAAAAAATCGTTTGAATTTAGGCCAAACAGCTCTAGAAGAAATGAGAGATTCCTAGTGCTTCTTGCCAAAACAAAACAAATATGTTTCCAATTTAAAAGCTGTGAAGACAGTTGCATATTTCTGGTTATGTTATACAGTGGAAGTATTGGTTATTGTTCGATTACATGAATGCCCATTGTAGGTCATGGGTTTTAACCTTCAATACAAACAGAAGCTATGATAACTATTGATCTTCTAGCCTCACTTCATGATATTCCGTTTTTATTTTTCAGCTGAAGGTACGTGAAATCCACATTTTAGAGTTATTTTAAAAAAAATATTGAACTACAAATTTGATTGCGTTTCATTCAACAAACATGCATAGGAGTTAGTATGGCAATACAATTTAAGCATGCTCGCATCTTTTGCTGCTTTCTGAAATCCTTCCCTTGCATTTCTTTTGGTCCCTTGGGCTATATATTTTATCTCTTTTCAGATGTAAAGTGTATTTTATTTAATTCCTTTCCACAGATATTCAGAGGTCTGAGTTCTTCCTTGTTACACAGTAAGCTGATGTGGAAGTGTCCTTGTCATTATATGGAAAGCCTTGATAGGATGTCTGTTTTTTTCCTCAAAGGAAGGTATCTGAAATATCCTCCCCAAAAGCTCAAGTGTCAGAAGAAGTAAATGTGCAGTGTTAGTAATGGATGTTATAAACCAAACGGAGAAATACCATTAAGAAGGAAATACCATTATATTTTGTGCATAGTTACCTGAATAATCTATATAATTATAGAAATTACAGAAGTCAGGTATTCAGAAAGGGATTAGACATGTAAAGTTAATAATGAGAGTATCTACAATGACGTTAGTTAAGAGGAGATCTGTAAGGATTATAGCATTTATTATTTCAGGACATAAATCAAACACATCCTAGGAATTAGGGATAAATGTGCTTCTTTGGTTAGAGTATAGCTGTAAAATATTCTCATTTCACTGTAACATTAAGGATAAAATAATGGATCAGCTCAGATTTAACATGGCACTTTCAAAATCTTGGATTTTTTAGTATTTTGGAGTTATAGAAATACTGTAATGTCGAAGGCAGCAGAAATAGAATGGGGGGAAATTCTAAATAGGAGAGGGAGAAACTTCAGGGAGGGATGTCTTTGTCTTGGCAGCACAGAGCATCATCTTGGTTTTGGTTAATCGCTGTACAAATTTTATGGTCTATAATTATCTTTAATTACAGGGATACACAACCATTATTATGCTAAAAGGAAGATGATAGTTGTGCACAGTCGAACAACCTGTAAGCTCTTATATATCTTTTTATTTTCTGGAAAAGAGTATAGGATTATAATGCTCGTAGGTGTTTCTTCTGTCAGTTTTGGAGCGGTATACATAACAATTATTTCTATTATCAACTTTCATTACTCATTAAACAGCTTTGCAGAGCTGGGAGAAATATCTTGCTTTGGAACTATCTGTCAGTAACCGGCAAAGGCAAAGCTGTAGAACAGCAGCAGGAAAAAGATGAGGCTATAACTATATCGGTGTCTCCAGAGTCATCATCACTCTCCACGTGATCGGAGGCACTGCTCCATGACTGCTGGGGAGGGCATTCCTCTCGCACCCAAAATTTACCATCACCACTGAGTGGTTTCAGGGTCAGGGAGGAAATACTGTTAACCCCAGAGAGCCCCAAAACAGGCTCTGGAAATGTGTCTGCATACTGCTCTGACGTGGATTTGCTGCTCCCTGAGGGAAAGAAACTTCTCTGTGCTCGTCATATCATACTGAGGCCACGCTTAGTGCTGTGGAGGTACTTGATGACACAACTGGAATTGAGTTGCAAAAGGAAAAGCAGGACACCTCATTTTCAAGACTTAAACAAGATATAGATTTGCTTCTGACAAGCCGGAGTATATCATGGAGTATATTTCTGTCCGTCAAAGCTGGTAATGTAGTTTCAGATCATTCTCCTGAGTATTATTTCTCAGAATAGGCTTCCTTCTGGAGTCAGCACTCCTGAATTTATCAAACATCAAGTGAAAGGAACATATCAGTGATATATAATCTGATGATGATCCGCAGTTTTAATAATTGCTTGTTTTGCTATTTCTTTTCACTGGAGGGGGAGACTAAGTAAAGGGAAAATGAGAAATTATATAGTAGTATGATTAATTGTATATTCTTTGAAATATCTTTATTATATAACTTAGCTACAGTTCCTTTAGGATTGAGGTCTGCGTGTCTTACAAGAGCTTTAAAATGAAAAGGAAAGCAAGGACTGAAGTTTAGAGACATTTGTACATTTGTATAGCTTGCTTTAATATACAGGGTAAGTATATAAATACAGGCTGACCAGAATGTTACAAGGTAGATGGATGAACACTGAAAAGAAGGTAATCTCAAAACAGCAATTGTCAGTAAAGTTAATTGTTGGTTACCTTACACACATAGAAAGCTATTAGAAAGCAAAGTATGAGTGGGAATTGTGTTTTTACAGAAGACTTTAACTTCACATATAGAGGCTGGTGAAAAACTGCTACTAATAAATAATGGTGAGGCCAAAGTCTGAGAATCAACAGATGTGTTCTCTAAAAGTCACTAAATCAGAAATTAATGCAGTTCTGTCATTCATTTTGTTGTTTTGGAAACATATTGTTTAAAGAGGAGGGTGTAGTATATAATCCCTCAGGCTAAATAGCAATTATTTGCTTCACCTTATATTGAACAGAACAAATTTAAGGAGGGCAAGGACTGGAATTTGTTAAATGGAAGTATAAATGTAGAGGCAAGTTATGATTTGGGCTCCTCAAAATTGGTCTTTGAGTGTAATTATATTTAACATTGTTAATAGCTTTGTCATAAAAAATGCTAGTCAGTGTGCTAATGATGTGGTGATGACACGGAATTAGAAAAAAAAAGTTCATCTATTCAGCAAAAGACTGACTTAATATACAGAAATAGTCCAGTGATTTTACAAACTGGAGAGACAGAAATGGGATGGAATTCATTAGTGTAAAATGCAAGTCATACACTAGGGTCACAGCAAATAATATTTTTTGCTAAAGCTTTTAGTCAGTTGTGACAAAGAAAGATCTGGCCCAGTGTGAATCATCTAGTGTGAGGAAGACTTTTATGGGACATTGGTGAGATCATATATAGAATATTGTACAGTTGTGCCTATCATGAGCAATAAAACCTAACTATAGTTGTCAGCTTCCTGGAGTTAATCCATGACAGTAAATAGAGGAAAGGAAAGCTTATTTGTGGTAGGAATCTAAAAGAACTTGGCTTTTTTTTCCTAGCAAAGACCAAGGGGGACTAAGCCATAACGGGAGGTAAATTACTAGATGAGAACTAAGAAACAATGCTGGCACAATTACAAATTAGTATATATTGGCTTTAAAGAAGTTTAGGCTGTCAAAGGAAAGCACATTTCTAACTGTCAGACCAAAGGGAATAGCTTTTCAAAAAGAGTGACGTGACAAAATCCAAACCCGAAAGACACGTAAGTATTTTACCTCTTGCTGTGCAGTTTTAGTAGAGGGATTACACAACGCATTTACTGTGGTAGGACAGAACAGGACCATATGGCACAGGAGATCCCTTCCAGACTCATACTATTATATTGAACTACCCTGTTAATTCTTTACTAAGTAAGTTCATCTCAGTAAAGAACATTTTTTTGGTGGTTTCAGTTTCTCTGCATATGAAAAATAAATTATTCCCCCCGCCTTATTTTAAATACAAAGAATTGAAAAATAAGGCTATGAAGCAATACACATGCAGTTCTACTGAAAATATAAGTCATCAATCTAGAGACAAACTGTCAAAGAGGTCTTGAATCCTTTAAGAATTCTCAAAGCTGTCAAAGATTTTTGTCTCTTTTTTTTTGGTCTGCTATTTATAGTTGGCTCAGTTAATTCACATACTGCCCAGTACAACTCTAGATGTTTAGTTAGTTTTGGAAAACCTTGAAGTTCCAATTTGCATAAACTGCACTATTCAAAGCTGTTGTGTTTTGTTTGTTGTTGTTGTGGTTTAACCCCAGCCAGCAACTAAGCACCACGCACCCGCTCACTCACTTCCCCCGCCCAAGGGGGATGGGGGAGAAAATCGGGAAAAGAAGTAAAACTTGTGGGTTGACATAGGAATGGTTTAATAGAACAGAAAAGAAGGAACTAATAATGATAACACTAATGAAATGACAACAGTAATAATAAAAGGATTGGAATGTACAAATGATGCGCAGTGCA
>JANXJC010000032.1:24237466-24258554 GCA_027564655.1 Leptodon cayanensis
GAAAAGTCCTTGATTTTAGACCAAACAGTACTTAGCAGCAACTGAAAACATCGGTGTTATCAACATTCTTTGAGTACTGAACTCAAAACATAGCACCGTACCCGCTACTAGGAAGACAATTAACTCTCCCAGCTGAAAACAGGACAGTTGTGTTGTAAAGAATTTGCTGTATGATGCAATTGAGAATGAAGTCTAAAAGCAGCAGGGTCCAAAATCTGGAATACTGATTAAAACTCCATAGGAGTACCAATACTATTCTCGGAAAAGTGTTAGAAATGAAGTAGTTTTCTGTAGTGCTAATGAAAAGTAATAGATAAGTTCAAAACATAGTAGCGCTGAATTTTTTAAGGAAAAAGTCCTATGATGACTCTTTAGATTAAATTACTGCTATTCAGTTGTATCATCTTTCAGTATAGTTAAAGCGATGTCCATTGGTGTTATTGGAGGGTTGGGTCCCCAGCCATCCTCAAAAATGGAAACTGTCATCTGCAGAGTTTTTGACTGAAGAAGCATGTGGCTTTTATTTATATGCATCTTCTTTTGCAGCTGAAGGTAGGTTAACACTAACTCCTTTTGAAACTGTCAGCAAATATTTGTCCCATCTGGTTGTGATAAACTGTAAATAAATGCTAAAAAGAGTGAGGAAAACAAAACAGAACAGAAAACAAAGTCAGAATACTAAATAAAATGTGGTAATGCAAAACGACTTAGTAATTATTTGGGGGAGGGGCTCCTTTTAGTTTCTTTTCAAATTAATTATAGTAATTCTGAGAGTTAAGAATGAAAAAAATAGGACTTAAGCCCTGATGGTGAAAACTGGTTTGATGCCATCAAACTAATATGCCCAGGAAAGATGAAATATTGTGGGACTGCTGTCCTGGGCTCTTTTGAAATGGAACTGAACAAAACCTTTCAGAAAATACCATGGCAAACATTGTTTTTAAAATGAACTGGTGATTTTCTAATGTCTAGGCAGAATTAATACTTCCAGAAAGTGAGAGTTTGGTGTAAGAGAACAGAAGCTTGGTTTGTTGGCGAATTATGCCCCTTTTGGAGAGCCTTTAGCCCCAGGTAACTTGAAGAAGTGTCTATTTCTTGAAGCACTATCTCAGTGTAACAGCTGGAAAAAACACATCTGTAAAAGGAACAGATCTTGTGGTTAAATTATTAAAAGTAATAGAGAAATCTTCAATGCAACCAAGATCAAGAGACTTAGGGGTACCCAATGCATTTGTTTTATAAATAGGGTAGTGATTTGCCATCACTTAAATAATAATCTGTAAACAGAAGAGAGGGAGAGAGTATATTTTGTAGAAACTGTAACATTCATAAGAAAATATACCAAAATGTTACTTGTCAACAACTTCATATAATGGAGGGCTACGCTCTTTGAATCATCCAGTTTCTCAGGAAATTTATTCTTGAGGCCGATTTTCAGAATAGTAGGTAGGTTACTTGCCCATCCAGTGTTTATCTAGCGCTTATCTAGCAGAAGACACAGATATGATGTTTCTCCACATGCACCATTTTTTTACTTGGGATATTGGCAAGAAAGATTAAAAACCACCTTAATTACGGTGAACCTAAGGAGAAGATAAGACATGATTTAATCAACTGAGATGCTAACAAAATACTATCCAAATAATAGTTTTAATTTCTTTTTAAGTGTGTACTTATTTAATTATATTTTGTAAAAATATAAATAACACTTGTAGAGATAGAGGACTTGCTAAATGACAGAGGCTTATGTAATGAATTACTTTTTCCCTTTTTAGAGTTGAGCTAATCATTAATGATGTTTCTTACATGGAATAAACCAGTATACTAAATCCCCAAAAATCTTTTGCAGCAGTTGCTGTGTGTAGCATTTAAGGTTTCTAATGTCTGAAGTGTTACGTTTCACGTATTTTTTTGTGGCTCTGAAAACAAATACTACACTTGGAAGACCACGTGGGTGGATGAGATGGCAAAACGGAGCCACTGACAGTTCTGCTCCATTGGTTTTATCAGGAGCACACTAAAAGGCAGTTGTTTTGGTGTCATTTTACAAGCCAAGGAAGTACATTGCCCCTACTTTCAGATCACCAGCTCCCTTCTTTGATCACCCCACTTTGTCTTTCACTCGAAAGACCTGATTAGAGAAATACTCATGCCATGTTCCATTTTCCAAGCAAAAGCGGAACCTATTAAAAACCTGACGTTGATTCAGAGGAAAATTGCTGATATAATGGCAGAGATCTGGCAGCTTCCCAGGGGCTTCCTGGGAGCTGTCTCCCACGCGGAGCAGAGGGGAGTGATTGCTTTGTCATGGCAATATGTGTGAGGTGTGTAAAGACCAGATATGCATCAGGCACTTGAATGGTGGCAGGCCTCTACATGATTAGATTTAGGTTCTATCTAAATGCTTGTCAGGTTAGATTTAAATCTGTTTTCGGTTTCATCTGTTGATGCTACTCGCACGGTTCTGTATAAAACTTGACTTAATGCTGTTGATGAAACAATGAAATTATGAAGAAGAGGGATCAAAAAAACCTACACTGTTAATAAATTTGAGAAGGGAATTTCTGTGACAGCTGATAAATATTCTCTGCTTTCATCATGATTGCATTGTTTGCCTGAGAATAGATCTGCTTTGTCCGTTAAAGGGGCTACTTTTTTTTTTTTTAAAAAAAAAGGTGTAGTATTAGGAGCCCTGGTGGCATGCATAGCATGGCTTCATGCTTTCCCAACCATTTTGTGTCAGACGTGCTTAACTGTGGTTGAGATTTTGTAATTAGAGGAAATTTTACATAAATGTATTTTCAGTTTGGGGCTTTTTTTGTCTACACAGACCACAAAATGAACTTCGTGCTATTTGTGATGTGCTGCTTTGGTGGTCTTCTTACTCAAATACCTGTCCATTAGGCAAGTGCTTACTACCCTAAAATGCATTTCACAGAAACAGCTAAAAACCCATAAAAATAGTTTCCTTTAGCCAAAATAGATCTAAAGAGAAGCAGCCTCGTGATTCCCATTGCTCCCCCTGAGTCGCACACTTTTTCTCTTGCAACCTAAATTGGCTGTAGGTTACAGTAGCTGACCAACTTTCATATCTTTGCTGAATAAAACTTTTACTTCATATTACCATGCAATTTTTATAGGGCAATTTAAAAGAATCCTGGTTTAGGAAATCTTTTCCACCATTCTTACAAAGAGTCATTTTTTGAATATTAGCTCTACCAGGTAATTGTTCTCCAATATTTCTTTTTCATTTATGAGATCGTTATTCACTCATTATTGAGGTAGGCAAAGATAGCATTACAATCTGAAGTGTGAATACATTGCTTGATATGCAGCAAAGTCCAGCCATCCTTGTCACGAAATCAGCGTTACGGTTATATACTTGCTTATGGCCATGTAGTGTTCATAAGGGTGTCAATGTTTAGAAATTCTACTGTGTCTGATTTGTTTACTTAATATCTGATGGAGAGTTAATGCTTTTTTTTTTTTTTTTTCTTTTCTTTGTTACTCCTTTTTTCTCGGCTACTATCAGCGTGTATAAATAGGGCAGCAATTCTGAAAATTCTCACTTCATTGAGTGGGACTTAAGTGATTACAGGATCACCAAAGGCAAACTGACTCCTAAAATATTCTGGGTAATGAAGGAGGAATTTCCAGTGGAGGCAGGAAAATAAAAATTCAGTAGTATGTTAATACTGTTACGGTCTCTTCTATCTGTTCCATATTCATGTGATGATTTCAAATTAGAGTAAACAATAGCATCTACGATACTCAGAGGAATAGTGGCTTCCGTTACAAGAGACATCTGGAAGAGGATGACGTATTTAATGTAGAAAAATGAGAAGTGAGAGGGGAATGTGCTTATTTTCTCTATGTGCATGAACAGGAAGAAAACTATTAAAGCACAGTGCTGGCAGATAAATAAATGGAGAAATTAAGCATGAATACATTTAGGTGGAATATTTTAAAAAGGGATTCTATATTTTAGCTAGCAAAGAGCTAACTTTCTGGAAAAAGGGAGAATTCTTAACACAATGCTTGACAGCTTCTGATAATTACGACTGTCGTTGCTTGGCAGCAAGAAGCTGGATCCGCTGACCTCTGCATTCTCAAGTATATTTCTGTTGTCTACTTGCCTCTCTTCCTCTAACCCCTGGCATCTCGATATGCAAAATCTTGTCCTCTGTCTCTGGCTGTCTGTCTACTTTTCTGAGAAAAAGAGGATTTTTCTTCATTTTTCCCTTCAGTCAGCTGGTCTTATCTAGGATAACGGCAAAAGGATGCCTGCAAACATGAGTAAAACCTGCTGTTCTGCTGAGTGCTCTCATTGAAAATATCAAAACAATTGGGACCAACTTAGAAGTGTGTCTGTTGATTATTTTGGAGGTTCAGGAGAAGTTCTTGGTAGACAGACTATAGGCAAATATAAATGGTCATGCAGCGCTCTGTGGGTTCAGCCACAGTAGGTTTGAAGAGAGAATATGATGAAGCCTGTGGAGCAGTGGGTCTCTATTCCATATAGGGAGCATCACATTTTATTAACTTTCTTTCATTCTTGATGTCCAGGACACATTAAATGAAATGGTTAAACTAAAGAGATTAATAGTAGAAATGGATCTAACAAGCTGATACTATGTAAATGTCTTGTATTTCAGAGGGGGTCAGTCTTTAAGGACTTTGCTGATGAGATAAATAACTGTAAAAAATTATTATGCTACAGCAAGTCCATTATCCAAAACTGAAGCGTAGCTGTTCCTCTGGGTGATGTATGGCAGCTCTTCAATAACCCATACAAACACTGGAGAGTAAAAAGAGATTAAAAAGACAGGATTGTAACCATATGGTCACCACTGAAGTAGGTATATAAAAGGGAAAAACTGTTTCAGATCAGTGAATGGAAGGTTTTTTTTTTTTTTACTTCTGCTTGTAGAGGTTAATAAGCAAAACTGAAGGAATCCTCAGAGAACCTGTTGTTATAGAGGGCTGAATTATTTTACAGATGTTGAAATTCAAATTTCATCTGTTAATAATTCACTTCAGAGTGCACTTGAAAAGGCCTGAGATAGGGTGAACTTCTACAGCTAATTTTGCTCATTGATAACTCTTTTGAGAGTTATTGAATTGTTGGAATTTTCAGAGAGGAAAATGATGTTTTTAAGTGCCAGCACTGTATTATGGCTATCTTCCTTGATATTTCCCGTGGAATATTGAAGGCTTTGTAGGAAAGCAGGATCCTATATGGTCAAGATTTCATGTTGTGCCTTGCTCATGTTTAACATACTTCAGCTAATGTGAAATCTGCTGAAAAGATGCTTGGATTCAGCAGTACCCGAGAATTAAAATTTTTGCTGGTTTTAGCTAATTTTGGAAGGCAGAATTGAAGGTAGACCTACCAGATGTCATATATCAAACAAATGTCTTTCCTCAGTAGCTTCTCTGAGATTGAAAAAGATGAAAAAAACTCTCTGTTTAGGTTCTTTAAATGATGGAGCGTGCTGGACAGGCTGCTTGGTGCAGAGAAAGGAGATGACCTGTGCTTGTGCTCACAACATGAATGAGTGATGCTTCATTCAGTCGCAGATGTGTAGGCTTTACAATTTTCTCTTTCATTAGGTTCAGTAGTTCTGTAATTGTCCTTCCTTTCTTTTATGATGAGTTTTTTTGCTGGTGAAAGCTATCAATCGACAACCCTGAAGACTCTAAGCCTTTCTCTATCTGTAGATCATGTACAGATTATACAAATGCAATGCAAGTTTTTTGAAACTGTTAGCGTACCTTAAGCCTGACCCATTGAAACCTTGACTGAAGAAGCTCCATCTTCATAAACAAATCACTGCAGAGTTTATAGGCATTTAAGAGGAAGTATGCTTCATCCCTCTGGTTTTTCTATTTAAGCAGCACTGCAATCACCAGATGGTTACAGTAGCTTGTTCCGTATAAATGAGGAAACTAAGAGGTAAACAGTTGATTGATAGCCTAGAGCTCTTCAGTGTGTTGATTATATTATTCTGATATTTCTGTACTCTGTTAGATAATTTGCACTGTTCTTTTGAGGGTTGAATTTGAACTAAGTTTCACTTTTGGGCTTTCACTGAATCTGACTTTGTTGTGGACTTTATTTATTGGTTTAAACAATACACACACATACACACATCCTTACCCCTAGTAAATTTGTGCTCTGCACAACCAATCAAAATTTTGAAACTGATGCAAATCAAAACCATATATCTCTTGTTTGTATACAATATTTATATATCTGTTGTATTGGTTTACATTTGGTATTTGAATTTGTAGCTTACGTTATCTGAGTTCAAACAGGAAAATCACAGTTTCTGGCATTGTAGGTGTTGCCAGTCATTTACAGATACCAAAAGATCACTGGTAAAGTGCTGCTATAATGTAAGTCATAGTGGCTGGCTGCTGCATTTCAGTTAATTTTTTAGTTACTTTGATTGCTTACCAAGTTAACAAGATTAATCATTACAAAGCCAGTCATGGCCTAGTGTAGAAAGAAGAACTATGCTAGATGTTTTAGCCATCTTTTTTTTTAGCCTTTGCTAAAAGAGCTGAGTTTGGACTTAAGCTCTTTATATAAATTCTGGCATAATTTATTAAGTCACTGTGGCTTTAAGATGTTCAGATTGGGAAAATCAATGTGAAAAAAATCAAATTTATTGTTCTAACTCTGAAATGTACTTTTAGACCTTGAAAACAGTTTATACATGGAGGAGTGCTTTCTTTCCTGCATTAATTCTGTAGAGAGAGCGGGAAAGGCCTTACAGATTAGTAATAATAAAACCACAACATTCGATTCCTTTATAAAAAAGAACAACAGTACAGCATAAACAGTCTGTAGAGCAAATGATCTAACAGCCCATACAATATGTCTAGGGAAAAAGATCAAATTTCTAAAGGAAAAATATTTTCAGTGGAATTCATGTTAACCCGAAGACAAAGCGCAATAAGCAATTAAAAAGGAACACTAAGTTTTAATTAGAAACTCTTTAATCCTCAAGGAAAGTCCTTCTAGAATTGGGTCAGAATATTGGAACAGTGACTGTGCGTGTCTGTGTTTGTGCAGAAGATAAAAGCACAAACACAGATGCAGTTCCTGGGGGGACAGAGAGGCTTTGTGGCCCCACTGAGGGGTGCAGGCTGCGCTGAGGGGTACCACTGGGTGGATGAATCATCCCTCCTGTTACTCTCCAGCAACAGGTCTTTACTGGAAAATTTTTCAGGCTATTGGGGACTTTTTACAGTGCTCTGTGTTGTTCACTCTGCTGGTGTCCAGCTCCAGCACTGAGATGTCGCCGAGATCTCTCCTAATTAAAAATTTCCCCAAACCAGAAAACTAGGCTTTGATGGTAGGTCGTTGTTTGGGTTTTCTTGCTTAGCTGTTATTCTATTCTCTGCACCACATCAAAGTTAGCCTGAGTTTCTGTGTTCTGTATTAAAGGACGTGATACAACATTCATTTCGGAAAGGAAAAATCACTGCTCTTGAGTTTTTGAGTTGGTGGTGCATTGCTCCTGAAAGACAGCCTTCTACAAAAAGCAGTCCAGGTACTCAGGTTACTTGGTTGTACGTGTTTCTGCTAGAATCAAGAATAGGATATATTGAACAACATAACAGGTAATGCACTCAGCAGTACGTAGTTACTGCATTGCCTCTGTGATCAATTTGCAACATTTTGCATTTAAAATATTATCTAAAGATTATAAGGTAGCTAAACATCATTGTTCTTTTCATTTTCAGATAGGGCGGTTGAGGTGCTGTGATGCTGAGGTACTTGACAAGAGTTTACACAGGGAATGAATAGCATGTTTGGCTGCTAATACTCCAGTATAAAATGACCAAACCCATTCATGTCCTTTAAAAAAAAAATGTTTGTTTGTATGTCTGTCTAAGTTAAAAATCAAGCACAAAATCTTAGATAGCTTGGTCAGATTGAACTGCATCAAAGATATCTTCATCCCTTACTGGAAAAATACTGGCTAATATTTTGATTAAATACATATACAACTTTTAAAGAGATAGCCTTTTTAAAAGTTTCTTTTACTACTACAGTGAATTAACACAGCCTATGAGAGGAAAACCAGTTAGTTTAGGACTTTTCCATAACTGAAAAAAACCCCACAGTTTTAAGGTAAGGTAGTTGGATTGCCTGAAGATTGATGGTTACATGCATATTTTATCATACTTTTTGAATGAAGATATCTCTATCATCTTTTATCCCATCCATGTATCCATTTCAAAGGTAAAACAGATTATTGCTAAATCTATTTTTTAATCTGTCTAATTTTAAATTTTAGGAATTATTTTAGCACAGTAAAGAAGTATGAAAGTATCTCATACCCACTCTGGCTATTAAAAAAATGTCGCATCTTAAGTGTAACATACTAAAGAAGTTTTTACAGATAGAGCACATATGATGCACAGTGTAGCAAGCCTGTGGGAACAACTTCTTTTTGTGTCATCTGGTTTTTCTGTAACCCTATTTTCTTGTACATATTTATCTAGGAGCTGGTAGCAAATCCCTTGACATTCTTATCAATATGATAGGATTAATGACATACCTGCTGAAATTAAGGGAAAAGGGGGGGATGGAGAGCAAGAGGTAGGAGAAAAAAACATGTTGAATGACTCAGACAAACTAGCTTTTCTAAGATATTGAAAAGTAAGCTAGAAAAAAAAGAAAAAAGAAGATTCTTATGTAGCAAACTAAATTAAACCTGAACTAATTTTTCTTTCATTCTTCGCACCATGCTTAACCTAAGGACGTAGGTTGCATGGCTGAAGAGTGAACTGCTAGTACTTCTTCAGTATTTATTGTCTTCAGATTAGCAACATTTAACTCTTCAACCTCTTAAACTGTCACAAAATAGGAGAATATTAATTGTATTTCTTGTATTAGTTATAATCCATCTTCAGCTGTCTTTGCCGAATGATTAAATTGAAGTATTAGTCTTTGTGGTTACAGTCAAATACATCTTGGGTCTGGATGCACTCAATTTTGAACAGTGATACTTACCAGATCAGTTTACCGGCTAATGTTTGCAACACTTGTCACATGACAAATATCAGTACAATATTAATCTATTCCTACTAATTATAAAACTATGTCTGGCTAATTATAATGCGGACTAAGATTCTGATGACTTAATTTGTCAAGGACACATTTTTTAGCCAGAACTTTGCCAGTGAAATCTGTAAGTTTCAATAGATACACTTGCAGGAAGTCCTTCCAGTCTCTAAACCCAAAAGAAATTATGTTGGCACTTTCATAATAATTTCTATTTATTTGTATCACTAGATAGGATGGGCAGAAATTGTAGGACAGAAGTGGTGTGTGTAGCACCAGCTTGCTGCTTTTTGAGAGTTTGCAGTGGAAGCTTGATTTAGTTGCCTAAATCTAGCCTCCAGCTGCCTTTTCCAGATGGACATGAGTCTCCCATAGATCCTGTTATATCTGCCAGACTCCTGACAATGTCTCACATAATCCTGGAGTATGTCAAATAACATTAGACGTTTATGTTTAAGCAACAGATTGAGCCCTGTATGTTTAAATACCAAGAGTATACATCAGTTAAGCTTCACTGAGGGACATTAAGGAACTCTGTGGAAAAGTAAAATGTTTCTGAGCTGGGATCAGAACAAATTCCGTAGGTTTGTCCAATATGGATCAGGATTTAACTGCAGGCCATCAAAGGGGAACCTAGTATGAGTTCCGCAGGTGGAATTAATTTTGTCTAAACTCAGATCGAATCAGTATTCATTTGGAATAAGGATACATCTGCTTTTATGTATGCCTAGTAATGTTTCCTAGTGATTCTACATTAAAAAAAAAAAAAAAAAAGGGAATACACCTCCAGAGAACAGGGATATTATTTCTGGTTTCTTTGCTATTTAGAAGTTTGGCTAATTCCACTCTGTCTCAAAGCACCCTATGGTTTTTAAATGGATAAGATATTTACATCTACCTACTATTCTAAAGGGCTGACAGTGTTCATCTGTGCTGTTAAACCACTGCTGTGTTCTGTCTTGGAGTTGGCCACAGTTCAGTAGTAAATGGAATGATTCTATTATTATAGAGTTGTGAAGTGCTTTGAGGTCTGTCAGGATGTAAAATATTTTGTGACTGCTTGCCAGATAGGTAAATATCTCAACCATTTTACCCTCCAGAAAAAAGAGAAAAAACTTAAAATATATGTTGGCATTTTCATTAGCATTATTACTTCTTTTTAGCTCTTTACAGGAAACAGAAATGCTGAGGAAGAAGTGGTACACTGAGAATTATCCTGCCACTTTTTTTAGAAATACACAGTAGGTGTTTGCATAGCATGGAAATGTATTCACTTGGATTTTGGCTCCTAATTTTGTTTCTTTTTTAAGGTTTAAGCAGATGAGGAATTAATGCGGCATTGTATGATTTTCCTCTTCAGGAAATGTGGAATTTTGGGGGTCTTTTTCACTGTTTGGTGGGAAGGAAATTCAGCACTTTTCATGGAACCACAAAGCAGAAACAATAAAGTCTTTCCATCTGACATGTTTCAGTGACCTCAGTAGTGATATCATACAGTAGCATCCAAGAATAATTTAGGTTGGAAGGGACCTCTGGAGGTCGTTTTGTCTGGCTGCCCACTTGAAGCAGGACCAGCTTAGTTAGATGAAGCTGCTCTTGAGTCTTGTTCAGTTAAATGCTGAACAATCCCCAAAGATGGAAATCCCTCAGCCTCTCTGGGCACCTGTTCCAGTGTTTGATCACTGTCATTGTGAAATGGTTTTTTCCTTATATCTAATGTAAATTTCCCTTGTAGCAGCTTGTGTCTGTTGCCTCTCACCCTGGCCCCATGTACCTCCAAGACGATTCTGGATCTGTCTTCTGTCTACCCTCTCACTAAGTAGTTGATGGTGGCAATAAGATCCCACATTGGCTTTCTTTTTTCGGGGATTGAACAAATCCAGTTCTCTCAACATCTTCTGGTACATCAGGTGCTTCAGCCCCCCAGTGGTCTTGGTGACCCTTTGCTGGATTTACCAGAATGGTGACCCATTCCAGTATGGCAATGTCTTTCTTATACTAGGAATCTCAAAATAAAACACAGTATTAAAGATGTGGTCTCAAAAATACTGAATGGAGGGGAATAATCACTTCTGTTAACTTCCTGACTGGTATGATTTTGGTCATCCTTATCACAAGGACATACTACTGTTGTCCTTCTTTCTATCCAGATAGCGTCTAGCCTGTCCTGTTGCACAGGTTATTTCATCCTAAATGTAAGGACTTTGCATTTCCTTTTATTAAGCTTCATTTATGCTGTGCATGAATGCCTGCAGCATGGGAATCTCACAGGAGAAATGAGAAGCTGGTGCGCAGCTGTAGAGCTATGATCTCATTGGAATCACAGAGTGGTGATAGGATAGATTATGTAATTAGTGTGCTGCTTTGGATGGATACACGCTCTTTAGAAAGGATCAGGAAGGTAAGGAAGAGGAGGTGTACTTTGTCCAATGAGGAGCCTGGAGCTGTGTTTCAGAATAGATGATGAGCCATTTGGGAACTTAAGAATGAGGACCAGATCAGCATGTGTGACATTTTGGTAGGCATCTTCTATAGACAGTCTGATCAAGAAGAGAAAATAGATGAAACCTCTTTTTGGAGAACTGGAGAAAGTGTCATGATCACAAGCACTGATCCTTACTGTGGACTTGAACATCTGCTGGAAGGACACCATTACAGTCCAGGTCTCTGGGGAGCGTCAAGGACAACTCTTGATACAGGTGATAAGGAAGCTGACCAGGGATGCTGTAGTAGACCTGCTAGTGCTGAATAAGGAAGAAGTGGTCAGACTCGTGAAGCCTGATGGGAGCAGTAACCATGAAATCGTGGATGTTAAGTAATGGTAACTTTCAACATGCTTGAATTGTGTGACAGTCAGATGTGGTGACACACTGAGAAAATGGATGTTAAATAGTGTAGGTTACTACTAAGACTTCGCATTGGGAGTTTGATGGTATCGTAGGTCAGTGCTGGAGATTTGTGTAGGTAGTGTGTGTTCTGCCAGAGTCTTGATTACCACTAACGTTTTTTTGTTGTTGTTTACTAAAAGATATAAAAATACAGGATAAACGAGAACAGAGGTATTTTAGGAACGCTAGCCCCAAATAACTAACCTTGAAATATTCTCACAAGTTGCTTTGGAAACCCCCTTAGGTATTCAGTGAGGACAAGGGAAAAAAACCTCAGAAAACCTCACCCAAACCATTAAGGGAATATTGCAGGCCAAAAAATCCTGTACTTGCTGCAGGATAGGTGATCAAGATGCACCTATTACATTTTGTTAATTCTTCATGAACAAACAGAGGACAGAATTGTCAGGATTTAAAATTTCTTTTCCAGACAAACCAATAGCAGAGAAACAGCATAACAAATAGAAACAAAATACAGAGAGAATGATTCAAAAAATAGCATGTAAAACAATTATGTTTGGGCAGTAGCAGTGAGAGAGTATTTTCATTCCTTGGACTCTTACTTTATACGAAATATTTGGCAATTTTGAAATAAAACTTACTTCTTTACTCAATGATCTGAAAAACAATTGGCTAGGCAAAAGTAGACTGATAAAATATTGTAGCATGGACTTTACAATGCCAGAGTACTGGAAAAGGATCACAGATTGTTTTCCATTGTAATGAAATGAAGGGCAAAGATGAATCACCAGATGATGAATGGATTAGTGTTGCTTCTAATGATGTACATTATATTCAGCTCTATGTAGTTTTCAATTTTTATCATATTTGGCTTCCAAACAATGATTTCATTCATGTGAAGAATGTACTATGAGCCCATTTAAAATATTTCTATTGATGTTCAGGTCCTAGCAGAGGGAATTTATATGAGCTGCCAAAGTAAGACTTGCATTAAGGTGTACAGAGTTTTAAGTACCTTATGTCATGTAACTGTAGGAAAAAAAAACCTCTTATTTCAGGGCTTGTGATTTCTTCTGGAAGTGCACTGATGAGGAATTGTTTGGAGAACAGTGAAACTAAACAGAAAGCAAAACAATAAAGATGGTCAATCATAACAAAAGTTTGGCTTCCAATACCGAAGGTGCCTAGTCCTTTTTACCATTGCTGGCATTTATGAAATAAACATAAAAAAAAAAAAAACAAACAAAACACAAACCCAAAACAAAAAAAAACAGAAGTCCTATTCAAACAGGTAGAGAAACTCCAGTAGAATGGCACTGGAAGTCAATGGTATCTGTGAGTTTTCAGTCATTTTCTACAGTATTTGGTATGTAACATATCAGGAAAGAAGTAAACAGGCTTCTCTACAGCTCAGAAATCATGATTCATGGTAGTGGCAGGACTAAGTTGTGTTACAGGCTAAAAAGGGAGACAGCACCAGGTGTGTTTGAATAAATAGAGTCCAGGTGGTATAATCTCCAAATATTTGGTGCAATATGGAAGATAAATTTTTCATGAACTGTATCCCAGTATACAAGATAATCTAAGAGATGAATCATTTGCACTAAGGTTACAGATACTGAAAAATAAGTGAAATGTCAAGTACATTTCTAGCTGTTACTTCAGTTAGCAAAAGCCATTTCAAAATCTCATGACAAACATAAAGGAAAACATGTGTGCATGAATTCCAAGCAGGTCCCCTCTTCACCGATTCCATTTTTAAATCCTGAGAACTACTTATTATGAGTGGATTTGAATAGCACATAGCGTGTGGGTCACAGTTGGACTGGAATCCTGAAATTAGTGCAAGAAAACAAAGACATTGCTAGCTATAAAGCCCACAAGCGTCTTCACTGATTTTTGATTACAAAATGCACGTATCGGCACTCATATGCATTTTTATCGATCCTCCCCACCCTCGCTGATCTCTTGGAAATGTCTAGGTACACAGTGTCTTTTCAAAGCAACAACATGCAACAAATGAATAGTTTTGAATGTCTGAAAAATCTTTTTTCTGTAACTTTGGACTTAGATTCTGTTCTAAATTGGCAGTAACCCTACTGAGTGGAAACTAGTGTGGGATCATATTCCATTCCCTCAATCTTCTTGCTAAGCCATATGGACTTTAGGTTCCCTATAGCTCTGAAAAGTGTCTTTCTGTCACCATTCTGGTTTTGCTTGTAGAAATCCATTTGCACTTATTTCAGTAAATCCCACAACAATATGTTGAGATCTTTTTTTGTGTTTCTTCATTGCAAAGCATTACGAGAAACTTGGACATGGTCATTCTACCAGCCTCTTACCATTCCTGGTAGTAGCAACAGGGGCAAAGTGTCAGAGGGAAAACAGCACACAGGATTTCTCCTGCTGCTGTATGTAAACGTTGCAGAAGTACAGATGCAAACTACTATTGCAATCTTAGGAACCATAATGTAGAGAAAAACTTTTCTCCTATTCTCCTAAAGAATAGTTTAATTAATTTATTTTGGGTCAAGTTTCCTTGTGGTACAAAAGTAACCACGATGTTATTTATCGTGCTGGCACCACTGGAAAAAACATGTTTAAGAAAGAAACAGGCAGCTGAGGGGGTGGAAGCACCCATCTGGAGATACACTCTTGGAAGGAGGCACCATGCTGGGCAGGAACAGCCTTGAAGGACTGTGGCCCATGGATGACCGACGCTGCAGCAGGGACGCTAAGAAACAGAACTGCAGGAAAACCTGAAGAAGCAAAGAACGTCTGAGAAACGGGGCAAGAAGCAAAGTGTGGGAGAGGAAACCAGGAAGAAGCAAAGTATTTGAGAGAAACCATTGTGCACATGACCCTGTCATCCTTTGCTGCCTGTCACCTCCCTGCGGAATCGGAATGGATTTAGTAACCTGCAGTGAAAACAAGGCAAGCGTAGACTAGGAAGTGGGGAGGAGATGTGTTGGAGTTACAGGGAAGCTGGGGGAAGGGGGAGGAAGGGTGTTTACGGAAGCGGTTGATCGATTGTGGGTTCCCCTCCCCCCCTTGGTGATCAAAAGTTGGTGTTAATTAGCAGTAAGTTAAATCAAGTAAGAATTCCCCAAGTTGACACTGTTGTTTGTCACATATACACATAATGGTGAAAAAATAGATTGCATGTGTAGCACCACAAAAAATCAACAGTGACTTAAAGCCTGTAGAGCTTAATTTCTGAATCTGAGCCTGATATTAGGCACCAGTTGTCTTCTTAGAACATCTGTATTTTAGCTTCTCAGCCTGGGAAAGCAAATATTTGCAAACAGCCACATTTATAATAAAGTGTTAGATTGTTTCCACTACCTAGCTTATACAGGGATAAATACTCTTTCATGTAATAGGCTTCTCTTGTGAAGGATCACCAGGAGGTAGTGTTTACACTAATCTGTTGTGATTTAATTTAGTCCTTAGCATTTGTTGCATTTGAAAATAATTAGAAATTATGAAAAAAAATTCCAAAAGCATATATAGAAATGTTTATCTTACATTTTCATTGTCAGTATGCATTTCAATAAAACATACTTGCCCTATATACACCCACATACAGAAACTACAGGAACACCCTTATGAGTTCTTACCCTATGCACCGCAAAAGTCTCTTCATCCTTTACTTTTATATTTAGAGGTAGGACCACTGGTTGTAATAGTGCCACTCAAATGCATAGTTAGTACATATGTATTTTGAGGCTTGTGGCACTAGGGTTTTTTTCTTTGTTGAGTTGAGTGATCATAGATCACTTAAGTAGATCCATTTTCTGTAGGGTTTTGAGGAGAGTAATCTGTTGCTATGTCTCCAAATGTCAAAGGAAAGACACCCCCACCCCAATTCTGCTAACAAGTTTGAAGATTTACATTCTTCCTTCAGTGTGATTTAAGATCTGCAAGATCAGCCACCAGGAATGATAAAATTTGGTGATGACATTTTCTTTTTCCAGGTGAGCATATTCTATAGAAAAGACCTCTGAATGGAGTTATGGAATCCAAACATCATTGTAGCCATCTCAAAAAAAGAAAATAACAAGAAGGTAAAAAGGAGCACATGTGTAGAATCAGGCAGTTTAGAGTCACTGAGCTAAAAAGTTATTGTGCCTTGCCTTTGTGTATTCTATGATAGTGTTAATTTTCCTAACAGGTAGCTTGACAGATTAAAAATATAAAAATAGGCAATTCTTTCCTCTCCCTTAGCCTGTTTTCTGTGGCTTTTAACCAAAATTATAAGAAATATCCTATGTTTCAGAGTCAACCCTGTCTTTTCTATGAAAAATGCATACAGCCTTTAAATTTTCATTTCCTCTATGTAATTGCACACAAACTATCATTTTATCTCATACTTTATTCTTGCTTTTAGTATAGGACATAGACTATGAGGTTGAAACAATGAAAATCTTACTGCCTCCTATGCTGTCGCTACGATTTTTATTACCAACTTCTCTGACAATTTAGTAACAATCATCTGTATGATGCTAGGAGTGACAGAAGGAAGCATCTAGTGAGCAAAGGTCAACAGAAAACCTTGGGTTGTGTGGAGGGACTGGAAAGTGTCCAAGAGGAAAAAAATGTGAATCTGGTATTTCTTTCGCTAAACATCATCTCCACTCTTCTTTACAGTCTCCCCTTATCAGTATTGTTTCTTCTAATGTTCAGATTGGAGATCTAAGCCACTAGAGAATGAAAAATAGGGTTGGGGATAAAGAAAAAGCAAGCAATATATATTGGAAAAGGTGTAAAATATAGGTCATGAGATTTCAAGCTGAAATGTAGGAAATGCTCTCCAAGAAGTCTGGCCAACCTGCCAACAGGCATGCTGAATGCGGTTGTATTACAGAACGTGACTTGGAAATGCAAGCTGCATTTTAAACTTAGCAGATAGTGGAAAGAAAATCTAGAAATAGATTACCTGTTTTTGTTAAAGGTCTTTTCTCTATCTTATATGATTCTGTTATAATTGTTTTTAAAAAATTCAATTTCTATCATAGATCTTGCAATAAGGTATAAAAGAGCATTGTAAAGACAGTATTTCAATTATTTTTTTTTCCCGCTGGATTTGCAGACTTATCATGACTTGGTATTGATTATTGGTCTCTGTTCATTATACTCAATTATTATAGTTCTCTTTGGAGCTCTTCTAATTTGTTATCTGAAATTTATTTTTTCTAACAAACTTATAAATACAGCTTTACAGAGAGTTAAATTATTATTTTAGCCATAGGTTAACTACTGAGAAAAACATAGCAATATATGAGTGTTTTCTTACTGTTTTCTTTTGAATGAAGCGGTATATATGTCATAAATTTATCAAACTAAGTTGGCACTGCTTAGCTGCATCTTATAAGCCTTATACTGCTAGTAACTAGGGGGGATTGTCCTTGGAGATCATTTTTTAGAGAGAAGGGATCTGAGATCTATTGGCACGTTCACCCTAAAAGTCCTGCCTGAGTGTGTATCTGGTATTCTTTATTTTGCTAAAGATTTTTTTTTTCTTTTATGGGAAAAAAACCATTGTAGCATATCAGGTAAAATAGAAACTCTAGCAGTGATTCTCTGGACATTACATATGTTGCAGATGTGTGATTCTGGAGGGGTTCAGCAACCCAGCTGAAATGGGCAGCAGGTGTTTGAAATTTGGCTGCTGTGTTATTTCCTACTGCTTAATCTGTTGGTTTTAGTGTCAAAAGGAATTACAAGATAGACCAATCACCTGAGTGACATTAAGAAAATCTGTTCTTTTTGTTGTTCAGCCTGACAGTTTAGCAGGTGAATTGTGGCAAACATTATTGCATCGACTGGAGTAAGCATTAGGGTCACTGGAGGGTCAAGTTTTCCTTCTATGACTGAATGTGCTATATTGCTTTCTGAACCCTCCAAATGGCCTAACACCTCCCTCACTTATCTCTTCCAATAAAGCATCTTTGACAGAAAATGCAATCTCTGCTTCTTTCTCAAAGGACACACTAGAGATGCAATGGAGTACGTGCCTGTCATTCTGTTGAATTACCCTGTTCGTGAAGAAGATGATGATGTCCTTAAGTGGCTTCAATAATCTACTTCTCCTCACTCTCCCTGGGAAAACAATTTGGGAGTATTCTGCTCTGGAAGAGAGCAGAAACAGCTAGAGTTTGAAACAGCTCTAAATTGTTGGGGTTTAGTTGCATAAATCCTGTAGATACAAAATGCATATTGATCTCTTTAGCTTCACTGAATCTGCAAAACTTGATGTGGCGACAGCAGCTCAAGTACATCTTGACTTTAGGACTTCCTTTACGTTTGAAGCAAATGTAAACAAAGAATAATATGAAGAAGATTGGGATGTGAGAGAATGATGTTGATGTGAAAATTCAGGATAGGGATTTACTTGGTCTAATTACTTCATTTTAGATGATTTGTGGTAGTATAATATTATATAGTGTATAGTAGTATAGTAATATTTTCTGATCCAATTATCTCCAGTTTACCCAACAAATGAAAGGTTAGGAAAAAGATAAATGAAGATACTGAACTTCCACCAGAGCTTTAATGCATAGCAGGTTAAAGCTAGTAGACAAGTTGCAGAAATGGGACTTCAAAAGTTAAAGCTTCCATTTTCGACTCTGTCATAAATCAAACTCACTTCACTGCTTCATCATACCTGGCATTGGTGAAATCACTTAGCCTTCTACTTCCTCCATTTTTCCATTTATCTCACTGCTTAAGGATCTCAATTTTTATACGTTAGCACAGATAGTCACTGACAGTGATAACTTCGGAGGCTACCTATTATTACACAAGCGTGTGAGAAATCATGTATTTACAGTTTGTGTATATTACACAGTTCAACAGAAAATGAAAAGCTAACTAGTCAGCACAGATGTAATATATTTATGAAAATGTATCTTCATGAACTTGATATTCTCAATTGCCAAAGCATGCTGAGAAGCCGAAGTAGGACATATCCTGCCTCAGAATTTAGATGTGGGGGAGAGGTTTATGGAGAAACTGATATGGTTCCACTTCTTGAAGGAGGAGGGGATTTTGGAGAGATCACAGGTTTTTAGCCATGAATTTCAAGGAAGAGTACAGCACTCTTGATGAGTACGTCACCAGAGGATTTTGATTTTTGATCTCCATGAGCATTTGAAGGACGTAATTTGCAGTAAAAAGCCCCTTCTATCTAAGATGTATAAAATGTACAACATAGTTGCCATGGATCTTATGTTGAACTACTGAGAACCCTCTAGTTAGGAGCTGTTATCTTCAACCCCTTTATATTTACTAAATCATATACTGAAATAAAAAATAGATTGCTACATTTCCTAATTTTCACTTTCCTTTGAAAAAAATGCATATGCTCAATAAATGTTCAATGCTTATAATTTTTTTTTTTTGTAATGGTGTGGAATGTGACAATAGAATGCTGAGAATCCTGGTTTGGGTTACGTTACAGTTCTTTTTCTCTATAATAATTTCTAATCTAATAAACTTTTCTAACATTGCTGCTAATAGTGTTTTAGCTATCTTTCCTCTTTTTGTGTCTTTGTAATAGTTTCTCATCTCCCTTTCATCAGAGTGCATGCCATCCTTAGCAGCAGAATTTCGACACCTCTGTCCAATGTAGTATCTCATCTTTGTTGTATTTATCAAAAGTGAAAATTGTTAAGAATTGCTAGTAGTTTTCACTGTCTCTTTTAGAGACATTACGTGCCCCATGGAGACTAGCTCAGAGATGGAAAAGAAATGTTCAAGGTTTTGCTGCTATTCTTAGAAAGTTTTCTTCTTCAAAGCATGACAGCAGGAAGTTACACAACTCATGTTTCAAAATG
Organism: Leptodon cayanensis; assembly: GCA_027564655.1. Lineage (NCBI taxonomy): Eukaryota > Metazoa > Chordata > Aves > Accipitriformes > Accipitridae > Leptodon > Leptodon cayanensis. The sequence continues at coordinate 24,257,236 of JANXJC010000032.1, forward strand.
TGTTAAGATGTTGTCAGTAATGGTGCCATGTTATATATATGTTATTGTCCACCAAAAATCAGTAAATAATACTATTCAAAGTTAAAAATGAAAGACATGGATAAAAAATGCAGAGCCATGGAAAAGCTATGGTAAAAAACCAACGCATGGAAAAGGCAGTAAAATGTGCTTTACTTGTTCTATGAAACTTGTCTATTTTCAAGTGTATTCAGTTTCAAAGACAAAACAGTGAATAATAATATACAGAATCAACACCTTGTTGTCGTGTGCTAAAAATAGGTATTTACTGAATCTTCATTTAACTACAGTGAAAGAAAAGCAACTTTTACTCCTCTGAGAATACCTTCATAGGAAACAGCCTGTCAGTATGAACTGGACTGGACACAGACACGTGCACTTTTCATGGCAGCTAAAGAGGCCCTCTTTGCAATGCTCGACTTTCAGTGATGAATGACAGTGTGTTGGCATGAATACTGAAAGACATGGTCTGACATACTACATTTGTCACTCTTGTTCTTATGTTTCTCTGTGGCAATGTGAGTGTTAAGGAAAGAGTGGTTTCTCAGTATAATGAAAATATTTATGGTTACACATTTTCATGGATTCTGTGACAGAAGTACATAGTTTCCAATCACATGTATCCCATAAATGAAAGTAACCCATTACTTTAAATAGTACATATATCTGCTTAGAAAATACAAATAGTCGTAAAAGAATCATAACAATACAGTACCTTTTGTGTCCTTTAGCTGGAACTGTTTGCTCTGTAGGAAGGTTTTAAGGTTGCTCTACACTGAACAATGTTAGTAATGATACAGTACTAGGCCTAAGGCCTGTTTTCGGAACTAAGAATAGTACAAAGAAAGCTTGTGGTTTGCCTGAGGGTTCTGCAAGTTAAACTATTTGCTACTCTTCTTTCTTTCAGTGAACATGCTAAATGCTAGAGTGTACACTGGGGAAAATAAAAGCTACCTCCTTCATGGTCTTAATGGCTAATCTGATAGAGATTAAAGATGAGCATCATTGTATTGGGTTTGCATGACAAGGTTTTGGCAGTGGGGGGGCTACAGGGGTGGCTTCTGTGAGAAGCTGCTAGCAGCTTCCCCCATGTCCAATAGAGCCGCTGGCCAAGGCCGAGCCCATCAGTGACGGTGGTAGTGCCTCTGGGGGAACAGATTTAAGAAGGGGGAAAAGTTGCTGTGGCACAGAAACTGCAGCCAGGGAGAGGAGTGAGAACACGTGAGAGAACCAGCCCTGCAGACCCCCAGGTCAGTGCAGAAGGAGGGGGAGGAGATGCTCCAGGCGCCGGAGCAGAGATT
>JANXJC010000032.1:24258620-24306940 GCA_027564655.1 Leptodon cayanensis
GAGGCAGGCTGTCCCCCTGCAGCCCAGGGAGGTCCACGGGGGAGCAGATCTCCACCTGCAGCCCGGGGAGGACCCCAAGCTGGAGCAGGGGGATGCCCGAAGGAGGCTGTGACCCTGTGGGAAGCCCGCGCTGGAGCAGGTTTTCTGGCAGGACTGGTGACCCCGTTGGGGACCCACGCTGGAGCAGTCTGTCCCCGAAGGACTGCAGCCCATGGAAGGGACCCATGCTGGAGCAGTTCGTGAAGGACTGCAGCCCATGGGAAGGACCCATGCTGGAGAAGTTCATGGAGGACTGTCTCCTGTGGGAGGGACCCCACGCTGGAGCAGGGGACGAGTGAGGAGTCCTCCTCCCCCTGAGGAGGAAGGAGCAGCAGAGACAACGCGTGATGAACTGACCCCAACCCCCTTTTCCCATCCCCTTGCGCTGCTGGTGGGGAGGAGGTGGAGAAAATTGGGAGTGGAGTTGAGCCCAGGAAAAAGGGAGGGGTGGGGGGAAGGTGTTTTAAGAGTCAGGTTTTGATTTCTCCTTCCCCTACTCTGATTTGATTGGCAACAAACTAAATTAATTTCCAGAGTCGAGTCTGTTTTGCCCATGATGGTAATTGCTGAATGATCTCTCCCTGTCCTTATCTTGACCCACGAGCCTTTTGTTATATTTTCTCTCCCTTGTCCAGCTGAGGAGGGCAGTGATAGAGCAGCTTTGGTGGGCACCTGGTGTCCAGCCAGGGTCAACCCAGCACAATCATTTAGAGTTTACAAATAGATAAAGAAGATGAGACCACCTTTCCACCCATGTCTTCCTATTATGGTACACAGGTGTGTGGATTCTCAAGGTTCCTCTAAATAATGACTGTTCTGTAGTTATTCCGCTAGTGCAACGTAACTCATCACACTACAGGAAACCTTGGTGATGAAGGATGGCCCCTCACAACAAATCATAGCAAGGAGGCTAGACCAAACACTAAGATTTGAGTTTCTACAAGTCACTACTCTAGACAGCAATTGAAATTCTTCAGGGGCCTGTACCTGACAACCTAATGTTCAAAAAAGATGATGAATGAAAAGATAGATAATTGCATGAAAGACATTTGACATTTTAATTTACTTAGAATTCTAACTGCAGTTATTTGGAAAGATCACAGTTTTTTTCTTTGCAAGGGGTCACTTCTAGTGCAGGAGGCAGCTCAGTAAAAAAATGGAATTCTCAGCTGCTCTGTAGGTAACATTATCTCTGCCTACTTTGCCCTGTGATATTGATAACACCATACGTTTTACTAAGAAAAAGGGCTATACTAGCTTTGTATCACAACATTTGCTAGCTTTGTTGAACGTTGACTTTGGATTTGGATTTGATTTTTACTGCCAATCTGATTCTCGTGTTATGTTCTGGATATATTTGGAGGTCTGGACCTCCCTAGGGTAAACCAAAATGGAAATATAAATTGATGCAACCCTTCCTCTTCGTGTTCTAAAACTGATTGAATCATTCAGAGTCTGAACTGGTATCTTCATTTAACATAGCAGATTCTGCTATCCGTTGAGGGACTGACTGTGGACTTTCCTGTTGTGTGTTCTGCTCTACACAAGCCAATGCTATGTTGCTCTCGGAGTGGGAGCCCCTTTGGAATGGTGCTGGTTTTGCTGTATGTTACGTTTCACCCTGCATAAAGCATTATTCTGAGATAAGAGCATGTGAGCATCCAGCCGTTACACAGGACCTGAACTTTCTCAGCAACAGTTCGGTCATAGGGATGGGTTTCACCCTGACAGATTTTGAAAGGTAGTATTACTGCTCTTCATTATTATGCAGGTATTAGTGTATTCATTACTTGTGGAAGAAACTAGGTTTCTTTCTTCTTGTTGTAATGCAATCAATTACTTAGCAGGGATATTACTGAATATAAATCAATAACACTAGTGCAATAATGCAAGTGCATCTTTTTCCTGAGAAATGGAGAATGGCAAGGTTAACAGGGAAGGATACAGGCAGTCACATCTCATACATATCTCACTGGATGTTATATGCAAGAGCTGCATTTAATGCTTCTGCCCGTTTGTCATAAATGCGGATTGTTGCATTGTACTAAGTAAATCCAAAGATGTAATAAAGCTGAGAAATGCAGTAAGAAATCCTGAATTTCTTACACTGTTTTCAGAGGCTGAAGAAGTGAAGACATTACTTAAAAGCCCTATTTTTTTTGGAGGGAATAGATTGTTAAAGGAAATGTATACATTTCAGAATTAGTAGTATGACTGTGTCAAAATGAGGGGCCTTTTTTAACAGAGTAGAGGAACAGGGAATGAGAGGAGAAAATCTGCGCTGCTGAACTTTCCAAATTTCACTTTCTGTCTGAGACTGCTGAAAATGAGATATAGTCAGACAAAAATTACCATTTAAATAACATTTTAAACATCAGAAAAAATTAGTCTGATGCATAAAAACTATGAAAGGATACCAGAAGGTCCTCCAGCTCATCTCTGGACATCTCTTTATTCTCCTCCTCTGGAAGAGAACACCTGCACTATGTAAGTCCTGAAACATGATCATCTAACTGGATCTTAGAAAATTAGTGATGCAGACTAGGCTACGTGTTCCAGTGCTTACTTGCAGAAATTCTCCCAGAGTGGGTCACCTTTGTGGCAATTACATAATATTTCTTTTTGAGTGACCCAGAATGCTTACTGAGAATAGTTTAATCTCTTTGTAATGGTCTTTTACATTCCTCGGTCGTGTCTTCTCTAAACTGAACAACGGCTGTTCTTTTCATTTACCGTCAGAGTATGGATCCTAGTTCAATGTTCACTGTTCTTAACTCTCTCAAACTGATCAACATCTTTCTAGCAGTGTGGCTTCCCATTACAGAGATAATTCTGAGCTGAAGCCTTACCAGGGCAGGCTAGAGTAAAAATACAATTTCCTTTGTTTCACAGATAATTTCTAGCCTATACATTGAGGTTTCATAATTACTTTTTTCATTAAGGCTGCTGATTCTGACTTGTGTTCACTTTCTGAACCCGATATTCCCTTTGTTGCTGATCTTTACGGGTCAGTCCTTTCTGAGAAGACTTTGGTTCAGTATGAGTTATTTAACCATAGTGAATATTCTGTGTTATCTGTTGGTACGTGTTGATAAGATTAGGGTTTATGCTCAGAAATGCGATGAAAGACTTAACAATTCTTCTGCACGTGAGAGTTGAAGCGTACTATCCATTAAGTATTTCAGTTACCAGGAACTGTTTTACTTCAAGTGGCACGTTGACTGCTGCTACAACTGCTTTTTTTGTGCTGAGCCCTTTAGAGGCAGTCTGCTAAGGCACACGCTCTTCCGTCACTTCATTTGAAATAACTTCACTCACTGACTCATGTATATGTTTCCTAGAACGTGCTGAGAGTATCTGGTAGTGTACCAGCCTGCCTGCGGCTTTTTGTAACACGTCTTGTCTTTTTTGGTTGGCTTCATCTCATCATTGTCATTCATGCAGTATGTCAGTAAATGGATATGAAGAAGTTCAAACCCTTTTTCTTTGAAACTCATTGACTTTTAGTCTCCTGGAATAACACTACTGTAAGAATAAAAGTAAACCCTGTTTGGAATGAGAGCTTCAGGTTATTGGCTACCCATACCAAAGACATTCGTTTTTGTTTTAGCTCTTGTCAGCTAGTCTGTGGAAAAGTGTAATCACTGTATATACACACAATTGGATTTCACTAACTTATGCTTGTGATTACATTTTTTTATATTTATGTTCCTGTTCTTTGGGGAATGAGCTGATTTTCCTCTGGTTGGAAACTCTCATGTACATAATTTAGGTCCTGTGTATATCAACAATAAATAACAGGAGAGATTCTGAGTTTTAGGATAAGGTTGCTCATTCACTTTGCTTTGTGTGTTTTTGTGAATAGATCATTCTCCTAACATGGCATTGTAGAGATTTATTAAACCTATGTTGAATTTGGTAAACTAAATCAGTTTGGAGAAGTTATATTTCTTTTATCATTTTAAAAATTGGAACATCTTGATTTTTGCGACACTTTGATTTTTTTTTCTTTTTTTAATTCATTGATATTTATTTTCAGGAACAGGAACACTCCAAAATGAAAAAGTGGGTTTTTTCTCCATTTCAGTGAAATTCATATTTGCTTAGAGATTTTTTTTTCCATGTTCGTTGTTTTGTCAGTTCTATATCAAACCAAACAAATCAGTATATACAGACTAATTCCTAAAACCATCACTGAATCATGTGTGTAATTGGGTTTTTTACATATGCATTGACACAAGTAAGAAGCATTAGGTATTTAGAACTTGTGAAAGTCCAGGTGGTTTTGATGCTAAGGACCTTGAGTTACCATATGTGGGTAAATAAACAGAAGTGTGTTGATTTTCAGTGATTCTACACAACAAATACTCCTACTGACTAGAGTAAAAAGATCGAGGTGCCACCCAGAACTTCTAGAATAGTTGCTACCCTTGTTTGGTTATTTGTTTACTAATTTAAATGCTTAACTGTACGTTCACAAGAAAAATACTTTTTTTTCATAGCAAGTATTAGGGTTGTCGTATTTTCATTTTTTACTTCTCATGTTCCTGCAGAATTATATTCAATTTTTAAAAATGGCGAGAGAACAAAAATAGCTTACTGTTCGGTTAGAGAAACTTTAATTATAGTGCTTGCAGGTGGGAAGAGAGGCAGTAGGTCATGTCTTTATTAAAACATACCTAATTAAGTAGTGTAGATAAAGCTTTCCCTTCTTACAATGTGCCTTCTTTTTGATAGAAATCTGACAGCTGATTGGGCTGGAGTTAAAGAGTAAGTTTCAGGTCAACCAGTGCAGTCAGATGTTGCTTTCCCATTGAAGTTAGACTCAGCCAAGGCAACAGGAGTCAGTTTTAATGAGGCTCGTGCTGCCCAAGAAGGAGATAGATCATAAATTAGTCATACAAGAAAAAGGAGACATAAAGGGATATACAGAGGAGATAAAACAGTTTTAGCAGACAAAAAAAGGTGACTTCCTACTGAGGAGACTCACAGGTCCTTCAAAATGAAAATAGCAGATGGCAGGGGTATTGTCACCAAGCTGGGATGACAATTCTTTAGAAACTGATTATTGTCAAGGATATTCCTCTGATGAAGAATCAGAGATGGGATCTTCTGAAATTTGATTGACTGTCTCCTGTTTGTTCTCATGGAAGACAAACCACTTTGGACTGTGGTTTTGACTCACAAGGTTTAACTCACACCATGCTAGTGATGTCCACATTGTGTTTAAAACCACATGCAGGAATGATATGTCGAAGTGCTGAAATTTGATGGAAAATCTGAATCTTGGATCTATGGTAATTAAAATTAAACCCTTAAAGCAAAACTATTTAGAGAATTTGGCTTCTTATCTGTGAAGGGGATGACACTTCTGTGGTTCTCTTTCCTACTTCATATTGGAGCACCGTGTATGCCCCAAATGTCAGTAAATTCATCCTCATAATGAAAAGATGATTTAAGAAAATGTTAAGTCTGTTTTCTCAAAAATAGCTGAGACAAAACTTGAGTAGACAGGGCTTAGTGCCTGTAAATTTATTTTATTATATTATTTATTATTATTTATTATGTTTTAACAACCAGCTTCTTAGACCTCTTAAAAATGGAATTGCCTATTTAGAGTACGTATATTGAGCAGCTGTGTTATGTTGCCATTACTGTGTTATGTACAAGCCATCCGAACCCAGCAAAATTCTTGCAGAAGCTGATTATATTTTTCACGTGGACGGTATTTCCGGAAACTGAGGCCCAATGTAATGAAGCCACCTGCCTAAGGTTGCCTGAGAAGTCTGAAATAGAGTAGAGATGTGAAGGAGTTCCACGACAGGACTGCAAGTGTAAGACCATCCTTCTTCCTTGTATGTAGTGGCTCTGGGTAGAAATGCATCTGTTTAATTGATATATTTTTTAGATAAGAAAATGGAAGTGTTACCAATACACTTACTACTTTCTTTAGCAAAGCTCAGAAGATTTAAATCTTGATATTCTTCATGTGTATGGACTGTCATTATAAAAATATGGCAATTACATCTTTTCAGCTAATTTATTGGATTGATGCATCATAAATCAAATGGCTCACTAGGTTTATTCACTATAGGCAGAAATAGTTGTGTTGTTCTCAGCGCTTTCAGTACAGCTAATTCTTGCAACGCTGTAAACATTAACTACTGTGAGCGGTTCCAGCTAAGTCAATTAATTTAATGAAGCTTACTCAGAGTAATAAGAATTAAGTCACTGCTAAAAACTAAGCTACGATAAACTATTTTTTGGGGGAGAGGTTACGCAAAAATCACTGTTGATTCTAGGGATATAGTGGCAAAATATTTCAGTAAGTAAACATGTCAGAAAAGGTCATATTAAAGTGTTTCATTGAAGAACTCATTCCTGGCATAAGATAACATTTTATTTTTTAGATTTTATTTGAGTATGCAGAAGCTGGTGACAATCTGTGCTTAACTGGATTAGCATAATTGAACATTCCCACCATTTCAATCATTTAAACCCCTGAATCAGATCCTAAAAACCTCTTTTCCCTTGGTTTCTGAATCTCTAAGTAGTTGGATAGTATTTTCAAGTTTGGGTTTTTGGTTTTTTTCCTCCTTTCTATAAATGTAGCATTAGAATCTGGTTACAGAGAAAAGTGTGAAAACTAAGATTTTGTAAAATAAATTCATTCTTGGAGTAGCGCTTTAAAGATAAACCCAGCATAACAAAATAAGTGCTGAAACAGTAGGAGCTGTCAGCATTACTAATGATGTAAGACTCGTGCTTTTTTTCAGTCTGCTTTCTACAAAACGATTAGTAAATTTGGTCATTATATGTAATTAATAGTCATTTGAAAGACACATGATATATTAGGTAGCATGTGTGAGTCTTTCTGTGCCAGTTCTCAAAGCACTTTTCTAATAAAACTTGTATAGAGGGACAGCACATCAGTAATGGCATGAATCGGTTTCTTAAGGTGGCAGGGCTCAGGGGCTGCAGACCTCCCAAAGACAGCTGAAGGTTCCTTTTCCATGCTGGTGTTCTTTTTTACTTTACAACTTAACAATACAATATATCAGAGTGCCTTGACTTTTCTTCTGGCTGCCCACACAGAAGCCCACAGAGATAAACCCCCCTGTTTTTAAGAAAAATATACCCCCATCAAGAAAACCCAGGATATATTACTGTATTTGTTTGTTCAGTCTGTGATCTCTTACTCTTTCTGTTGGTGCTGTTTCAGAGATGATAACTTCAATGCTAGCATCAGTGAGCTATGAAGCTGTATATTTCCAAGCTTTCCTCTGACCAGCAAAAAGACTAGAGGATGATATTTTTTTCTTTACTCTCCTGAAAAGCTGACTTTTAATACTTTGGCAGCAAACCAACATGTTTACTGGAAGAAAGCAAACTTCTGCAAACTTTGCAGACCTTCTCCCCTATGTTTTCTTTGAATGCCTGATTATTTTATACTACTTAGTAAACGTACTAATTCAACATTGAAATCTCAATTTCAAGAGAATAGCATAGAAGCAGGAAGAGTAAAACCCCTGTATTGCCTAGACATAGAGGTAAGCTACAGTTAATGGTTCGTTGCAGCATATTCTGTGCCATCTGCACTCACTGCTCTGGTTGTGTCAGCCAGGACAACCGTCTGCCTCCCTGGTTTGGCAGATCTCAATGGCCCTGCTGCTCAGAGAGGTATGGGGGGATCAAAATGAAGGAAGACTCCAGTATCCCCATAGGTAAATCTGGAATCCTAAATCGAAGAGGCTGGTTCTTGAAACCCCTGCCCTGGGTTGGCTTTGGGTTTGGTCGTGAGACTTCCCTGAACAACTGAAGTTTTGCATGCTCAAACTTCTAGTCTGTTGATGGGACTAAACAGTGTCACTTTTGTCCTATGTGCTAGTAGTAGGGAAATAAAATTTTTTTGGTGGGGAGAGGAGAATGTGAAAAAAGGTTAATTTTCTACAGGAAGGCCCACATTTATTAGAGAAGTATTTTAATTCTCATGTTCTCTTGCTAACATCAGAATCTCAAACACACTGGTATGGTACGTTTTAAATGTTTTAAACAAAGTAAGAGGTAGAGGTCTAAAACCTAGGTTGATCTGAAAGGGTTGTTGAACTAAGGTTCCTCACTTCCCAGAGGTTATTAAGGACATATTAAACAATACCAACCAAGTTTTAAGAATAAACATACCACATCAAGATAGACTAGATGATATTTTTTTTTTCCCTGCCTTATTTTCTGTGTGTAATCAAGTATTTCACTTCGGAAAAGAACAGTCACACAGTCTTTTAGAAATCTTCGGGTATGCTCCCCAATATGCTGTCAGGGAGCTTTCCTTGGTTAGCTCTTTCTTCAGAAGATGTTTCTTCTTCTTCTTCTTAGACTTTCAAACAGGCCCGAAAAGCTTATGTGAAAACATAGACACTTTATCTTTTAAATGCTCAGGAATTTAAAGAGTATGTAGGAGTTGGGGTCCTGCTTGATTGTCCTAATAAATCACTTCTTAAAATCCCCTTGATCAGCTGTTAGTTAACTTTAAAAAAAACATAGTAATTCAAACTGAGTTGAAGTGAAAACTAACAAACAAGAAGTGGTGAGTTTTGCTTTTATTTTACCTAGTATGAAACAGGGAACACAATTTCTGCAGTTTGGTAAAGACACAGATTTACATAATTGTAAAGAAGCAAGGCTGTCTTTGTGTAGCATTTAGATTAGCTTCAGAAGTTCCTATTTGGTTTGGCTGACTCCTTATTTCTTCTGCTCTGTTCTGTGGAGGACCATATTCTGAACATTCCTCAACTACTTCTTCACAGTCCTGCCTACAAAAAAACACTGCGCAAACCTTGGTTGACTCAATCAATTGACAGACTTTTCTATACTTTTGAAGTTTCCTGGTGATTTTGTCTTATTTTTTACTTGGATTATCAAATATAGAAATCAATAATCATTCCAAACAGAAAAATAAAACCATTTGACATATTGAACATCTACTAATAAAGAAGACCTATGTGTTCAGTTGAAAAGAACTAAAATATATGCGTTGGCCTGATGTGACAACGAGTTTATAAACTATACTGCTGCTTGTATTTAATTTTTTGCTGACACTGGATTGAATGTTTTAGGGGCTCTGAGTGGGCCAAAACAATTAAGGGAAAATCACACTGGAAAGACTGACATTACAATGCCAACCAATACCCTTATGACATCAGAAAAATACAGAGGTTTAGACAGTATGCCAGGTTCTGTGTGGATGTAGTGTCTTGTAAGCCAGACAAGGCAAGTCTCTCAAGATAGCAGCAGCATTGCTCTCAGAAGTACTCTGAGGCAGTTACTGAAACAGAGCTGAACTCAGTTACATTCCCACAATATTTCCGATACAAAATTTATTCCTCTCAAGTGAAGAGCTGCCTTTGCAACCCTCATCATTTGAAGTCGCAGATAATGCAATACTTTAAGTGCAAACGAGCTTCTGTGAAATTCTGCAAGGTTCTTATTCTTAGTGAAGCATGAAGATAGACTTGTGACTTTCACATCATATTTCTCAAGTAGCTTATTAAAACTGACTGTTATGTGCTAGAGATGATCGTTGATGTGAACAGCTCCACTGAGATGAACGGAGAAAACATCTTTTCTCTGAGGTGTCTTTGCAGTCTTTTCCAGGCTGCCTATTTGCAGCACTACCTTATATCAAATTTTCATACAGAATGTTCCTTTCACAATTATGAGGTCTAGCAATAGTTTGTTGACTTCTTCCTTTGCCTAAGTTAGAGATCCAATACTTCAAAGACTGATAAACTAGACTGGAATCAACAAAAAAGGTCTTTTTAGTTTTTCAGTTCTTGTTCTCATGGAATTACTTTCAAAAGGCAGCAAGTGCAACAAACATTTAACTTGTTAGTCTATTAGTTTATTAGTCAAAATTCGAAGTGGAGTGGCTTTTCTACCAGATGCTTACAACAGTTGTAAGTTTTTGAGATCCTAAAGGGGAAACCATAATAGAATATAAACCTGCTTTGATTGCTATCTAGCAGCAGGTGGTCTGTTTGTTCATTTTGATTACTTATTATCAAATTTGATTATCTATTATCAAGTAGCTATCTATCTCCTTCGCTTGAAAAATAAACTGCTGGTGAAGCATGCTCAAGTGGAAGGACCCCCACTAAATTCTCTCTTCTATGCAATAGTATTTTATGGTATGGTATTCAACTGTTGGCATGGATTCACTGCACCCAATTGAAAAATGCTTTACATTTGGTCACATTTTGACTTTATAACATGTCAAGCTATACAGATAATTTATTCACATAATGTAATTTTTCGTTCAGTAGCTAAGCTAAAAAATAACATAATTAAATGGGTTTAGGTTTTAGGTAGGGAGGCTGGAAGAGCTCGTGCAGAGGATGAAGTGAAAGCATGACTCTTGGTTAAATATTAAGGTCTCATAATTTTACTTATAACTTAATTGTACACTGTGAAATGAGAGAAACATATACCCATTCTGTACACATTTTAAAGTAGAAAAATTAAGGAGACTTCTAAACAACTTCCTGAATCTGAAACAAATTAATTTGCAGGATATATGCATTAAAGAAAGTAGATAAAGCCTAATCCCTTGGTATAGTTAAAAATGCTGTCGTGGTTTAATCCCAGCCAGCAACGAAGCACCATGCAGCCGCTCGCTCCCTTCTCCCCCATCCAGTGCGATGGGGGAGAGAATTGGGGAAAAAAGTAAAGCTTGTGGGTTGAGATAAGAACAGTTTAATAGAACAGAAGGGAAGAAAATAATAACAACAGCAACAACAATAATAAAATGACAATAATAATAATAATAGGACTGGAATATACAAAACAAGTGATGCACAATGCAATTGCTCACCACTCGCCGACCGATGCCCAGTCGGTTCCTGAGCAGCAATCCCCCCAGGCCAGCTCCCCCCAGTTTATATACTGGGCATGACATTACATGGTGTGGAATACCCCTTTGGCCAGTTTGGGTCAGCTGCCCTGGCTGTGTCCCCTCCAAATTTCTTGTGCCCCTCCAGCCTTCTTGCTGGCTGGGCATGAGAAGCTGAAAAATCCCTGACTCAGTCTAAACACGACTCGGCAACAACTGAAAACATCAGTGTGTTAGCAACATTCTTCTCATATTGAATCTGAGACATAACACTATACCAGCTACTTGAAAGAAGATTAACCCTATCCCAGCCAAAGCCAGGATAAATGCTTGGATGTACTTATAGAAAATACATTTTTAAAGACAATCTGACCAAGAAAGGAGCAGTAATTAGATATACAGCAGAGATTTCTGATCCTAAAACACATTCCAGCTTCTTTTATGTGCAAAACACTTAAGAGCAGGCCCTAATAGCTGCGAAGAATCATTCTTGTTGACGTTGCTGCTTTTTAAAAGAACTCTTTTCTTTATTAGATCAGTATGTAAGGAACAAATTTGTATAGTACTGAGGTAATCGAAAACACATGTGAGAAAAGAAGTTGAACATATTAAACCAATACCCCTCTTATACCTAACATGCACTGTATTTCCTAGTGTGGCAAGTTCAGATTGAACTAGTATTTTTTGTAAAGCAGGTATGCAAGCTGTAAATTTGACTTAAAGCCAGTGATTGCTTCTTTCTCTGTGTTCGTCAGCACAAGTGTTACAGTGACATGTGGAGAAATTTCCCTTCCCGTGTTAGAATTACCACAAGAAAGGGAAGGCAAAGGAAATGTAGGCTGCTTGGTTTTTTGCTGGTGCTGAAATTCTTCATCTCATAAAGGAACAAGAAAACTTAAGCAATTGTCAAAATGGTTGTTTCGTATGTCTGTATTAGTTCTGCGTTACTCCTCTCTGCAGGAAACAATATGCTTGTAGGAGACATTTCCTGAATGATGGAAAGAATTTTTTTCAATGGTGTCTAGAGTTTACTGTCTATATATACCCATTAAACATATTTCTCATTTTACACCCTTTTCCCCTACAAACAAGCTTTCTTGAAATTTGGAACGAGCTATTCCAGCAAATTCAAATAAGATTGCATGGATGAATTTTAATGTAAGTTGGGAGGACAAATAATTGCAGCTGTGGAAATTAGATTCGTGATGATCAAATACACTTCAGGAAGGCACACTTATACACATGGAACAGATCATGTACCAAAAGGGAATATAGTGCAGTTGACTATAGGTATATTATAAAAGCAGTCTAGGTACCTAAGGTGGCATTTAGGAATCTGTAAAATTTTTGTGGAAAGCAGGCATGTCAAATGTTGACATGGTTTTTTAAAAATCTGTTCTGTACATATCTCCTTGAGCACCTGGTGTCAACTTTTTGACAGGATCAAGTGTAAATGAAGTGAAATGCACAGTAGCCTGGGCATTATCAGCAAGTAGCAAGTTAAATACAAGTTGGAAACAAGTGGTGTACGTTTAACTTGATTTTAGGCTATCTACTAGGGAAATGTGGTTGTCATCTGTGTAGGAGAAAAGGCTGGGGCACATAAAGTGGTTAGCTAAGGGGTACAAACTATAATGTACCATAAAATCAACCTCCCTAGTGAGTCCATGATCTTCATTTTTGAAGAGGTATGAATTTTAGTTTCTGGTCTATGTCTTTGAAGGTGTGTCATAGTTTTCCCCTGGCTGTAGAATCAAAAGTTCAGTACATGAGACTCTTATTTTGGGGGGAAGGATAAATGCATGTGGGGTACTGAAGGAAGAGTGATGATGTTTTAAAAACTAGTGCAAAAATTCTGTCTCGAATCCATGCTGAACTTATTGTTGTGTAAGCCCAAGGCTACCCGAGTATCTGAGGTTTTGGAAACAATTATTTTTAATTTACTAGAGTATGTTGGAAGGCAGTCGATAGATTTGCTGAATACCATTTAGTAACTGGCAGAGAATGTATGTCTGGGAAATGTGTTTGTGGTATTAAGGGCAGAAAGCGTGAGGAGATTCAGAAGAAACTGTGTGCGCTGGAAACCATTACAGAGAATCAGCAGGGATATCTTTGATAAGCAGTTAATGCGAATGAATTGCCAAACTGTACCATTTTACATGAACACGTAACTTCTTTAAACTAGGTCTTATGCTCTGGAACGTGCATGAAAATATCTTTGCCATACAAAAAAGAAGGTACCTTAGCACCCTTAGTGTGCATAGGCATAAATCACTCAGTTAATATTTACTTATTTTTTAAACTCTATTGGATTAGAACTGAAGTATCAAGGCCCGAGATTTTTACCATCTTTGTCATTTGATACATCTTCAGTATTCTGATAAAGTGAGATCCCAAACATTTCCCGTGTCTGGGGTTTTAAACTGATACTTGAGAGAGAGAAAAGTTAATTCAGGAGAATTTGAGGCATCTTGCTTGCTTTATTGTACCTTTATCTTTTTGATGTAGGTAAATTCAATTTCCAGCTTTGCAGAAAACCAGGAAATGCTTTGAGACAGGGTTTTTTATTTTATTCTTCACATGCTTTTTAGTAAATCAGAGAGTAATATGCATATTTTTGTAAAATATTTTTTTGTATAATGTGTTTCACCTCATTGGCTCAGTTGTTTATAAAATGTGCATTCCTAGTGATCATTTTTAATCTAGGATTCCTTTTGTTTGGGGTTTAGATAGGTTTAAAGGAAATGCTGAAAATGAAAGACAGAAAAAATAATTTAGCAAATGAATCATATGAGAAAACTCTGTGGAAGAATTTAATAGTCCTGTGGTGGGCTGACCATGGCTGGATGCCAGGTGCCCTCAAAAGCCGCTCTATCACTCCCCCTCCTCAATTGGACAGGGGAGAGAAAATATAACAAAGGGCTTGTGGGTTGAGATAAGGACAGTTTAATAAAGCAAAAGTAAAGGTTGTGTGAAAAAGCAAAAGCAAACAAAAAATTTTATTCTCTACTTCCCATCAGCAGGCGATGTCCGGCTGCTTCCCAGGAAGCAGGGCTTCAGTACGCATGGTAGTTGCTCTGGAAGACAAACGTAAATAACAAATACCCCCTTCCTCCTCCTTTCTCTTAGCTTTTTTTTGCTGAGAATGACATCATATGGTATGGACTATCCCTTTGGTCAGTTTGGGGCAGCTGTTCTGGCCGTGTCCCCTCCCAGGATCTTGCCCAGGCCCAGGCTACTGGTGAAGGAGGGGAAATGTTGGAGAGACAGCTTTGATACAGTGCGAGCACTGCTCAGCAGTAGCCAAAACATTAGTGTGTTATCAACACCTTTCCAGCTTCCAATACAGAGCACAGCACTACGAGGGCTGCTACAGGGAAAATTAACTCTATCTCAGCCAGACTCAATACAAGTCCTCATTTAACTCCTAATTGGAACATTTTCTTGAAAGATTGTCTGCCTTGATTATTCTAGTTTACCATAGAACAAATAAATAGAAGACTTATGTGGCTGACTGTATTTGATCTGCTGTCATTAAAATAGCTATACCCAAATGCAGTTCCTCATGTAATAATACAGATTACAGTGAAGTGAGAGAGAGCATGGAGAAAGAAAATGTAATGAGGGGATAGATTGGAATGGTCTGAAGATCTAAAATTGGCTAGAGTTTATAAAGAGTTGTTTTTCATGGCTGCAAAAGAAATTGGAATAATGGAGTCATCCTGAGCCATAAAAATCATTGAAAGTTGGTTACCACTGGAAAATAAAAAGTATACTGTAGAATCATGACTTACATTACAGCAGAGAAATGTTACTCATTTGACAAAAACAGGTGTTTCTATGATACTTTTTTTTTAAACAAAGTTATGTAGTCTTTAGAAGCATAACTATTACCCTTTTTTAGGGGAACATTTAATGATATATTTCTTTGGGAGAATTAATTTCATGAAATCACATTTTGAGATGTTCTGGTGAAGTATGTCTCTTCTGTTGATTATAAAGTGAACCTGAACTTTGATGTCACAGTTAAGTGTCTAAGTAAGGCAAAAGATGTATTTGAAGTCTGAAGGTGATATTACAATGAGTTTCATAAAATCCTAGAATGGTTTGGATTTGAAGGGACCTTCAAAGGTTATCTAGTCCAACCCCACTGCAATGAGCAGGGACATCTTCAACTAAATCAGGTTGCTCAAAGTCCAGTCCAACCTGACCTTGAACACTTCTAGGGTTGGGGACATTAATTGAGGTATTGTTCAGGGCCAGGAATCTAGAAATTCTGTATAAATGGGTAGTGATCTTTTGTGGCCAGCACCAGCTTTAAGGTAATTTTTAGCTCTCAGGTTGTGTCTTGGAAATACATAGACTTCAGAATTTGGAGATCAACTGAATTAGCTGCAGATAAGTGTTTAGCATCTTTTATGGCAGGAATTTCTGTAGCCATGTACTTTCAGCTATGGAAACCCAGTACAAGAGAACTTAGAAAGCAAAACCAGACTGTTGTGCTTAACTGTGGATGTTTGGCAATGATGAATTAAAAGCTGGTGCTGCAGGCATATTCTGATGATACCTCACAGAAAGAGCTACAATATCGCAAAATACTTTTGGGTTTTGGTCTCTTACTTTAGCCTTAAAGGAAATAGATTCATGTATCACTGTATTTTAAAATATATGTAAAAGTCAAGTAAACATAATTTAATATTATACTGATAATATGCTACTATTATTAACACTAGCGAATGGTCATTCTCTATGTAAGATGGCAGTACCTCCTGCTAGTGCTTTAAAAAATGGAATAATTTCATATATTGCAAAAATGCAAGAACCTTAAGACAGAATAGTGGTATCTATTTAAAATGGTCGACCAAAACTCAGTGAAGGTGTATAAACTTCAGTATAAACTTCTACCGTGTTTAATACCAGTGAGATTGATTCACAAGTACAGTTCTTATGTACAACAGAAAGTGTTTGTCAGATTGAACTTCGAAAAGGAGTAATATCTCTTTGTCAACAGGTGAGGTAATGTTAGAAAAGAAGAATGTAATTACTTAAACTTGATTTGACCATGCTGTGAAAAGCAACACATGCTGCCTCATAAAATGATGCAATTTTTACTTTTAAATGGTGTCTGTTCTGTCAGTAACTAACCATCTAATTCTCTACTCCATGCCATGAAGGAGTAGAAGAGTAACTCAAGTTAGTGAAGCTGCAAAAGACAAAGACAGAATGTGGGGAAAGGAGGGAAAGGACACAGAAAAGCAATATTAGTTGAAAAGTCATAGAATTATAGAGTGGTTTCAGTTGCAAGGGACCTTAATGGTCATCTAGTTCCAACCCCCCTGCCAGGGGCAGGGACACCTTCCACTAGACCAGGTTGCTCGAAGTCCCATCCAACCTGGCCTTGAACACTGCCAGGGATGGGGCAGCCACAACCTCTCTGGGCAACCTGTTCCAGTGCCTCACCACCCCCACAGGGAAGAACTTCTTCCTTACATCTAATCTAAATCTACCCTCTTTCAGTTTAAAGCCATTATGCCTTGTCCTATCACTACATGCCCTTGTGAAAAAATCCCTCTCCGGCTTTCCTGTAGGCCCCCGTTAGGTACTGGAAGGCTGCTACAAGGTCTCCCTGGAGCCTTCTCTTCTCCAGGCCGAACAACCCCAATTCTCTCAGCCTGTCTTCATAGGAGAGGTGCTCCAGATCCCTGATCTTCTTCATGGCCCTCCTCTGGACCCACTTGAACAGGTCCATGTCTTTCTTATGTTGGGGGCCCCAGAGCTGAACACAGTACTCCAGGTGCGGTCTCATAAAAGCAGAGCAGAGGGGAGAATCACCTCCCTTGGCCTGCTGGTCACGCTTCTTTTGATGCAGCCCAGGATACAGTTGGGTTTCTGGGCTGCAAACGCACATTGCTGGATCACGTTGAGCTTTGTGTACAACCAACACCCCTAAGTCCTTCTCTGCAGGGCTGCTCTCAATTTTACTCATTGCCCAGCCTGTATTTGTGCTTGGGATTACGCCAACCCATGTGCAGGACCTTGCACTTGGCCTTGTTGAACTTCAGGAGGTCCGCACAGGCCCACCTCTCAATCAATGCTGTAACTCTGTCATAGAACACCACCAAATTTGTCAGGCATCATTTGCCCTTAGTGAAGCCATCTTGGCTGTCATGTGAGGTCTTTTTTTGGTGTGCATACATACACACATACAAATATAAGTTTATATGTCTATGTATATAAATGCCCTTTTGTCATGGTGAGGGAATGTCTTTGGGAAAGCTAAAATTTCCTTTCAGAAGCAGAGATGAAATTTTGCAAAGTAGTCCTTATCTCCAGAATTGCTAAATTGATTTCTCAGATTAAGTTTTAGTGACATTGGCTTTGGTCTTGCAGGGAACTATGATCCTGATCCAGTGAAGTGTGTAAGGATATATTTAATTTATACAAATAACCTCATTATATTAGTTTTATACTGAAATTTAGGTGTATAGGTGAGTGCTCCACTGGGCTGGGATAAAAATACTCATTGCTTTGCTGAACTGAGTGCACTGAGGCAAGAAATAACCATTCAAAGGTGTGAAGTGTATATTAGTGTTACAGCTGTATAGTAGTGTCCTGTGTAAATATAATTCTGTCTGATATTTGGCTCAGATTATTGGCATAGTTTTGATATTTGGCGCTTATACTCTGGAATTCCTCTGCCACTTTTAGTTGTATTTTTTTGAGTGTTCCTCCATTAGCAGACAAGGGGAAAAGTAGCTGATTTCCTTGCAACTGAAGTCAGATGAGAGAATGGCAGTTTTGGTTTTTTTATTAAGTATGAATAAATATGTCCATGCACTTTACCCCCCTCCCCCCTTTAGGAAAAGAAGTAATTGTTCAGGCCACACTGACTTAGCCAGGGGATGTGACAAAATGTTATTGTGGTAAGGTGAGACGTGGCTAAAAGCAAATCTGCCAAAAACATAATTAAGGTAAATGGAAGCCTATATTAATGAAACTCATTGAGAAGCTGATATAGGAAGAAAATGTGGTTTGAGAATAATTATGTGAAAGCAAAATCATCAAGGCTTATTCCATGAAGTAAAAAACAGTTATGCATTCAATGACAGTTTGAAATTAAAAGAAAGTAAAGGATTGCAAATCAATAACAATAAAAAGTGCACTAAGCTAATGGATCCCTTGTTTCAAATGGAAAGTGACAGTTTCGAATTCCGGAGTAAACTCTTAGTGATGGCCCTTTTCATTACCATGCAGCAGCCCTGCCATTTTAGCTTCCCCAGCTGTACTCACTTGGCTACACGCTGCTTTGATCTATGACTCTATTTGCTATGCCTTTCAGGGATAGGGAAGTGGGAACTCATTACTGAGAAACACCCCAGTGATTTGGAAGATAGATTTTCATGTCACCAGCTGATCCCTGAGGCTCAGCGTCCACCCTTTGAACAGAAAGTTAAGTAAAACCTGAGAAGATGTTTTCCATGTTGCTCTTTCAAAAGGGACTTTGCTGACTAACTGATTTAATGGGCATATCTGTTTACAGGCACTTCTGTTTTCCAGTAGAGTAAACGCTTTTCCTTGTAGCGAAGAAATAGCTCGGTGGTTTTCTTAGTCCTGTCTCTTGCTTTTAGCTGTGTGCTATTCCCATAATACTCTGGACCACTGATGCTTGACGTGTAGGAGTTGAAATAATCAGAACTGGTTGGAATATTTAAGGTAAAATAGCGCAAAATTGTACCATAGGAGAAAATCCTGGAGACAGAGGAGCTTTAGTCTCCCCTCACTCCACCGATCTCCTTAAATGCTACAATCATTGTTTCCTGTAAGACAATTCTGATAGCTTTTCCTCTTAACTAGTTTTAAAATATCTTATTTAGGGAAACAATCCGGAGTACCCTACGTATACTGGTATGTTCATGCATATGCTTTGAGACAGCAGCTGGGTTGTATGAATAATTAGTTTTGTTTCTCAGGATAAATAAAGGATGAGTCAACCAAAAACTACATGAGGGATCCTGTTTATGGAAAAAAAAAAGAGAGAAAAGGATTTAATTATGAATCAAATATTATGGCCAATGAAGCTATTTAATGTAAAAATAGGCAAACAGATAAACTCAATTTAAGCCACTTAACATTAGAGACAGTGGCCTTACTTATATCTGCAATGACTGAGGCATTCCCTCATATTTTGAGATCTAGGTTCTATTTACCTTTTTGTTTTTTTTTTTTCAGTATGGTCCCCTTTTCAAAATGGTCCCCTAAATTTTATGCTTTAAAGGGCTTTAGATATGTCACCTCCCTTTTAATGTTTGACTTCATATGAACTATATTCATTTTCTGTAAGTAGAAAAAGTGATTCTTTATATTGTTTTTGTAATATTCACCAGAGAGATGAACACCTAAATTCAGCTCCAAATGAGTATATTAAAGTATCAAAACAGAATATTGAGGAACTATTCCTGAATGTGCACTGGGCATTCACATGCTTTAGCTCAGGAAGAAGTGTATTCAAAGTGTATCACCTGCAGAAGTGAATGGAATCTGGAACTAAGTGAAAGCTAATGTGAATTCATTAAAATTTGGGTTTGGGTTTTTTTGGTGAACAAATTAGCTGAAAAACAAAATGTAAAGACAGCAACCTGCTATCAGTTTTTCAGAAGAACATTTTTGTGTCTTCAGCGAAGAAGAATCACAGCTGTTAGAAGAATAGGTAGGTGGAAAATGTATGTGGGGGTAACCTTTGAAGCCCCGCTTTTAAAAGCAGCTCACAAGAAAACTTAAATGTAGTCTGTTAAACTCTGAAGAACGAGGCAAAGATTTTTAGCTTTGTTAATGTCCATCTTTTAGGGTTTCTTCTGTGAAAGAATTTGGGAAGTAAACAACTATGTTTTTCCTTAGCTAGTTGCAGATTAAGACCTTACTTCTTTCACCTGTTCCATCGCTGTCCCTCCAATGTACTTCCGTATTCTATGGGAAGACACTGGAAGTCTCCCTGGGAGTGACCTTAGTTTACATTACCACAGACTAAAATCCTTGTAGTTCTTTGTGCTAAAGCTTTTCTTTGCATTGAAACAGAACAAAACCAGTCACCTTGCCCGTTGTAGCATTTCAGGTACGAGATGGTAACTGTGAGAGTATTACTCCTGGCTAGTTTGTGCACTAGAAGCTTTTTTGACAAAGTGATAAATTTTGCATCTTGGAAAACAATTGATGTACTTTAACATTATTGAAAATATTCTTATTTTATTTATGTTTTTAACAAGAATGTCAAACATTTTTGTAGTGAAAACGTGGGGAGAAAAAATGGTTCTGAAAAGACAAAAGCAAGTTCGTATTATAAAAACGTTAGAAGCCTTTGAAATAAATATTTCTATGAGCATTCTTCCAAAGTGGCTATAAAATAATAATAAACCATTCTATACTCCAAGCAGAATAAAACTTCTGTTTTGTTATCATGTACATGTTTACAGGTTATCAAGTAAAATACTGGAGGGAGTAATAACTTAACAACTGGTGGAAATAATGGGTGTCATCTTGATATTGTCTAAATAGCTTACATTCACATGATTGGAATTATTTGGACATTTAATTGTTGCTAAAATTGGTAGGTATTATACACCTAATTCCGTCATCCTTGGATTTGGTCTAATTCTCTGGCTTTGCAATTAATGGAAAAATTCTTAGCTGCAGTTTTGAGATTTAGATTCTTCATGCATCCATTTCTCTCTTCAGAAAAAAAATGGTTAAAACGATCCCTAGCAAGTGTCTTGATCCGCTGAGAAGAAATCTGAGGCTCATGTAATGCATCAGTATATGCTGGGGGCCAACCAGGTGGAAAACAGCTGGGCAGAAACAGACCTGGGGGATCCTGGTGGACACCAAGGTGAACATGAGCAAGCGCTATGCCTTTGCCCCAAAGGCGGCTAGTGGTATCCTGGGCTGCCATTAGGCAGTATTGCCAGCAGGTCGAAGAAAGTGATCCTTGCCTTATATTCAGCACTGGTAAGGCCACACCTGGAATACTGTGTCCAGTTCTGGGCTTCCCAGTACAAGAGAGACATGGACAGGCTGGGGAGAATCCAACAAAAGGCCATGAAGATGATGAAGGGACTGGGACATCTCTCCTACGGGGAAAGGCTGAGAGAGCTGGGACTGTTCAGCCTGGAGAAGAGAAGGCTCCGGGGGGTCCTCATCAATGTCTGTAAATACCTGAAATGAGGCTGTAAAGAAGAGAGAGCCAGGCCATCTTCAGTGGTGCCCGGTGAGAGGACCAGAGGCAATGGTCTCTGAACCTCTGAACGTGAGGAAACACTTTCTCACTGTGAGGGTCACTGAGCACTGGCACGGGTTGCCCAGGGAGGTTGTGGAGTCTTCATCCCTGGAGATATTCAGAAGCCATCTGGAGATTGTCCTGGGCAACCTGCTCTAAGTGGCCCTGCTTGAGCAGGGGGGGTTGGACCACATGACCTTCAGAGGTCCCTCCACCCTCAGCCATTCTGCGATGCTGTGGTTCTGTAATTTTATAGTGTTCTCTTGATGTAGTGGTCATCACATATCTGATGATGAGTCCCCAGAGAAGTACTTTATCCAGATTTGAGATAGACATACATACACATGTGGCCATGCATGTACTACACATACATGCATGTGCTGGCCATCTTATGTGTTAAAAAGTTAGCATAGCTTTGGAATTGTTTAGTAATACAGTTGAACTTTCACCAATGAAATGAGTGGTATTGCCATTGATTTCAATGAGAGAAATACTGTGTTCTGTCAGGAGTTTTAATTAATATTACTGTTATGCTATAGCATTAAAGGAGGAGAATTAAAATTGGGAACTCAAAGACGAAGTTGAAAGTTGTATTTCTTGTTTAACCAGTGGCTTGCTCTGTGACCTGGTGAAAGCTGTTTTAATTATCTGTGCCTTCATTTTCCAATTTGTAGAACCCAGATAATAAAATGCACCTACCTTGCAGGGGTGTCGTGAGTTTCAATGAGTGCCTGTAAAGCTCTCTGAGCTCCACAGATAAAAGATGCTATAGCAGTAGGAACTTTTATTTTTGTTATATCATTATAATTTATGTTAGCTTAGCTCTGTGACATTAATCTTCCTTTATCAAGAGACTTATAACTCACTCCTGGCTACCTCTCTTGTGCATTAGAATTTTCTCTATGTACCAAACACATATGTCATATTGCTATATAACCATGTTGAATTTTATATCTATATGCACTGTGTATTCACGA
This sequence comes from Leptodon cayanensis, assembly GCA_027564655.1. Taxonomy (NCBI): domain Eukaryota; kingdom Metazoa; phylum Chordata; class Aves; order Accipitriformes; family Accipitridae; genus Leptodon; species Leptodon cayanensis. The sequence goes on from JANXJC010000032.1 coordinate 24,280,789, forward strand.
GATAATAGATATTTTTTAAAGCTGCTGGAAATAATTCTTGCTCATTGATTGTGGTGATTTTACTCTTGACTGATGTTATATTTTTACCTGTTTTTAAAAGTATTGCAATAAATTAATAAATAAATTCGTTCCTTGGTTTTTAAGTGGGGCTCAAATAAAGTGTTGTGTCATGTGGCATTATTTCCCTTTGTTGAAGTGTATCAGTATGAAAATCATGATGTGGACCTGCCTTGGTAACTGCATTATTGCATATCAAACATTAGGAGAAGTACAATGCTTCACCTTGAAGAATGAAACTTATTTACTGCTCACAATGTCTAATATATTACCATTATTGTATATGAAATAGAGAAATTGTACTAGCAACTATTTGTTGCATAGCATTTGCTTGCACGGCTAATATCCTTCAGCAAGTAATCAAACGTATTGCATAATGCCAGAAGAGTTTTGAAGGGAAAAAGCTATGTAAAGCAGTATTAACAATAGGGCATGTGGTGTCAACTGATGGATGTTCTTGCCTTATGTATCAGAGATCATCGTTAAGAGCTGCTGACACAGATCTCTCCTTCCTGTGTAAATCATTAAGTTTCAATAAGCAGTATCTGCAAAATCATTTTCACTTGGTTTTGTTCCTATTTGCTCTAAATGCTTTATAGGCCATTTTTTTTTTGCTAATGCCCTCCTATTGTTTGCAGAGTTGCTTGACATTTTGAGAAAGGTGAGGAGTCTTATTTTTGTCTTTTAGCATTGTTTCAGAGACTTGACTTTACTGATATAAGTGAATGTGAATATAGAAATACAATTTCTATAAATATTATATAGTAATGTTAATTAGATTGATTAACTAATATTAATTATATTATTAATTCTTTTAAATTATATCATGTAAAACCGTTATTAATGATTATATATTGTTGTTTAGATAATATAAATAATGATTAAGGTGAATATATAAATAATACATTTGATTGTAAAATGTAATACAATTTCTAATTGTTTTGCTGTGTTTATGGTTATCGCATGGTTTACAATAGTCAACAAAATTATTACTAGATTATAAGACAAGTGGATGATGGTCAAGTAATTGCTGCAGAATGTGAAAGAGATGTTTAAGATGTTCCTGCTTTAAGCTGTATTTTCAACAACTCTCTGTCCTTCCATCTCTTGGACTGTGGGACAGATTATTCAGTTAATCTCAGAAGCAGTTTAATGTAGTTTGTATGGCTTTGTGTTAAAGCACACTACAGTGCATTCATGCCGTGTGTCCAGTTTGCATTGATGCAGATGAAGAATATTATCTACACATTACTTCTGTTGTGAGGCAGAAATCTGTGATGAGAAGGTTGACGGTGGAAAACAGAAGCATAAAGAGCCATACAGGCTTTTTGCAATTGTTTGACCAAAGCCACAGTTCAAACTCCTTTGATTTAAAACGAAAAGTCTAGGTTCATACTTGGGTACAGCGGCATGTTTAGGTAATTGTAAGTTTAGGTATCTAGAAAACTATTTGCATGGTGAAGATCGGATCCTGAGGTGGATATTTGCTGACCAAAGTGTCTTTTTCCAATCTAATTATTACACTATTTCACTTGTAAGAGTGTGCTTCTTCATCAAAAACAGTGGCATTTTACACACATGTTGAACTGGTAATAGTCAGTAAAAGGAGAAAGGCACATTCTTGAATACAATTAAGCATCGCTTCTGTCACAATCAAACATTATAATACGTTTTTCAATAGTACTTCAGTTTCTTCTTTTCCATTTATTGGTTTTACATACTGAAACAAAAGGAGTACTTTCATGCAAATGTCTCTAATTGTATTAATGTTGGCAATTTTATTTAGAATGGATGTTTTGCAACCATTTTAACCTCAAGCCAATACGTTGTTGCCCCAACCAGCCTAATTTAATTGATGCCACAACTGAACAGAAGTGATTCATTCCCAGCAACTCTAATGTTTTCATGAACTTAGTACATAGTGAGATGAAGGGTACATTCATGTCGTGCAGAAAATTTAAGCTGGAAGTTAAAGTTTCTACTCACAAAATAAGACTTCTAATGATTGACAAATTTAATCTTGAGCAGGCTTCCTTTCTACTTACAGAAACATTGAAATATTTTAAGGCTCTGTAGTTATATCATGTATTTCAAGTGAGATTTTGGAAGAGGGTTTTTATTATATGTGTAAAAAAACAGATTGCGAATGCTCTGAGGTAGAAGGAAGTTTGATTAAGGCCTTCTGGAATGTTTAAAACTTGACAGAAATTTTCTTCTCAGTAGAAGTTTTGCCTTGGATTGTAATGGAGCCAGGGTTCAATCTCTTAAGTCTCAATATTTCTTTGCACTTTATCAGAACTGGGAAACTCAGAGGTTAACTGGAAAAAAACTGAATAATTATTTTTTAAGTCAGACATTGGATTTGTGGTTTTGCTTTTTCTTCTAGCATGTCAAACAGTCTTCAGTAACCAAATTTCTCCATTGTTTTTTTCTGGTGTAGTTTTAAAATCTCTCACTAATCATTATTGTGTGTCTTTTTATTAAAATACTCGACCTGCCTAAAAAGGAGCTACTTGTATGTTTCTTTCTTTCTTTCCTTCTTTCTTTTTTTTTTTTCTTTTTTCTTTTTCCTTCCTATTGCCAGTCATGTGTCAAGCTGCTGAGTTTCTTTTCAGATACTATGTATCAATAGTGTGGCATAGTTGGCTTCCTGCAGTCTTTTATCAGCGCTTGATTCCGAGTGAGTATTTTTAATTGGATGACAACACTAAGAATCCTATTCACTGATGACTTGTATGCATCGTGTATGTGGCTTGCTTTTTTTTTTCCTCCTCTCTCCCCCCTACCTATATTCAACAAAAAAAAGATTTGTTAGCAAGTTATTTGATTGATTTTAAAGCAAATAATGTGAAAGACAACTTGTCAAGCTTAGCACGTTTCTGAAAGTATTTTGTAGTGAGTTGTATGTGATAAAGCAGAACTTTTGAGAGAGTCACAAAGTCCCTTTCATTCAATAATAATGAAATAATGTATTTTAACTGCACATTGTGCATTAAGGAAAAGCCACTTTGCTGCTGCTAAAGCTTTTTTTGATACATGCTGATTTTATTATTTCTTCACAGGGATGTTTTTTGTTGAGATATTATTAAGCAAGAAATGCGGTTTTGATAAGAAGCAATAGCCTTTGTTCAGAGTAAGGCTGCCAACTTCCCCAGGTTGTGAGAGATACTGAACTCATGCTCAAGTGTTACTGGATTTGAGCTCTGCTAAAGAAGGCTAGAAAAGTCACTCCATTCAAATTGAAAAAGAGAGTTATGGGAAATGTGAAGGGAAGAAAGAGAGAACAGAAGTGGAAGAGAGCATACATTATATGCAAAGTCATTTCATAGAAAGGACAGGGAAAGTTTCAAATGAAAAACTAAAGCCTGTAAGATCTTTACATCTGTTAATGTTAGCGCATTACCATCTGGCGGTATAAATGGACGAGTCACATGCAGGATGATGAAACAGATTTCAAAATAATGAATAAAAATAAATGTTAGTCTAGCTAACTGCTAGTTTATCCTGCTGTTGGCACACGAATTTATAGAGAGAGCTGGTGATTATTAAAATTATAATCAAAATCATGAGTCATATATGCTTAATGAGAAATTTCATGTGAGATGCAAGTTTGCATTGAAATGAATCTCCACATTGCAAAGAGTGAAGAGAGTAGTCTGCCATCACCACATTTGCTTGAGAGTATTAGTTAATGAAAGAAATGGCACAATTCTGAACATGTGGTATGGTCTTGTTTATTGCAATTAAGTTCATTGTTACCTTGGATGGAAGTCCCTGTTTAGAACTATAGAAGAACAGCAAAGACGTAAAATCTTTCGGTGTATTCCTTCTTTCCATTTAGGAAACCTTTGCCTCTCCACCCCACCCTTGTGTAATATGCTATCTATGTTTTTCTCTTCTTAATGTTATTACATTGCTGCTAAGTATGCTGGCTAGAACCTGAATAATTTTTCCTGCTTGTTTATTCCTTTGACTACTTCCTTTGTGTAATATTCCATGTTGTCATTAATCAATTTGACATATATTTCTCTCCTCTGAATTTCTTTTTACTATGACAGTGCACTTTGGAGGCCCACACCAAGAAGTGAAAAATAGGACAAACTTCTGTCTTTGCGAGTAGACAACAAAGCTGTATAGGCTCGCATTTTCTTAAATTGCTTATGCGGCCGACTCAAAGTATTGCAACTCTCAAGTTAAAAACATTAAATTAAAATTAATCCTGGTTTAATTAAATTATTGTGTTGTTGGGAAAGCATCAGTTTGCTTTAGCTCACAGAAACATGATGATGCTGTTCTTTAAAGAATGCTTTTTTCCACATTCATGAATAAGTTTCTAATTTTCTTTAGCAGCACGTTTTATCCCGATCCTGAAAAGCGCTGATCTGCCAAATAGTCCCAACTATTTTATTGGATTTTGATAATCTAAGTTCATGTCAAGGTTAAGCTTTTTTTTGTGGTGAAATGGACTTTCCATAGAGTATGTATGTCTAAATCACTCGAGAAAAAAAAAAATCCCTATGGAGTACAGAAATTTCCTTATGGAGCATTTTTGTCCAATATTACATGAGAGAGACAAGTAAATATGCATGAGTAAGAGACAACCTCTTCCTTTGACTGATGGAGTATTTTGGTTTCCGTGTTAAAGAGAGGATATCCATTAGAATACAGTCTGGGTCACCCATTATATATAGTTATGGTAATATAATTATTGTTCCTAGAGCAGAATTACAGGAAATAGTTGGATCCTGACAAAAAGGAAGTAGATTTCCAGATTCCAAATTATGAATGCCATATGATTTATATGGGCTGAAAAAATGAATCACTGATTTCAGTAAAGATTGCTTTAGGGGATTATCAGATCATCCTGCAGTGCGTGGGTCTGTGCAAGTAGTCAGTGCTTTGGAATATTTACTTTACTTGTGATTTCTGTGACATTCCATCATATAATCAGGGATGCAGCTATTTTTCCATTATATTTAATAAAACCTGAAGCCTCAAGCACAAAAAACATGCATTCCTGAAATAGGAGATTCATTTAGAAGAGAGTAAGAATGCTTGCAGTTATGGTTAATAGTCATTGGCAGCAGACAATGGCAGTTCATTAGTCCTTCTTTGGGTTTTTTTTGTTGTTTGGGGTTGTTTGTTTTTTCTGTGTGTTGGTTTTAAATGGTGACCAAGAGCCACTTAGATTAATTGGGTGTATTTCTGTCATTTGTAGAATTGGTCAAACTCCTGTGAAGGTTCCTATATGTCATTAATTTAGGTTATAATTCCAAACTGGAGAAAAAAAATGGAGATACTTAATAGTTAGCTGGAATGTCTCTGAAATATTGTTAGATGTTTTCATATATTTTGATTGAAGTTTTAAATGAGTGTTTAAAATTCAGAAATCATTGCCCAGTTCTTATTTTCTGTTCTAGACATTGTGGAAGTACTACTGTTTAATCAGTCGTATTCAGTAGGAGTTACCAGATTATGTTTTCTTAATGTTCACTGCTCTCTGCCAGCGCCCATCCCAAGATTCTGCTTTCAGAAATGCTTTCACAACTTAGCTGACAATAATGCAGATGATTTCAGAAGAGGAAGCTTGGTACAACATACTTTACTCTCCAGTAGTGATATTTGCTATGCAAAGTTCAAAGGAGCAGAAAATTATTGTTCAAAATGGTTGAGATAGTTCTCTGAAGATAGGAAGGGAGCAATTGTATTAAATGTCATATTTTCTGTTACCACTTTTCGGAATATGACAGCACTATAAAATACTGCCAATATTTGTATGGTACCATATAATGTATCTAACAACTGGCCTTCATCTTCTTTTATAACAAGACATGAATTAAGTATGTTTACAGTTGGCAGCAATCCATTTCAGTGCTAGGATATGGCACTGGAATTATGTGCTTCTCCCCAGCCCTTTCTCTGCTGCCTTTTAAAGAACATGATGACATTCTCACGATTTAAAAGGTATTATATGGAAGAAAATTGTAAGCCTTTGTCTTCTGACAGCAGAAGAGAATTACTGACCATTTAAATAGCCTATGTGTTTTGTCTAAATAAGTGATTCATATTTGACTTTTCATAATGTCTTTTGTTAGTTTCTGTGAAAGTGAAGAACAGCATGCAAAATATGGAGACTCAGACTTTTAAAAATTGCTGTTAAAAGTTATGTTTTAGAGTAAGAGCAACCATCCATCTTTGATCTTCCTTCTCTACAGTGTTTCTCTAGTAATTCAAGCCCAAAAGAAAATAAACAAAGGAATAGTAGGTAAATGTCTTAGTTTTTACATTGTTATTCTTGTACATTTAGCATTGCACCATTGTGTTGCTGTTGGCTGAAATCGTGAAATGCATAATTTATTTACATATTTATACTACAACAACTTTAATCTGCAAAAATTCAGCTAAAATTTTTCATCAGATACAGTCCAGTTACTGTGAAATTTGGGATTGAATTATGATGTGATAACTGATTAAAATGTTGGCCACTTGAGGTGTGCCATGGAGAGAGCAGTATAATCTGTGTTGAGAAAACAGTAGAAGGTCCATTGGAAATAGTGTTGCACTCTCTGGACCAGTCTGGATGAGTTTTGCTATACACAAAGAGACTGCAAGCCAGATACACTCCAACTAAAAGTAGTAAGCAGTATTTTATTGACTGAGACACAAAGATGTAGCTAGAACTAGCGATCTGCTAGGCTAACCACTACTATGTTTCATCACCCTCGATGAGGCCCTTGGTGAGTCCGTGCTGGCCAGGTGGGGAAGGGTCAGCTGCTGCTGCGCTTTGGAATGGGATGATCCATGATATTCCTGAATTGCCATGTTCCAGCTCTGGTTTTCCCCTTAGATTTTTATACTTTTTTTCACATCCTTGGTTTTTCTCTTGAACCCTTGAGCTGCTGACAATCCTTTTCTCCTCTGTTTTACCTCTGTCTGCAGTTTTACCTTTTGTGTCTTGCGTGGCTTCAGGCTATGTACTTTGTCACAGCTCTTTCCTGTAACATAGCGGATTTTTAAAAAGTCCCAGCCGATGTTATGCACCTGCGCTGTGTCAGAACTAGTGTGGGGTCGCAGAAAACCGAACCCCTCCAGAGAGAGATAGAGGAGGATTTTTTTTGCTGAAGCATTTAGGGGCTGTTCCACAGCTTGAACCTGAAGTGCTCTTGGTTCCATTAAGTCAATACTAGTATTACTGTTGAACTAAGGAGGCCTAAAATTTCCTCTTAATTCTCTAGATGCTCATTCCTGAGACCTTTCAGCAATTACTTTCCTTAACTGCATTTTAAATTAATAATAGTGATTTTATTTTGATATGTACTTAATATGTAATGCTTCTTCTTCAAAGAAGATGTAATGCATATGTTTTTAAAAAAGCATGTACGTTTTCTTACTCATTTGATCAAGAAAAAAGGTGACCTTTTTGTTCCAAGAACTAACCTAATTTATAGATGCAGGATTCCACAAATGTTTTAGATTCTTGAAGAGTCAGAGGAAAGTAGCATAGACATAAACTTAGGTTATAGTAGAAGTGGATTGATAGATTCTTAAACAGAGGTTTGCGGTAGATTTTGGCTGGGATGAAACATAAGGATTCTGTTTTGCATCTTTCCTGTCTGATTTCCAGAGCACTATAACAGGTGCAGTGGTGGGGTTGCCAAATGGATCAGTCTTTTCCATGTCTTTCATTTTCAACTCTACATGTCTCATCCACTGAGTATTTCTTAAAAATTTCTTATGATACCCTTCCTCTTTCTCGACCTTGAAATGGTAACCAGGAATTGAAAGAAGAGGTTGAAGAAGACACAGGGTTGGGAGATTAACAACAGAATTTGTAGGTGGATGGAAAACTTCTTCAATCTCTCATCCAGCTGTGACCTGCTTGTCAGAGTGTAATGCTCTTTATTCTAATGTGCTGACTCCAGTGTATCTGTATGAAAAAAAGAAAAAAACCCAATACCTTAAGCTCTGCTTTTGGAATCCATCCAGAAATATTTTCCTCTAAGCTTGTAAGAAACAGCTGCCAGGACTCCATGAGTCCCATAACATACAGCAGTGAGTACTCCTCATGAACATTGCATTAGTATATGTGCTTGGTCAACAGTTTCACAGAGGATTGAGCCAAAGATATACAGAGAAGAAACAAGGTCTTCAGGGACATTGCTGTACTTTCTGCCAAAAAAAGAGAGTGGAAACAGAAAAATGTCTTTCTTTTATGCTTACTTTCCACTTCTCATTCAACTGAACATTTGTGGAAGTGCAGTATGCTGTAGGTATCTCTGATTTCACTTGTCTTTCCTTTTAATATATTGAGAACTCTGTTTGCAAGTTCTGAGCTTCACCCCTCTGTTATAAACACATAGCTGGACAAGCCCAACCCCAAGACCTATGCCTCAGATAAATGTTTCTAAGAATTTTAAAGTAATCAAATCTGCTTTTAAAACAAAATAAAAATTATACTGGTATCCATGGTGTCTGAATTTTCATCCATGCAAAAATGGTTAGCTGAATGCAGGAAGAATTGGGGCACAAACAGGAAGAAAAAGGGTTACAAAAAATGCTGTAGACTTAATTGCCTGACCTGAACAAGATCAACTTTCATGTGTGTACCTGAAAGAAATAAATGGTGTATTGCCTTGTTTTCTAACATTAGCAGTTTGTACAAAAAAACCCCCAGGGTTAGTTAGACACTGGAAGATAGAGCTTTAAAGAGAACTAAAATTACCCTGTTAGTGGCATATGTGATTCAGCAGGTGGTGCTCTTCCCTCTGCTAATCATTGATGAATCCAGCGTTGGGGCTGTGATAGAAGACTGCCTCATACAACTTAAAACTCTAGACATCTGTGGTTATTCGGTAGACCATGTCACAACAGTAATGACAGTAAAAATTAAGAGCACGTTTCAGATGAAGCCAAAGCTTACTTTTCCCTATGCGCACACTGCCTCTCCCTCTCTTTCTCCTTCCCCTGAAGTGTAAGCATGGACTGGAGCCTGAATACTCTCTTTGCCCTGTGGCCAAAAGCAGTATTCAACATCTCTGACTTGAGTAACTATGTTGACAGGTTTGCCTCATTTGCCCAGCGGGTTTCTTAATCATAATTCTGTTGCTAACAGTTAATAAACACACCCCCCCCCCAAAAAAGGGGGGGGGGCAACAGAAACTGTCACCACTGTCACAGCTATGGATAACGAATGACGGCAATGAAACAGTCTCATGGGTATTTTCAAGTGGACACCCTTCTCTTCAGCTATACCTTCCTTTCAGTGTCTTCCCAGTAATAGCCCCTCTAGCACACTCCTCAGAACCCAAGAGCCCAGGAAGGCAGGACACTGCTGGAGTCCCAGCTCTTCCTATACTGTTAATGCATTTCTTTTTAATTCCAGACACCGGTCTATTCTATTAAATATTCTTTCCATCAGTCCTTTCTCAGACACCTCAAGTTTTTCTTGGTCTAACACATAGGACACTATGGGCTGTTTCCTCTTAGCTGGGGAAGAGAGAGTAACGATATCAGAAGACAAACCACAGTGCGAAACTACCCACAGGGAATCTGTGCATTCGTGTTGATGCTCTTTTGAGTGCAATCACAGAGCAGCCAGTCAGCCGTGCTTGGCATCTGGAGTCCCAAGAAGAGTGATGTTGCAGTGCCAACTTACAATTTGGAGGTGCCAAACAGGTGCCATTTAGTAAATTATCTTTGAGCGCTGTCAGATCTCTTTTGACCTTACCAAGCTGTGTATCAACATATAATATTGACTCAGGTTTTTATGTGGCAAAGTGTAACTTTAAATACAAACACAGAGCAGAAGGAGGTAAGTTAATATTCCATTCTCATGTCTTTTTCACTTCTGCTTCTGTTCTTCAGCAGCTAGAAGTGAACAAGACATCATGGGCTTGTATGTCAGTGTAATGCAAACTTTTACGTGTAAAACCATATTGTCTATAGGCATATGAACATTATAACAATAGGCTTATATGGCCATCATTGTTACAGGAGGACTGAAAGGGCTTTGGGATGAGGTATATGAGTCTAGTTTAAAGTTTGATTTAAATAATGCACAATAAACATAGGTTGCTGAAGTGCTTTAACATTAAATGAATCCTCTCTGTATGGTCATCATAAAAATGTGAGCTCTCGCCAGCAAACCATTATAGATTCGATTTTTGTTGTGTAGGAACATTCTGCTGTATTGTTGGCATTCATATGTGTGGTGTCAGTTTTTTATTTTTAGTAATTATTGCATGTTTCTACATTTTATTATAAGGTGCTTTTGTTTTGACTCTACTTATGCATTATAATGTTTACATTAATGTATTGTTTATTTGAGACTGAATTTCTAAAAACAGGGGAAAAGGTAAGTAGATCTTTAAGATTTTTCTAAGCCTTTCTTTTGTATGGTACGTGGTATTAATAATGCCCTACAGGGAAATAATCCAAAAACTTTATTGTAATACTGTGGTTCAGAAAGGAAGCATGACAGCCGTACATTACTACTAATTGAATTTAATGAGCTTCTTAGCACCATGCAAGTGAGTCTTTGAAATAGAAGCTATTCAGTTTAGATCATTTGGATTATAATTAAATAATTTCACATTTACCACAGGGGCAAGTTTAATCTTAATTAGACCTTTTTATGGAAAGGTGATGCCGTATATCTTCTCATCTGTATAGGTGTACACTTTTGAAATACTTACGTTAATCAAAGTTTAATGTTGAGATAGATAAATACGGCAGCATTTTCTCTAGGGAAATTTTAGTAGTGATGCGGTTGCTCATTTTGAGAAAATTAAAAGATATTTTCTTCAAAATATTGTTATGTCTACAATTTTAACAGATTGATACCGGACAATTTGTCTAACTGAATGATATTTTGACTTTAGAACAGTTGCAAAAGAGAGGAAGCTTCAGTCTGTATTGTTAAAATTACAGAAAACTTACGAGTCTTTGTTACGTTAGCTGATTGAAGTGAAGTTGGGCTTGAACTTGCTTTCACTGCTATTATTTTCTTACGCTACTTTTGATCTCACTGAAATCCTCAATAAAGTTTTGAACCACAGTCTCAGATTCACTTAACAGTGAGGAAGAAATTGCCCACATGTTAAATAATCAATGCAGGTGATGGGTTAGTTGAGCTAACACTGATAAGATATGTATGCTGGTATTTAAGTCTTCTTCCCCTTGGTTACAAAATCTCTATATTCAGTTTCTTTTTTCTTGCAATATGCTTTCCAAAACCTTGCAATACATTTTCCCCCATTTTTGGAGGATTAAGTATCTAACAGGAATACATGACTGACTGTGTTTTGTCATCTCAGTTGAGAAACAAAGGATTTATTTTTTTTTTTTACAAGATGACTGCTAACTTAAGTTCCTAGAATCTGAGGTGCCTCACTTCAGTACAACAAGGACTTGCCTGTCCTCTTTCCATAGGTTCAAGTTGCCTTTAATTTCTTTGAAAGTCAGTTTGAAATGCAAGTACTTATCAACCCTGCAAAAGAGGCCATAGATGACTCAAAGCTGTAGGCATCATCCTGTAAAATTGAGAAGTCTTTTACCTTTAACAGTAGTTAGTCTCTCCAAGTGGGTGGTGGTGAGAAAGAGCTTGTAGTACAGCTACTTATACCGTTTCTGCTCTGTGGATGAAGAGAATACTTAAGTCTCCAGGGCTGTCAATCCAGCATGAAATCCAGATATTTTTACAATTATTATTTTAGCTCTGTGAGTCATTCTGTGATACATAAGGTTATGTGCAATAAATAGATAATGGGTTAGATCTAGCCAAAGTGTTTAAGTGTGATACTGGAGATGCACTTGTTATGCTTTTTTGTCTCTGTGTGATTTTGTAGAGATATTTCTAGGTATGTAAAAGGAATGATTCAAGCTTAGGTAATAAAACTTTAAATTCTGCTCATTATCTTTGTATTTAAAAAACCAAAGAATATATAGCAAGAGTGTGTGATTGTCATTTCAGACACACGCACTCATGTCTCAGTCTCTTGATTCAGTTCCACTAGCCATATCTGATCTGATACCTCAAAACAACTGATAACCCATGGTGCTGTATGGAAACAGAAGAACTTGCGAAGACCTAAAATTCTCCATAACTCTAGCAGCAGTTTGTTTGCTGCACAAACAAGGGTGTTGATTATACTTGATTTAGCCTTAATGAACACAGATGTATTTAGTCATGCAGTTATTCAGCATTTAGATATCTAGACATAATATTTGACTCGGTGATATCGTCAGCATTGATGCTGAGAATTGAAAATGCTAAACAAAGATGAAAAATGCTAAACAAAGGTGTTCTCAGTAGTATGCGGAAAAGTTTGTTATTGGTTTGTTGGGGTTTTTTTGCCCCCGGTGGAATGTGTTAAAGAGCAATAAGGGAGAATAAAATATATTCAATGCATCTGTCTTACTGTTTAGCATCTTGTGTGTATGTCTTGACATCAGAAAATCGTACCTCTCAAACCTTCTTCACATGCAAATCTTGAAATCAAGTGCAAGTCTTCCATGGCCTTTGTAACATTTTCAGCGGTGTTTCTCCATAGTGTTTCAGCATATAGGAATAAATGATACCTACAGATGAATTAAAATCTGAGCATATACAAACACCAGTCAGACATATTTAGATTTTAGATTTTAGATTTGGATTCCTCTACAAGTTTAGGAGATGAAGCTGAACTTAGGAACATGACTGCATGCCAGCATCACTCCACTGAGCTTACAATTATTTCTACAAAATGCAAGGAGAAGGGAAATCAAGCATTTTTAGAATAAGAATTTTAACATCCACTTACCATACTCATCAGGTTAGTATATCTCTTCCTTTACTGTATTGAAAAAAATCCAAAGTACTTCCTAGTGACACTTTTCTTCATTGCTCCTTGTCTTTTTTTAGAAGTTTTCATAATGGGCCTAGGACAACTAGTTATTAATTGAAAGTTGGAACTGTATAGACCTGGCATGCCCTGTGCCACTGTATGTGGTAGGCATCAGTATGACAAAACTAATATTCCAAACTTATGCTATCCTATATCTGAGCTGACTCAGTAGGCACAGTAGGTTTTGAATGCAGAATTGGTTTGACTTCCACTTAACGCTGTAGAGAAGTCTTGTTAAAGGCAGGTGCACGGTCACTTCATCTGTTGTTCTGAGAGCAAGAGGAGAAGACTTACTTCTGATTTAGCGTTGACACAGTAAAAGCCCATTAAAAGAACGAGCATATTACTGCTAGTGAAGAGGCTAAGAGTTACCTATCAAGGAGAGGTAATTTCCTTGATTTGATTTTGATATGTCATGAATATGTACTTTAGAAAGTAAGTGAAAGTATGTAATACAAATGAATGTTTCAAACAGCACTAGGGAAATGGAACAAATTAATGGTTAAGCTATTCCACAGGTGTTTATAACATCCTCTTTCTTTATGATGGTCTCTATACTTGAGTTTCTCCTATTTTCGGTAACCAAGTTTCTGCCAAATGGCTGAAAAGAGTATACTTGACAGATGACATCCTTTCTTTTCCCCAGTTTTTGCCATCTTTTTCTTTAGGAGGAAAAACAAATATGCAATTATATTTTGTCACTTGAATATGAAGAATTCTTACCTGTAAGTTATGTTAGTTTTACCCAGACTAGGTTATGATATATAAACAATACATCTGATCCTGGCTATTTTTACCTTTAATCTCTGTACTTGCGAAGAGAGATTTTTCTTATTGCTGTTGTGGTTTGTTTTTTTTTTTTTTCTTTTTGTTGTAAAATAACTGGAAATGGTGGCCTTATAATACAACTGTTGCCAGAGACTGTCATCCCAGTGTATGTTGGGGCAGTGGCAAAACTGTAATTCAGCTACCCTTGACACAGCGGGGCTTTTTGAACACCTCCGCCTCTCTTATTCCTTAGAGGAGTACAGACTCTGCCATCCTATCCTACTAGTTCACATTCTTATTTTCCTATATTCTTCCATGACTTGAGGAGTCTTGAGACAATTTATCACCTCTCTTCAGGGCATGGTGGTGCTGGGTTGACGGTTGGACTTGATGATCTTAGAGGTCTTTTCCAAACTTAATGATTCTATTCTATTCTTTTGTCCATGTCACTTAAGATAAAGATTCAGAAAGTGAATATACTGTATTTTAGGGGAATCTGCTTCAGTAACCCTTTCCAATGTGGTATTTAACCAAGATACAGGTGCCATATAGGTGAAGAGATCAAGGTCTGAGAAGTGGAGGGGTTTGACAGTGTTGCTATGCTTTTGTGTTATATCTCATTAATGCTTAAGAGCGAGTTATTTTTCATTTAGTTGAATAGGTGTGTTTCATTGGACCTGGGGAATTTGTTCACCAAACAAGGTTATTATATTCTCTTCCCACCACCAGCCCCATCTATTTAGGAAAAAAGCACTAGAGTAAGACAATCTAAGATCCTTAGCATAAAATAGTGAAGGACTCCAAAGCTACATTCCAACTTTTCCTCCCCATCTCAAGGAGTATAAACCAGAGCAGCAGAATGGAGTATCTTCTCAGTGCTAGGCTTTAAGATTTTCACAGTACTTCAAAAGCTAGTCGTTTTTATAGCAGTACATAGTTACAGATGGACGTGACGCTTTCTCTTCAACGTCCCCTTGGTTAACTGCTTATCAAGAGTCTAGAGACACTTCCAAAAAACTTGGAAAACTATTTGGAACTATAGTAAAACTGTGACTATTTAATATGTATATGTATTTTAACAAAAAGTAATAGAAAAAACATTACAAGTTATGTTTTATATTTCTTGTCGCTGTTACATACATGAACCTCTAATACAAGTTTTTTTGGAAAGTCTTCTGCAGGTGAGTGGATTTGATGCTTCTTAGTATCTGATAATGATGGGATAACTGGTGGAAGGCCAGCACATACTCCTCAGACCTACTGTTCCTGTTTCTTTGGAGAACTGACTGATCTTCACTGCCTTTCTTATGTGTTCATCCTGCCACTGAACTGATAAGAAAACATAAGCTGAAAATAATTTAGTAAACAGTTCATTAATACACTTGGTAGTGTGTTGGTTAACTTGTTCAAATTATCAGTCTGGAGACTTCAACTGTGTCTGTAAATTCTTCAGACTCTTTGTGATGGATAGCGAGCTTTCATCCATCCAGCTCTTTTAAACTTGATTTTTAGTTAGCTAGGTGATGGTCTGAATGAAAGGCCAATTAAGTGAAACATATCTTAATAATAATTACATATCACTAAAATGTTAATTTCCATTAATTAAAATTACCACTTATATTGGTCATGAAAGGGAGCAGAATATGCTGGTACACGTTGTCAGATTCCAAGTTAAGTGGAACCAGTCAAGAGAAGACACCTAAGTATTGCAGTAGACAGATAATGAAAATACGGAAAAGCTTGATGTGCAGCAGAGAAGTGAAAGTAAATAGAGCGCTAGCACACGTAAGAATAAGGAAATATATTGAAAATGCTATGCGATTATATAAATCAACAACGCTGTTTCCTTTGGGTACTGGATTCAGACGGGGTAGGTATTTACTTTTGCAGAGTCGATAAAGCGCAGCCCTGAGATGGAACATAAATACTTCTATTGCAAGGAAAGGAAATGGCACCTGTGTTTCTATCTGCATGTTGTCTTTGAGAAATTACTAGTATGGCCTTCATAATCTTATCTGAGCAGAAATACTTAGCTCGATAGATCATTAAGTGCTGTCTTTGACACTGTGACACGTCTGTATTTAGTGTTCACCAAATTTTGAATGCAGATCTGAATATGTTTCCAAACCTGATTCTGTTTTCTCCCTCGGCCAATTTGTTGTTCTGGAAAACGTTAATATTTGTGTCCTTTTTAGTATGTGTCGGAATTGCTAATGTAGTTCAGCTGTACCGCGACTTTGAAACATTTAGAAGAAAATAAAGAGAAAACAAAGCCTCTGTGAATAAAATCTAGTAAGAATACATTTCTATGTTCAACTTTCACTTTTTGTCAGGTAATCAGTAAAAGAAAATGCCTGGAGTATTGCAAAACCCACTCAGTGTGCATGCATATCATTGTATCCATCCATAACAACTCCATCAGTAAAGCTGGGGGTGATGAGGAATGACTAGCAGTAGGAGCTACTGAAGTAAATAATCATACAAGTAGGAATAATTGAGAACTCCATCTCTGGATGTATTTCAGGCTGTTTTGAGACCATTTATATTTTAATGTGCCTAAAGTACCACTATCTCTAAACCTTGTTTTGCTTCTGAAGGGGCAACGAGTGTCAGAAAGATTCTTGATTTCCGAAGTAAATACCATACTTTAATGGTAATCCTGTGAACATCACAATGGAACACGAAGAGAATTCTGTGAATTGGCTTATGTCACTGACCGACTAGGGATGGATAATGTACCTTCAGTCAGACTACATTGCACTGTATTACATTTTTCATGTATCTGCATCTTGGGATTATTTTTTTCTTCTGAATTTTCTCCGAAAATTCCCAGATCTGCAGCTCTTGGGAGGATTACTCCCACTTCTTTTGAGTAACTTTGATATTTATCCATCTATAATCAAATATATGTATGCCTGTGCTAATAGATTATATAAAGATCTTTGATCTTCCTTCCTTTTTTCCCCTTTTTTTTCAGAGCACTTGGCTTTTGCTATATCAAAGTCAGAAATCATAATAATTATCACAAAAGAACGTTCTTGTTTTCCAGCTGAATCTACTTAAATTCCTATAAAGACTGAAATAAGAGGGTAGAATGATCTCCTTTTTTGGCATCAAAGGGTAATGTTCCATGTATGGATATCCAGACTGCCCAGCCCAGTCACTTCACCATAGAATATCCCTGACACCTACACCCCTGATTAATGGACTCTATGCAAAGACGCAATGTATAGTTAAAATTTTTATCCTTCTACAGGGCTGTCTTGCTTTCCACTGTTGTAAACGCCTCTCCACACGTGTTTTTTCAGTGGTGCGATGACATAAAGACCATGTCACTGCATTATTGATTATTATGACTGAAAAAAAATAGGCTGCTTTTATTTTCTTTCAGGGTTACTATATTTTAATACAATTGATATAATTTCTAATGCCCTACCAAGATTAAGTTTAAGGCTGCTTCAAGTCTACTTAAACAGAAAAAGAGTAATCTTTGTCTTTTATTCCATCTAGTTTCTGGATGTATTTGTAATGCTTTCTCTATTTGTTGCTTTACGTCTATCTCAGACAGTGATTTATTCTTCTTTTGTTTTTCTTCTTATGCAATGTATGTATTTAGAAAAGTCATGTGTAACGGGCATATTGGCAGTTATATAATACTCATGGGACCTTAAAATATTTACAAGGATAAATTTGGACTAGAAGTCCACTGTGGATTTGGTGACTTTGAATTTAATTAAGAGATGAAGGGGGGTGTAATAATATTAATTCTTACAATAAGCTATAGTACCATTTGACAAGGTAGAAACTTTTTTTCTGATGAACCAAGCGTTTTCATATCACCTGTGGCCAGAACGACAAAGAAACTACTGTGATCACAAGTGACGTACCATCCTTGATCTGTGGCTATCTGGCCACGTATGTGACCGAAGGGGGATTGATCCATCCATACAATGGATCCCACGACAGGGATGGTTGTGTCAAGCAGAGAACAGGGGTGACAGGGAGATGATCACCACATCTCCATCTTTTTATCTCTCTATCCACTTAGTTGCAGAGGCTGAACTTCACTGAGATTGTCAACAAAGCCATTATTCCACTCATTGGTCAATGTGTGTTCATTTTCTGCTGACTGCTTCAGGGATCGATGCAGTGTATGCTGATCTTTTTCTCAGGTTCATTTTTCTGAGGGCAGTTATGTGTAATCCTCAGTTCATCTGCATCACGAAAACGTCGTGATTAAGAGGTGGCAAATCATTGAAATAATAATTCACCTATGGGGAAACCAAAGGACAAAGGAGTGATAAAATCTTTCACCTCTCCTATATGAAACTACTGTAGTAGTCATTATGATTGTTATGATTTGTTTGCTAATTTTTTGCTTTATTTTTATTTGTCTGGTAACTTCATCTTCTGGTTATTTTTAAATTTATTAAAGGAGCTCTTATTTGTGTTTTGACCCCCTTAGGGGGGGTTCTGTTCATAGATGGATCTGGAAAGAGGAGATGGAAGGAAAAGTAAACAAGCAGGTTCTCAGGAAAAAAACCAAGCTTTTTCCTTCCATTTAACCTGATCTGTAGCCTACAGGGATGCTATATTGCTGAAATAAAGAAATTCAGATAAAAAAAAATATCTTGGGTCTTTCACCAAAAATGTTCAATTGTATTTTATGATATGAGAAATGTCTTTTAATTGAAATGAGTCTCTGGAGGGCGGGAAATGACCTAAGGCAGTGTTTGAAAGAAGTGCCTTGATACGGCGCTCTGAATGGCATATTATGAAATAAATAAAACAATACTGAGCATAAGCAGGACCATGTGGTAACTTTCTGTATAATACTGTCTGTGAAAGGCTCATATAGGAGAGAAGATATACTGACTCTGTCCAGTTAGAGATCTCATTGTGGATCAAAAGCTGTTGAGAAAACTGAGGTTTAGACTGATGTTTGCTTGATGTATTCTATGTCTAGTACACATGGATTGATTTTACTAGGAAATACAAAGAACTAAATCTAAACCTCCAAATCACAATAAGGGAAATGTATTTCTGTACAAGTTTAGGTTACAGGTTATAAGGGTTTTTGCTTGCTTGTTTTGTTTTGAATTTCAGTCATATCTAAGTAATAATGATAGCATTTATTTTGACTTTCTCAGGGATAGGAACCTGTCTTGTATTCAGAAATCGCAGAATGTGTTTCAGCTTGTCTTTAATTCAGAGCACACGCTGCTCTAAGGGAGAGCTAATACAATACTTTTAAAAATATCATCCTACTACGAGGCTTAAATTTTAAATTCTGTTTCCAAGACATTTGTAAAATATAATAGCAGTTCCTATAAACTCAGGATAGATAATCTGATTGTAGGATGTTATTTATTTAAATAGCATTTATCCACATCCATATATTTATGATAATAGGATAATTCTTTTTTACATGCATTAGGTATGGACTAAGATATTTAAATGTTTGTGAATTCTAAGTGTGTGCAAATAAATTCTGTGACTTAGATTGTTCAACTGTTAATGAATAAATATGAAGCTTATTTTTTAAGCGACATAAATATACAATCTTTCTGGTTTAGCCACCTTTAATGAATTCTGATTAAAGCTAAGTATTGTCCTGTCTTGATAAATGAAATCATTTGAATTTGTCAATCACAGTGGGGAAAATAGCTTCTGTTTCTGCATATATAAATAGTAATTATGATGGGTCTTTTCAATGTGTCCAGAAGTTGCTTTCCCTCTTCGCGGTAAGGGAATTCATCTATACTGCCTTTCCTAAGTGAATAGCATCTGTCACAGAGTATATGAAGATGACTTAGGTCCAGATATAAATCTGTACTGAAAACCAGTAATGACTCATATCTTCAGTTCTTTCAGGGTAAGCCCCAGTGTAGACATTCATATTTCAGAATAAGTGTCATATTTTGATTTAGTTTAAGCCAGCTAAAAAATGACTTAAATCAATGACTTAAAAATGACTTAATATAATGCAGTGTTAAAGTTAGTAATGTTCACAGAGGCTTAAAATACCAGTAATCTTTACATTGCAATTTCACGCAAACCGTATATGTAAAACCTCATTGGAAAGCTCTACAACCAGTAAAAAGCTCTGCCGCACTGTCCTGTTTCCCAGCCTATCTCAAAGCTGGGGCATCTCATGTTGTTTCTCTTCCATAGGAGTTGAAGGGCCAGATTTGAACATGATGTGAGAAGGATTTCCTCTGAGGAAACCTTTTGTGCCTGGGCAAGGGCACTCTGGCTCCTTCCCATTTGTTTGGACCATGTGGCTTCCCCTGCAAGGATGAGGGGGAGGCTCTCTTGCTGCCTAGGCTATAATTGGATTTCCCCATAGTTAAATATAGCAATTTTCACTCTGCCTTGCAACGTATGTAATCTTTTACACCTGGGTAAGGCAGGTAGAAAACGTTCCTATTCTGATTTGCTTGCAGTGTACACTTGTATAGTAGTCATTCCGCACGGGTGTTAATGAATCCACCAAATGCCAGTCGCTAGAGAATGAATTGAAAAAGGGTGGTTCATAGCAGTGAAAGTTAACGACCATTGTGTTGACATTACTTTTTATTTTCTTAGGAATGAAGTGGTAGCCAAGATTTTAGACAGGAGGGAAATGAAATTACCATTGAGAATGGAAAACTACCCCCTCACCCCTTCAAAAGAAATCAGGTAGTTTAAAGCAATGACAGAATAAGAAGACATCTTTGAAAAAAAGTGCCTAAAGTTTGGCCTATACCCTATGCCGTGGTAAAGAAATGGCTTATCAACTTGTCTTTAATTAAGCAGTTTGACGTGGCTGGAAGCTGTATCTCTAAAAGCTATATAGTGGTTCATGCATGCAAGGCATTTTTATTTGTGCGAATACATGAATGCCTTTTAAGAAAGAAAAAAATAATCCTAATCTGAAACATTTTAAAAAATCTTGTAGTTGAGTGCTGAGGGAACTTACTTCAGTGAGTGTACTAAGTCTGTGTCAGAATTACAGTGTGGGAAACATTTTAGTCTTTTTTCCCCCAGGCAGTAAGTAAGAAATACGTGTGCACATTTTATGCCACATTCTGCAACTGTGACTATGCCAACAAGCTGCGTGATTTATTGGCTTAGTAGGAACAATGGAGTGATTTCCATAAAAATCCCAAGTATAAATCCAGCCAAGACTCCTACAATGTGGTACTTTGACCTAATCTATTTAGGAGTCCAATTATTTTCAGCATAGAACCATCATAAAACAAAGAAATTACCCTGCATAAGGTACTGAAAATTGACGTCATTTAGGAAATTCTGGATAACTGCATGAGCTTGCAGAATACATTTTGTTTCACAAGTACACTGACATGCATAGCATTATGCAAGGGGAAGGAAAATCCAAATAATTCAGTCTCAGTCACCGCTCGTCAGGGAACAGTAATACCATGGATTTTTTCTAATTTGTCCATAAAAGTTTGTAATGCGAAATAATTTGACCTTGTTATATCTGTAGGATGATCAGGACTGTGAAAATAAGGTTTTATTTAAATACAACATGGTGATGGATGAGGCCATTTGTCCTTCCTCAGTCAGGTAGTCTTTGCTGTAGAAACAGTGGAAAAATGAGCTCATCAGATTGAGACATAACATTTCTAAAGCAGAAAATACAATGTAGTGATACATCCTGTCAAACTACCAGAAAGCAGAGCCCAATCAGGATTTGAAATTAAAGGGTCAAAAGATGAATTTAAAGTTTTGAGACACTAATAGGTTGTTGAAACATAGTAGAATGTGGTAGGTGTTTTAACAAGGAAATACTGCACTGCCGGTGGATGAAAGACCAGTCTTTTCTTCAGTGGCCGTTGTGTTATAGGAACACGATGAGGAAATAGGATTCCGTGATGTTAGAGGGAGTAGGATAAACAAGCAAACTAAATACTCACTTTAATAGTACTTGCTCAAAATATTATAGATGTCTTTGAAACCTGGCTTCAGGGAAAACAAGAGGCAATGGGTACAAATTGAAATACAGAAAATTCCATTTAAACCTGAGGAGAAAACTTTTAATGTTTGGGTGGTCAAATAACAGAGGTTGGATTAGATGGTCTTCACAGATCCCTTCCAACCTCAAAGATTCTGTGATTCCCAAATATAGAATTAAAATTTTTTAGTGATTAATCATATATGTACTTGTATTTATACTCCAGGCAGTTCTTCAGTTGCAATAAAAAAAAAAGATTTATAATCTATAAAAAGATTACTGGTGTTATTACTTTTATTGCAAAAACGTGAGTGTCAGGTTGTTATCACTGCTGTATGCATTGTACAAATTGTTCTGTCTATTGTTTACAAGTAAAAGGATAACGTAAATCATATGATGAATTACTGTTGACATTTTACAGATGGACAACATAGGCTGAAAGATAAAATCCATATGCTCAATGCTTTTCAATGCTTAATGCCCATTACCACCCTTGGTGACCCAGTTTAAACATATGGCTGAATTAGAAACTGACCCTCAGCAGTCAGAGTCCCAGCCTCATGGGTAACCATTGCACCCTCCTTTCCCCAAATTGTGTTTGGAAGCAGAACAGGAACTGAATGACGATAGTGCTTACGAGTATATGCGGTGCATATGTGAGTGTGAAATCTGTGTCGCTGAAGTACCTCGACTAACTTTCAGGAATTATTGTACTGGCAAAGCTGGATTATTATTAGGTGCTAATTAATTCTGTGATATATTAAAAAAGACAGGACAGATTAAAAAAGTTTTTCATGGAAGCAATACCTTCATACCTTTAGTATCAAGTGGCCGTTTCTTCTGTAATTATAGAATAATATTCACTATTCTGTGCAAAGAGGGAAAGTATGTGATCTGGTTTGGAGATTGGAACGCCATCTGATCCATTCCTGTAGTGCTGCCAGAGGTAGTTCTCATAACATCCTTGTAAAGGATAAAATACTGATGGCAGGTAAAATATTTGAGGTTCATTTAAAATTTAGTAAAGCATTATTGTAAGATGAAATGTACCCCTGTTCTCCTTTGGCAGAAGGGCTCTCATAGTTGTAATGGTAACATTAGGCCAAATTCTGATCTTCATGCAGCACAGGAGTAAAATCACTTTCCCCAGGGAAGTTCTTGGAAGGATCCTGGTGATTAAGTTTTAGAACAGCAGTAGTCTCTGTAGCTTTCCCTTATGTAATAGTAAGTTAAACTGTGGTATAATCTGTGACTGTGAATATGTCTGATGCATTTTTGTCTCTTGTGTCTATTTTTGTGCCCTGATTATTCTCATTTGTTATGGAAGATGAATAATATATCAGTGGTGTAGGTGTATGTATAAAGGTTTTTTTCTCGCTTTGAAGATTAACACTTTTTACTTTTATATTCTATTCCCTATATCTTATATTAATATATATTTGCTATAAGATGTTTCTATTTTTATATTCTATAAATTTGATGAAGAATATATTTACTTTTAGTATCTGTGCCCAAATGGAAGTTCTTTCTGATGGTAAGAAACTATTAGATCCCTCCAGTTAAGTTTTAAATAATGGTTTATTGCTTTTCTAGATACTGAAGCTATTTTTATTTCTATAGATAGAAAGCAGTCAGCTGAGACAAGAACCTGACAACAGAATAATTTAATTACAGTTAATTAATAAATCCACTGGATCACAATAAGTTAATAAAAGCAGGTGATAATATTTCTTTGGGATAGAAAATCGCTGCTTGGAGAAAACATGATGGATGTGATCAAAACATTCCTTGTATTTCCATACTGCTTATTAACTAGATACATAATTTTCAGTTATTCAGAATTATTATATATAACTGATGAGATCTGATACACAATAGCTACTGATGTGCACTGTTGTAATTTCTGAAATTCAAAGAGAAACTGCAAATATTACAATATCTCAAATTAAGCTCAGTATTAGTTACAAAGGAATGTTACCACATTTTTCTCCCTGAGTTTTCCTTCACAGAATGCTTTCAAACATAGAAGAAATGAGCCTTCTGGAATTCAAGTGACTTATACTAACCATATTTTCTATGGAAGAATTTGGGTTTTGGCATGAACTTGTTGGATAGCATACGTCTGTGATCTTTTGATTAATTAGGGATGACCATTATATTTACTACTTCAATATATATTGAAGTTTTTTTTACTTCAAAAGAGGAACTACATTTCCCGGTATTTGAACAGTTCCATCATATGCAAAATTAATGTAGGTTAACATAGTACACACCTGCCTTAGAATTTTGGTATTCTTCAGTGGAATAACATGAAATAGTTTCAGATGAGTAACATACGTAAGTAGCCATTAATGACTGTCACACCTATATAAAACCACAATGGAAGCAGACTGATGAAAATGTTGTCCTAGGGGATAAAAGAAATATATTGTTCAGATCTGCAGTTAGTAGGGAAGATATATGTATGTCATGGGGATACCTGGCTTTTAATTCATGTCGGGAAGTAGCTCTCCTGTGTCAGGGGCAGTTTCTGCACAAGGAATACCCAAGTTCACAGGTGCTCCCTAGCATTGTTCATTTGGCGTTGTTTAACGTACAGTTCCTGCCAAACGCTATAAAATGCTATAAACATTGGGAAAAAAGCCCTAACCCCCCAAAAATAACTAGCTGCATTTCAATGTGTGCAGAAAAGGATGATGATTTTTCTGTGTCATTGAGTCATGGTGTGAATTGACGCTACAGTATATGGATATTTTGTCTGGCACATGGGATAATGGCTGTAGTATAGACTATCCACTCTGTGGTGTCTCAAGAACAAGTTCCACGTTATTATTAATATCATTGTTGATGAAGATAAGCAGAACAGAATATAACCTCTAGTCAAAACCAGATGTTTTCTGTTTTATTTTCTGTGTTTATAAATTGTAGGTTTTACATGGTCTGCCTAAGAAATTTTAAGTAGTTGTACTTCAGAGGTGTTTCTATTTCATAATTAATCATGAGATTTCTAAATATGTTCATTATAAAGCACATTATAATCTGGTGCTCTGTCAGCATAGACGCACCACACCATAAAATGTTATCTTTTTTTCCTCCCAACACACACAGGTTGCCAGAAAAAAAGGAATGTGCAATGGAGATAGTTAATAAGGAAATATCCTAAGATAGGGAATCCCATTTGAGAAAGAAAAGACGCTACACTTTGGCATGAAGGGTAATTAATTGTACCATGAATTACTGAAGACAGATAAACTGAAAATCAGTTTCCTTCCATTCTTGCATTCATTAATATTGTGTGTCTGCTAAGGTCTGCTGTTACCTTCTTTCCAAACTTTGTTCTTGGCTGTTCATCTGTACCTTTTCGTATAATCACATATGGTTGTATAAGAAAAAAAAGTGTTTAAGGGGTGACTGGTGATCAATTTTTAGGACAGCTTTCAAACTGACTTTTAAATTGGTAACTGTAGGCTCTCCGTTGGTAGCAGAAGTAAATTATAGGGGATGGATTTCTTGGGACTCATCTATGTCTGTCTTGCAGCCATGATTGTTTGTGCTTAAAGCATATTCTGGATCTGGATGCCAGTTGCATCAATAATGAAGAAAGCATTTGGAAAACTCCTGCATGCTCTCTTTCTTTCTGACTTTTGCAGCTTCATGAAGCAATTAAATGAAGCCAAGGATTGATGCTGTTGAGCTCTAAGCTAAAGAGAGAAAACATTTAGCAACCTAGAATGAATTTTAAAAAGGTACAGCCTCCTTCTTTTTTATCATGTTAATATCAGAAATAGACTCTTAAATATAGTATTTCAGGATAGTAGTAGCCCAGGCATCCCTGTAGAAGGCAGGGCACTCTACCAGAGTTTGTAAATTACGTGAAGTAACAGAATCATGGCAACTAACATTAAACACAGTCAAAGCAATAAATGGCATTTTATTCTTGAGTTGATTATATTATCTAGGAAGCGTAAATATTATTCATTAATATTCAGAAAAGTGTGCATGCAGTGGAAGGGATGTGGGGGGCAGCAAGCATGGAGCCTTTTATTAGAACATCAAAGTATGTTGAGGTGAACACAGTCTTTTATTTTGTATTTGCACAGAGCAATACTGAAATAGGGTACAGATCTTTCATTACTGTGGGTCTGACTTCTCACTTCTTTGCATCCTTGTAGAGTCATAGTTGTGAAAAGTGAATTCTGATGGCTACCAGCATTGGAATGGGCATTTTACATTTTCACATTTCAAAAAATGAAATGGATTTTGAAACCTTTTGTTGATGAAGAATCAGTTCTAGTTATGTTTTTCCTTGTACTAAAGTTTTCAGAGATTTTTTGCTACATGTGAGTATGCTATTAAGTGAGAATTATTTTGAATTGTGAGTTCCACAACCATCCAGGTCTTAACAAAAGCTTTTCAGATAAAAAAATGACAAAATTAGAAATAATGATATTATAAGAATGTCAGGGTTTTTTCAATTCCCCCC